>CM033469.1:330778602-331378602 GCA_019447015.1 Hymenochirus boettgeri
ATGCTATCTTTGAAATACACTGCAAAGATTACTTTTCTTTTTGTATGTAATGTAAAGGATTATATCATTGTTAGGACAGGAGCATTGAATGTGTTTGAAAACAAAAAACTGAAATCCCTGTTCTGTGAAAGGGAGAGGGAGGATCTCTGTGCTAAAATGTGATAGCTTCTAGGGAGCAAGGCTGCAACTTCCTTGTTTTGAGCTGTTGAGCACCACAGAGCATGTGCCTGTACGCAGACACTTAGATGGGGTTTTCCCCAGCAAAGGTGGGTTGTGGGAGCTGACCCCTAGTACTCACAGGTTATTTTCATAAATCACCCAATGGCCACAGCAAAAGGAGAGGTGAGACACCGCTTTTTATATGTTTGTGAATGTGCTGTCTATTGGGACAATGTTGTCTGGAGACTTTAGTTCTCCTTTAACATTTCTTATTAACCTGTCTATAAAAGTCATTCATGCAACTAGAATGCCATGTTTTTGCATTCTTGGTTCATTTCTAAAGGGCATTGATGTTTCCAACTATTTAGTAGGTTCTATTTTAATTATAAAATCATAACTTTGCATTTGTGGCACTTAAAGGGTATCTCCACTGAGGAAAAAGCATTTTTTTTTTTTTTTTGGTTTATTTTAAAGTAAACCCTCCCCCTACCTTTTTTTTCCCAGAATTCCTTTTCGTTTGATTGCAGCAGCATGGGAAAGTTGTGCAGGGTACTGGGGGTGTGTCTTCCCCTGTGCTGGGAGTGCTGTCACTCAATGTGCATCATCATTGTAGCAGACACACCCACTTGGCTGCAGTAAGAAATCCTTTCCTCCCTGACTCTCTAAGTTCATTTTTCCAGCTGATTATGCAGAGAGAGAGACAGGGGAGGAAAAGTTAAAACCCTCTTCCCACACTACTGTAACAAATACAGGGGAACTTGTGTTGTTTTTAATAAAGATTTGTTTGTGTCTAACTCTAAGATTGATTTCATAGGGGATGCTGGGAATATGAGGCAATCTGGTATGGGAGGGAGTGGGAGAGAGAAAAAGGAAGTACCTGATTACTCCTCCATTAATTAGTGAGGTCAGCAAGCTGCTGGGATGGTCATGTGATTATTCCTCCATTTAGCAGTGAACTCAGTAGAGCTGAGAGGTGTGTGTGTGTGTGTGTGTGCGTGCGTGCGTGCGTGCGTGTTCGACCAGACAGCAGTCCCGACGGATCCTCTCACATTCTGCGCATGCACTAAAGGAAAACATGCGTTGGACATTTACATGCAGGCAGTCAATGAAAGTGGGCGGACCTGCACCATCCACAGCGTTCTGGGACAAACTCATTAGATTTCTTCTACAAACTAAGCTCAAAGACACAGGATACTGCAGGTACATTTCCACCATCCACATATCTATCCTTACAACCCAGGTGACTTTTAGCAGTGGAGATACCCTTTAAGCATTAAAGGGCATCTATACTGAAAAAAATGTTTTTTTGTTGCTCTTTCCCCTATTTCTTTAGATAGACAATCAGAACCATCTTAGATTTCAATTAAGTGAAATTTGTAGGGTGATGTACCGAGAGCTGCTATCGCTATCTAATGCCCCATTTAGTGTGTTGCAAATGGGGTTATCCATTCCGAATGGCGTCAAAGATTTTGTCTTTAAGAGCTATTAACGTCTCGGTACATTGATTACGCGACCCAGTTTGTGTTGTTGCCTTTAAGACGGGCGTTTTCTAGCCATTTTAGTGCCCTAGGCACCCTCCTACTTACATATGTAAAAGTTCACAGGTAGATGCTAAGGAGAAGAATAGTGCTTTGTTCTTTGCCTAGGTGGTCTATGCCTAAAAATGGCCCTGATTTAAGAAATAAGTGTTTACTGAAATCTTCGTTTATGTTGGCATGCCAATATCACATTCTAGAAATTCCTGTCTGGGAAGGGATTTTGCTTGGGAGAACATGCTGTTTATCTAAAGGTTTATATACTGATTGGTAGACTTTCGGGTTGAATTTAAAGTTCTACCACTAATATTTTAGCTTGAGGCCTTAAGAGTAATAAAATGTTTGCTTTGTTTTATGTCCCTTTGTTTTCCTATTTTACTTTACCAATTTTCTTCATAGTTTTTGACTTTCTGTTTGATGACAAATGTGGCTACAACAAAGAACATCTTGTGCTCAGTGCCCAAAGAGATACTGTGGAGAGCATGGCTGGGATGTCTTTATTGCTTGGAGCAGAGCGTGTCCAAGTGGGATGTTACACCTGTCTGGATTATATCATTGGGGACACTGGAATCACAAAGGGAAGGCATTTCTGGGCCTTTTCTATTGATCCCCATTCTTATCTGGTGAAAGTTGGAGTTACATCTGATATTAAATTGCAAGAATGGCTACATAACCCACGAGACATAAGCAGTCCAAGGTATTTTTTTTTGTTCTTAATAGATACTAATGCACTGTTCATTTACTATTAAACATTTGCATCAATGCTAGTAAAATACAATATTATAAGTAGATTCCAAAAGCAAGTTTTAAAAAATGATATATTGGCAAATCAGCGGAGGATTGCACTTGCAAGAGTGCTTCATGAGGATAGTAGACAGAGGCCTGAGTGTATGGACATGCACCTTAGATTACTGGGTGATGATATCGGAGAATATTGAGGGTCATGTAACTCAGGGTATATTTTTCTGTATCACATGTTATTATACTCGGATGCAGCATGTGTGAGCATGTAGTGACCAATCAGTGTATAGCTCCAACTATTGATAGGTTCCAAGCTCATAGTATCTCTATCAGGACTCGTTAGAAGTAATGCCCTCTAGGGTGTTTTGCACAACACATGGATAACTGTACCAGTTGATGTTGGAATTTCAAGATTACCAATTGAGGATCCATTCTAGGAATTGGTTTACAATTGCTTCACAGTAATATCCACACTTGATAGTTTGTGTGACACTTTGTACTTTATGATGTGCAGGGGATGTATCTAACAATATTTTTTAAAATTGTATTAATAGAGGTTAATTTTTATGTTTTTGTTCAAGTAATTGAATGCCACGGGGGGGGGGGGGTCTTTACCTTTACTGTCTTTTCAGTAACTTAGTATCCCTCAATAGAACAGTGCAAGGGGGTCAAGGTAAACCACAATTATACAAAACGTGGTGCACCAGCGTCTAAGTGGTGTTGGTTAAGATGTAATGCAATAACTCACAAATTTTACCTAGATATGTGACTTGCGCGACAGATGAGCTTTTATTTAACCCTGACTTGTTCTGAGACCACTGTTGCCCAAATTAGAAACTGCAAGATTTCAAATGTCTTAACTTTTTTTGTTTAATATTGTGCTTTGTAACTACATAAGCAGAGTTTATACACACAAGTATAGGCTGCGGACATCTGTTTATTTTCAAATGAATTAATATTATCTGAGATAGCTATTTGAAATGATTAAATTTTTTTTTAAATTGTCCTAGGTATGATCAAGATAGTGGCCATGACAGTGGCAGTGAAGATATTTCCTATGATTCTTCACAACCATTTACTTTGGCAACTATCGGCATGAAGAAATTTTTAATCCCAAAGTCAAATGTGGCCTGTGCTGGTACAGAGAGAGTTCTTCCACTGCCGACCTGTATAGGTGTTTGCCTTGACTATGACAAAGGGAAAGTTGGGTTCTATGATGCTATTAATATGAAATGCCTTTATGAAAGAGATGTTGACTGTACTGGAACAATGTATCCAGCTTTTGCATTGCTTGGAGGTGGGAACATACACCTGGAGGAATTCATTACTACTAAGCATTTGGATTATTCTCCTGAAATCTGAACTAGCAGAAGGTTTCTAGTGGTTTGAATTTCTCATAGGAATCATCACAGTTGGCATCACATTGCCAGCACAATTAAGTTTTCCTTGTAGGACAAGGCATTGAAGCATGTCTTCTCTATGTTTACTAAGTTTGTATACAAATTCTGTTTATGAAGTTGTCTTCTGTAAGGGCTTAACATAAGAACAAAAAAAAAAAAGAAGTGAAGTTAGACCCGTGACAATGCATTTGTTACCACTTATGTAGTAGAAGGTGGAAAAGTTTGTGCTAAAAATCTACTGCAACCGATCTAATGTAATCTATCTGCAGTAGACTAGTGACAATCTAATCTTCTCATTGGTTACTGCAGGTTAATAGCACAGGCAAACTTTTGCACCTCCTCTGTACATAAAACTCCATCATGTTACAAAGTGACGGTAACACATTAAGCAGTTTAATTTTAATATCCAAAAGAGTTTCTGTTAAAATATGAAAATAGTACTGTCCATTAAATTAATTTTATCAAAAAACATTTTATTATGCATTTTAGGAATTTGCTTTCCCTACAGCATTTTGTATGCAAGAACATCTTTTTGGGCCCACTTACTGTTCCAATCCCCCTTATATAGCTGTGGGCTCTTTGCAGTGGGCCAACTAACACTTTTTAACTCTGCTGGCATCTGTTGCAATTGTCTGTATGAATACTTGTGCATATATATTTATTGTTCCATTCTAGTCTTCACTGATAATGTGTTTTGGGTTTTTTTTTCCCCGTGTAAACTTTAAGTGTAGTTAATTTTTCTCTGTTTTATATATGTTGTCTATAAGGGTACTATTTGTTTACTAGAAGTGGACTTTGGAGTTCATAAGCAACTAAAATAACACAGGGTATGTATGGGAGAGGGAGGGTTGCATGAATCAAACAATGAACACTTGCATTTTGCCAGTTATTAAATATACTACAATGTAATCACACTAAATACTGAAATTCTATCTTTTTGCTAAATGTACTTTCTGGTCACTGGTTGCATTTCACATTGTACACTGATTGGGAAACAGGGTTCTGAGGTTATAGAATAGCTGGCAAAGTGAGGGTATAATATTAAGCATTGAATTTTTGAATGCAAAATCTATGAAATTCACTGGGCAATGTCAATATGTGTGTTTGGGTGGAAGGGTTGCAAATAGCAGGTTTCTTTTTTTCTGTGTGTGTGTGTTTTTAGGGGTCTGTTTGTCATGTTAATGGTTAATTAGCACTTTATAGCATAGCATTCACACAAAACTATGCAATGTAATATGAATTGTGTGGAATTAAGCTGCTAATCTATATGAATATTGCATTAAATTATAAATATGTACGATGCAGTTTTCTCTCTCCAGAGAAGCTTTACTATTAAAGAGTTTGAAATTTGTTGTGTTTTTTTAAAAAAAAATAAAATAAAATTACATTTTTAATATAAATTTATTTTGGTTTTGCCATTTTAATGTCCTTTTCATACTTCTTTGCTGATCTGTTTTATTCAAAGACAATATACCTGTTTGGTTAGCGAGACTTCAATTGTGATTTATACCCCTCAAACCCAACTTCTTCTTAACATTTAAACCACAGGGTCCTCACCCCTTGCTTTACCTTTTAATAGCTAGTAATCTTTCATTGACTTTCCCCATTGTCCTTTGTAGTGCTGCCCTTTTCAGCCTGGGAGCCGACATAGGAAGTAGCCATTTTTAATATCTCTGTCTGTAAATAAATTAACCGTTTTGGGAAGATTCTCTCTGGGTAAAGTTCCCTGTAAGAGATCCAGCAGAGTCTGTGATTTCACACCATGTAAGTATTTTAAATACTTACGCAATAAGAACTACGCAGTCTCTGGCGAATAGGCTGTGCAAGTTATATTTTGTGATACTCACACAGCCTCCACAACCTAGGGGTTAAAGTCAAGCTAAAGATCATGAATTGGCTGGTGTGACTTAAGCCCCATAAGAGATAGCCGAGTAAATGTTAATCGGACTCTAGCCGTCGAATTTACCAGGCGTAGCGCTCCTTTCTCCTCTTAAAATTTTGCTAACCGATTTACGATCGTTTAGTGCCTGGCCAATTGCATGTAAGTGTTTAACGCCAACAGATAGCTGGTGTTAAATACTGCGGGTGAGATACACCCAGAGTCGCACAGCCTCTGGGTGAATCTCCCTGTTAGCATGGTTCTATAGTGCTATGGGGATTTTTTCTGTAAGTCAATAATAGCACTTTGCAAAGATAAAATGTAAAACTGCATGAATATGAAGAGTTCTCAGATTACCATTTGTAACAAGTAGCAAACATTACTTGGGGGAAGAACTCTCAGATCAGTTAATCAGATATATTTAAGTGCTCCAATTCCTTCCTCATTTTGGAGGGGATTTTTAAAAAAGAAAGTGCCATTGCTCTTTTTTAGATTCTAGCAAAAATAACCTATCAATATATCTTGATGATTGTTGGGGAAACAGGGAGAACATACAAACATCGTAGGGAGGATTTAAATAACAGACATGGAGTGATTATGATTGTTAATTAATGTAGAAAAGTACCTCCTGCTTACAATATTTCCTTAAAGGGAATTTCCACTTAATTGTATGTGCCTTTTTTCACTTTAAAGGGGAACTGTGGTCCCAACACATCTGCCATCTCTGTACCTTTAAAATGAGCCATAAATGTCCCCCCTGCTTAGTTCACAGCCTTTACACAATGGAAAAAACACTCACTCAGTGACGCATAAGTGTCTGACTGTTGGGAAACAAATCTGCAGTGGATGGAGAACTTTGGTAAGTGGTTCTATAACCCCTTCACCACCAGTGCCTCAGACCCATACTTCCCTCCACCTTAAAAACAATGTAAAAAATGGCAGTTTCAGCCAGAGAAAGAATTAGAAGTGTAATATAGCGGATTCTGCCTCTGCCTGAAACTGTTGTTTTCACATACTTTTTCTTTTGGGTATGGGTCTTAGGCACAAGTGGGGAAGGGACCATGGGGGCACAGGTGGCAGGGGCCCACAAGGGGGGATGGGCCCTGGAGGGACATGAAGGGAGAGCAAGGGGGGAGAGGGGCCCTGTGTAACCATGAGGCTGTTGGGGGCCCACAAGCAAGAGATGCTAATCAGTGGAGGGGGCTGCAGGGGCAGAGAATACTACATGGACCCAGTACCAGGCACTTTAGAACCTGAACAGATTGCTACTGTCTGATGGTTTTAGAGCAGGGAGTGCAGAGGATCTGGGGATGCTGCGTCCGTAACAGACCTAAAAATGTAAAATACCTTCAGAACTATGTAAATATAAATAATGAAAGTAAATTGCAAAAATACTCTGGAAAGCAATTCCTGTCCATTTGCTTTATAGGGTATATTCACCCTCAATATACATTTTTTCCCCTGTAGTGTAGCTTAATGCATGATCTGACCATTGTACCATATCAGAATTCCGGGTATTGTGGGACCAGCCCTCCCACAAAGGTGGAGCTTCATAAGTGAGTGCAAGATACAAATCCCTAAAAAAATCCAGCTACATTGTTGTGACCATATAATTCGGGTGTGGGCAATTAAATGTCACTAGGGGCCGCATTAGAAACTTGTATTGTTATGAAGGGCCGGACCAATAGGTTCAACTCATTAGCGAGATTAAAAAATTTGTATTTTATAAAAAGATTAAATTAATATACCTGTTTCATTGTAAATTTTTTTTTTCTTACTAAAGTTAAATGTTGTTAGCAAAGTTTTACCGTAAGCTTTAAAATGAGTGGTACCCCATTCAGATCAGAGCTACCATTTGGGAGACACAGCTATTTTCTTTTGCGTCTAAATCAAGAGTAGGAGGAAACCAGCAGAAATGAAAGCAAGGATACGTCACCTCATTCCCGTGCCTATGACTTCGAAACTGGGTTCTATTAGAAACCACATTACATCTCTAAAAGGAATGTTCGCACATTTACAGAGTGGTAGTACAATAACATTATGGTATTGCATGGGCAATTGTACAATTATGATTATATATATAAATACAGACCAATGTTCTGTAGCTAACTTGTACAGGTTTTAAGGATGCAGCACTGAAGGGCTATTATGCTTTGCTATTTCGCTGCTCTACTTAAAGGGCATGTCCACCCCAAAAATATTTTTTTAACAAGGAGTTCTGGCCACCTTACTGACCCTAAATGCATGGTAGAAATCATTCTCTTGAACCCTGCACGTCCCACAGTCTAATCAGCTATAAAAGATGACTTTTAGAACATATACCTGTTGTTTTAATCACAATCCACATATACACAAAATGCAGCCACTAACAATAAATTCCAGCTCCATTCTAGCAGATTGCTGGATCCACTGCGTGTGGAAGAGTTTTTATATAAGTCCCGAAAATGGAGCATGCTGATTGGCTGAAAGTTCTCTGCTCTTCCTGGAAGGGAGGGGGAGTTCCTTATCTGCAGTGAGCACCCATAGTTTTGCTTGTAACAGGCTTGAAACTGAGGAGGAGGGGAATGTGCTTGTGGTGATGTCATTCCCCTCCTAGTCAGTGAAAAGGGGGAACTAAACAAGAATGGAATGGCAGTTGCACAGAGATTACAAAACTAAGGGTAAGAGTGTTAAACTTATTTTTAAACAACCTTTCTTTTCAAACTATGTTATTTAGAGACTGGACTTGCCCTTTAAAAAAAAAAAAGAGCAAATCTTAAAATAAAAAAGCAATTATGAAGGTAATTCATTAAATCCAAAGGTATTTTGTTATGAAAATCGATTATGAACTGAATGGCTAAGCACAAGTGATGTTCCATTAATGTATTCCTTACAGCCATCAATTTATTGTTTCTGCTTAAAGGGCATGTCCACCCCCAAAACTATAATCCCCCCAACTACTGGCCCCACCATGTAGTGTAGTTTAATCCTTACCTCACATCCCAGCTCCATAGGGTTCTCCTGTAGACCCCCCCCCAAAGTCCCAAACACACCATGGAGAATAGGGCTCTGCCTCTACCTTGCCTCCGGTAGATATTTACCATGATTACTGCAGCCCTTCTCCCCCCCCCTCCCTCTCCCTCCCGTTCTACTATCCCTCCCCCTAGCACAAATCCCCCTTATATGCTGCTCTCCCCCATGTCCCCCAGCCCCAACCGCATGTTTTTTTTTTCAAAAAGCTCCCCAAACTCTTACTTACCTCTCCTCTTTCCTCCCGCTGCACTGAATGACGGCAGCCGGTCTGTGATTGGCTGCCGCTCAGCCAATCACAGACGCGACTGCCGGTCCCGCCCCTCTGCTTGCATTCTCGCAAGCAGAGGGCCGTCAGTGTGGCGGAGGAAAGAGGGGAGGTAAGTAGAGGTTTGGGGGCTTTCTGAAAAAAAAATTAGGCGGCTGGGGACATGTGGGAACAGCATATTAAAAATGAGTTTTAAGGGTGGACATACCCTTTAACCATCATTTCTTTTAGTAGCAGTCTGAATATTGACTCCTATAGTTGTTGTTCAAGAGAATATAATTTTTTTTACATAGTAACATAGTAATTGAGGTTGAATAAAGACATACGCCCATCAAGTCCAACTTTTGTGCGAACCTCAATTTGTTACCCTTTTGGAAAAAATCCTTACATTCTCAAATGTTTAGTTTTAGAAACTTATCTAGCCCGCTTTTAAAGCTATTCAATAAACTTGCCATTACCAACATCTGCTGGAAGAACAGTTCCACAGTTTCACTGTTCTCACTGTAAATAAACCTTTCTTAACCTGAAGATGAAACTTCTTTCAACCTGAAAGGATGTCTAAGTGTCCTCTGATATGACCGATTAGTGAACAATGCATGGCCCATTAATATATTTGTTTAAGGTTATCATATCCCCACACAAACATGGCTTCTCTAATGTAAACAGCCCTAACTTGTCTAATCTGCCTGCATAGTCAAGCCCCTCCATCCCTTTATTATTTTAGTTGTCCTTCTTTGAACTGCTTCCATTTCCAAGATGTCCCTTTTGTATATGGGATTCCAAATTGCACCGGATATTGCAAATGAGGCCTTACCAGAGCTGTAAAGAGGAGAATAATATTGTTCTCTTTTTGAATCTATTCCCCTTTTTATACAAGACAATATCTTGCTAGCTCTAGCCATGGCTGCCTGGCATTGTTTGTTTCAGCTAAGTCTGTTATCTACCAGAACCTCAAGTCTTTTTCCATTAGAGATTCACTTAACAAAGAGTTATTTATGGTGTAGGTGGCACAAGGATTGTTAAACCCAAAATGCATCACCTTACATTTATCAACATTGAATCTCATCTGCCATTCTGCTGCCCATTTTGATAATCTATCTAGGTCTGCTTGCAGCAATTGCACATCATTTCAAGTTTCCAAAGCTCTGCATAGTTTAGTGTCATCAGCAAACAGAGAAATTGGTATCAGATTAAAAAAGTGGCCCTGGTACAGATCCCTGAGGCAATCCTGTTAGAACTTTAGCCCGTATAGATGTAGCTCCATTTTGGAATATTTGTATTCCATTGGCTTTTTTCCAATCCAGCAGCACCAGATAAAAGTGAATCTGAAAGATAAAAAAACAGTGGTCTAGATAAAACTGATCTTAGCTCTATTAAGATCCAAGGATGTATTTCATCCAGTCCTGGGGCTTTTATTGATATTAACTTTGTCTAATTGTTTCCGTACCATATCCTCTGTCAGCCAGAGTGAATATTCCTCATTTATACCCTTCATATTATTACAGTGAATACCAATAAAAAAAAACAAAACGGTTTAGCACATTCACCTTTTCGGCATACTCTATAACCATGTCAGCCCCATTATTTAGTTTCAATAATTTTTATTTGCAAAGACAGATTATATCAAAACAGTTTTTACAGCAAAAGGAATGAGTAACAACTTAATTTGTTCTGCTATCCGTATTGCATTTTCTATTTTAGCTAGTTTAATTGCTTTCTTGCATGCATACTCCCTCTATGCCTGTTCTGTTCCTTCTGATTTCAAATTTTAAAAAGCCCTTTACTTTTTTCCATTACCCTTTTTACCTGAGCATTAAGCCAGGCAGGAGTGGACCTAATTTGTTAAACACTTGTTCCCATAAGGTATACATTTAGAAGTGCAATAGTTTAGGGACACTAAAGTGGAAAAAATGACTTGCCTTTATCCATTTTTTGTGCTGTCAGGAACTTGATCCTTTTTGCTCTCAGTGCTCCCTGTCACTAGATCTCCTCATGTCCTGTTCAGCTCACTCCTAGTTAGTATGAATGTTTCCTCTATATGTATCCACCCCCTCCCAAAACTGAGGTACAGATAGAGTGTGGACCATGTGCAGTGGAGATAATCTGTGCCCCATTACAGGCAATTGTGATTGTGTTATAGTGAAAGTAAAATTGTAATTTTTTTTTTTAGGTACAGTGCTACATTGGGACTTAACACAGACAGCAGCTAACTGCAGGATTGGGTTTATCTGCACAGAAAGAGCACAGGGTAACAGATAATGCTTATTCCTTTTCCTGGTCTTAATGCCGAATCAATTAGCCATGCAGTGACCGAGAAATAAGCTTTCTTAAGGTTTGTACACACGTGCAATCACCGGTGCCGACCTGCAATGCACAATGTGTATGAATGGACGTTTCGGACGATAATCGTGCAGTGTATGGGAAATTTGTCGCCCAAAAGAGCCGCTTGTTCAAAGATCCGGCCGGTCGGGCAACAATCCCAGAGCGAACAGCCAAGAAAGTGACCATACCCAGAACAATTATCGGCCAAAACTGCAGTACACATCGTGTGTCGTGGGTTGGCACCTGCGATTGCACGTGTGTACAAGCCTTAAATGTAGTGTGGCAGGTAGAGGGGCTGGGTGATTGGCAGTTCTTTAAAAAGTAAAACTCTCAAAGCTAAAAAAAAACAAGGGAAGGAGAGAGAAGAAAACAAAAAGCAGATTTAATATTGGTGGTAATTAATACTAATTAGTGTGGGATTAGTTAACAAATTATTTGGCACAGTTTACATGTCCTTTAACAATAGTTTAATACCCCTGAATTATTAATAGGGGATTATACCTCCCTTCATTTCTCTTCATTCCTTAGTAGTACCCAGCATGAGGACCACTTAGTGCTAGGCCACACTAACGAGTTTTGCGCCCGCGATTTCCGCTAAAATGGAAATCCCAGGGAAGCGAAAATTCCCACGATCTCCGATGTGCATGCGATTACACGTCCGTTCGTGTTTTGGTAATGCATTTGTTCACCATTTTTGGTGCGTTAACGCGTTAATGCGCAAAATGCACGCACAAACGCAAAACGCACAAGAATCTCGCACACAATCGCGTGCGATTACGCTTGTTATGGCACCCGATTTTGTACGCGATTCCTGTGTTTTGCAGTGTGGCCTCAGCCTAAGTCCTTGTACCTGGGCACTTTCTCAATCAGCTGTTTAATTTACCTAAAGTCTCACTCGGTGCTCTGGAGAACTTAGGATGAGGCCACACTTCAATGTGCACAATTGTGATTTGGGCAATTTGCCCATATAGGAGAGGAGGAGACACTTACCCGCGGACCTGCTCCAGCGCCGAAATCCCCGATGCCCCCGACGCGTCCTCGCTCCTTCGCACTGTGTGCGTATACGTGCACAGTGCAAAAGACTGGAGATGCATCGGGGATTTCGGCGCTGGAGCGCAGAGGATGCTGCCTAAATAAGACACATAAAAATGAAATGATCTTGAATTAAAAAAAAAAAGTAATAAAAGGCCATGTCCACCCCTAACCCCACTGTATAGTGTTAAAAAATCCTTACCCAACACCTCTGCTCCTTATGGTTGTCCTGCAATGCCTGCTGAAAGTCCAAAAAAGTGAAGAGTAGAAGCTGTCTGTGTGTCATCTGGGGCCTGCCTCTTCCTTGTTCTCCTTAAAGACTCTGGCATGCGCAGGGGAGCTCTCCCCCCTGGATCCCTTGGCTCTGCATTACTTTTGTTTTAAAAAAAAAATAAAGTCTCTTACCCAAGTTTGTTTCCTCGGCTCCCTCTAATAACTGGTGGCCACGTCTCTGATATTGGTTGACTCCAGACCATACTGCATTAGCAGTAGAGGCGGAGACCAAAGGAACGAAGGTGGATGAGTCTATTTCTGGCCCAATTTTAAAGTTTAATGAAGGGGATAAAGATTTGGATTTGGAGGTGGAGATACCCTTTAAAGCATATGGCAAAAATACTTTACAGTTTAATTTTAAAGGGTATTTCCATTCCATCCCCAAAACTAAATTTTGTTCCATGCCTTTTCCATGCACGGAAGCAGCAAAAGGGGCCAGACCGGCAGCGACATCTGTGATTGGCTGAGACGCCAACCACAGGCCAATTAATTAGGCCAAATGCAAATTTAGTTTTGGGGGTGGACAGACACTTAAAGTCATTTTGGGACCACAGTTGCCCTTTATATAAATACTGTATATGCTCATAGTATCTATGGCTAGAAGAATTCATGGCAGTATTTATAAACCTGATACTGCAGGTTTATACTGGCTAGTAACAACTAGAGAGCAATGAAACGGATGAGTTTTTCCGATCGCAGAATAAAATTGAATTTATCGAATTATGGGATAATTACCGGTATTCATCACTAGTAACGACGAGCCTGTAAAGTACCAATACTTTACAGCCACAGTCAGTGGCGTATATACGTTAAAACATTCGGGGCACGTGCCCCGGATGTTTTGCAAAGTGCCCGAGTGTTACTGACTTGTGCCCCTAGTTCCGGACTCCCGGCGGACTCCGCCGGCGCGATGACGTCACGCGCATTGCTGCACGTGAGTCATGCGCGCGACGGCGCAGAAAATTACAGACGGCCCTCTGCGCTCCCGGACTTCCCCTCTCTGACTGAGTGTCTGGTGTCTCACTGTCTCTACGATTAGATAGATAGCAGAGTTAAATAGATAGCAGAGTTAGATAGATAGCAGTTAGATAGATAGATAGCAGAGATAGATAGATAGATAGATAGATAGCAGAGTTAGATAGATAGCAGAGTTAGATAGATAGATAGATGATAGATAGATAGATAGATAGATAGATAGATAGATAGATAGATAGATGATAGATAGATAGATAGATAGATAGCAGAGTAGATAGATGATAGATAAGAGTAGATGATAGAGTTAGATAGATAGATAGATAGATAGCAGAGTTAGATAGATAGATAGATAGCAGAGTATGATAGATAGATAGATTAGCAGAGTTAGATAGATAGATAGCAGAGTTAGATAGATAGATAGCAGAGTTAATAGATAGATAGATAGATAGAAGATGTAGATAGCTAGATAGATAGATAGATAGATAGATAGATAGATAGCAGAGTTAGATAGATAGATAGATAGATAGATAGATAGATAGATAGATAGCAGAGTTAGATAGATAGATGATAGATAGATAGATAGATAGATAGATAGATAGATAGATAGATAGTAGTGATAGATAGATAGATAGATAGATAGATAGATAGATAGATAGATAGATAGATAGATAGCAGAGTTAGATAGATAGATAGATAGATAGATAGATAGATAGATAGATAGATATGATAGATAGATAGATAGATAGATAGATAGATAGTAGATAGATAGATAGATAGCATAGGTTAGATAGATAGATAGATAGATAGATGAGATAGATAGATAGATAGATAGATAGATAGATAGATAGATAGATAGATAGATAGCAGAGGGAGATAGATAGATAGCAGAGTTAGATAGATAGATAGATAGATAGATAGATAGATAGATAGATAGATAGATAGATAGATAGATAGATAGATTGATAGTAGATAGCAGGTTAGATAGATAGATAGATAGCAGAGTTAGATAGATAGATAGATAGATAGATAGATAGATAGATAGATAGATAGATAGATAGCAGAGTAGTTAGAAGATAGATAGCAGAGTAGATAGATAGATAGATAGATAGATAGATAGATAGATAGAAGATAGATAGATGATAAGATAGCAGAGTTAGATAGATAGATAGATAGATAGATAGATAGATAGATAGAAGATAGATAGATAGATAGCAGAGTTAGATAGATAGATAGAAGATAGATAGATAGATAGAAGATAGATGATAGATAGATAGATAGATAGATAGATAGCAGAGTAGATAGATAGCAGAGAGAGAGGGGACAGATAGATAGATGCAGAGTTAGATAGATAGATAGCAGAGTTAGATAGATAGAATAGATAGAGATAGATAGCAGAGGTAGATAGATAGATAGATAGATAGATAGCCAGAGTTAGATAGATAGATAGATAGCAGAGTAGATAGAAGATATACGAAGAGAGAGAGAGGGACAGATGAGATAGATAGAGGCAGAGGTCCAGTAAAAGGTACAAGAGGTCTCCCTGGCCAAAGGTATGGCCAAGCGACTGACTACAACTGAACACAACAGTAAGTTTAAAATTACCAGATTGCTACCAGTATATAATGATATTGCCAGTTTACTGTGCCTTTGTGTCATTAATTTGTGTCTCTCTATCCAAATCTCTATCTCTGTCTGTCTATTTCACTGTCTTTCTGTCTGTTTATCACTATCGGGCTGTGTGTCTATGTTTGTGGTTATCTATCTGTCTGTCTGTGTCTTTTTGGCCATCTCATTAAGTACTTAGTGGGTGTGACCTAATTGGGGCGGAGAAAGGGGCGTGGCCTAAAAAATTTGCGATGGGGTGCCCAGGAGTGCCCCTGATCTTCTTAGACCCTAGATACGCCCCTGGCCACAGTCATAATTTATGGCTGCAGCCATACAATAAATACAGCCTTGACTTATTATCAAAAACTTTAAACATGTAAATCAGGGAGATGTAATGTCGATATTGACCTCTACATATGTGAACATGTTCCCATGTTGTAGTATTCATTATATGACTGTACTGCATTGCAGGTACGTAGAGTCTTTTTAAACTCCATTTAACACCATTTCACGGTGTGCACGGTGTAGACCCCACAAAACTACTAGAAAACCCACGCTAAGGCAATATTACATCAGCTAGCATGGGTTTTCCATAGAATTGGGGGATTGCACCCTGTATTACATCTCCCTGATTAGTTTTTACTTATTTTTCTTTTATTAGAATACTAAATTCATATTTTATTTCGAAACAATAAAAAAAGGTTCACTTAGCAGGTTGTGCAATAAATAGATTAAAATCTTGGACCTGTGTTTATTATAATCCACCATTAGATGGCAATATATGCCTTACATTTAGAAACAGGCTGCATGGGAATTATTACTAATAGCATCATGATCTGAAACCATATGTATAGGAAATCCTTCCCCAGTGAAAATATTACAGAGGCTCAGCATAACTAATTAGGTTGACTAAGGTTTTTGTGTGAAAATGTGCTCACTTGGGAAATATAGTCTAGCATTAACCTGTGGTAACAGAAGTTTTCGTTACCGCGGGTTATCCTAAAAGTATGTCGCGATTGTACATCCATGGCCACAGTCGTACATTTATGACCGTTCGGCCGTACAATACCATGTGGTAGTAGACTACAGCAATAGTATTGTATAAGCGTTTGTACAATTACTATCAGGCAGTGCATTTGTAAACATAAAGGCAATGAATCAAGACATTCAATTGGCTGATTATCATCTAGGTGGGCCATCTTTTCCCGGTACCACATGTACACCAATTATCTTTAAGGGCTAGGCCACACTAACGCATTTTTAGCGCATTTGCGTCCGCATTTGGCAATCGCAATCGCCTGCGTTTTTGGTTAACATGGAAATCGTGGGAATGCAAAAATTCCCACGATTTCCGATGCGCATGAGTTAGCATTTGCGTTTTGCCTGCAAACGCATGTGTCTTTATAATATTAAATTACAAAAACACATGCGCAAATGCAACTTGCAGCAACGCACACGCAATCGCGTGCAATAACGCTCGCGGTTGCGTGATTTAGTGCATTGTAGTGGGGCCTCAGATGTTTGCCACTAGGGGAACCCTACATGTGGTGTTCCTTTAGCAGTGACTGATGCGGAAGTATTCTTAAGGGGAAAAGTCAGGTTAGAACAGGATCGAGATCCTGCGCTTGGACAGGAGGCAGCTGGTTGTTTCTACATTGAATACGTCTGTACAGTAGGAATAGCAGTTTCTACCTTTATTGCAATTATAAAACTGGATATAGAGTTATATATTTGGGGGGTTTAGATACCTTGTAAATGAATGTTAGCAGTCTGTAAGCAGAAACAGACACTTACAGCCAAAACATATAAAGTGTACTAGAAAAGCTAACAAAAGCTTGAAATGGATCTTGTAGCGTGTTAAGGATATTGTCTCTTCTTTACTATGATTATTTGCACACCTGCTACCTTCGTGAAAACCTAAAGAAAGGCCATTGCCTAGGGACTGTACTGTTGACATTTCCCAACTGTAAATGAAAAAAAATCTAATAAGTGTGACTGTGGTTAGACAGCGTAATATTGATCATATGGAGAGAGGGATGGATGAAGATCACACGGGCCCCAGGCGGCGCTGGGGTTTTGGACCCTATACGTGTACTGTATGGACAGTGAGGCTGTTCGGCATCTGAGGTTTGGCCCCTTTATATTCCTGGGTGCTAGGCAGGTGCCTTGTGAATAATCCTGCTCTGGGAAATATCAGTTTACACTTTCTATGCTGCATTGTGTGAAATAAAATATAAAAACAGTCACTTTGCCACTATAAAGAATCAATGAGCTAAAAAAAACTAAATTTCACTCACTTCTGCTTGCAAAGTTAATAACACAGTAAAAGTAAGAATCCCCCCCAGCCGCAGAATAGATATTGTTCGTAATTAGAATATATTCCCACAGCAAAATATTTAAAGGGCATATCTACACCAAAAACTACCCCCACTACTGTTCCCACTCTGTAGTGTAATAAAATCCTTACCTTACATCCCAGCTCCAAATGGTTCTCCTGTAATGTTCCCCCAAAGTCCAAAAAACTGACCACCAGGAGCTTAGCAGAATCCATATAGGACTCTGGGCCCTATTTATAAAAGATCGTTATCGTAAAATACCGATCGTTATCGTAAAATAACGACCGTTATTTACCGATAACGACCGTTATTTATCGATAACAACTGGTATTTAAGGATATCGACCGGTATTTAACGATATCGTCAAATACCGGTCGATATCGTTAAATACCGGTCGTTATCGGTAAATAACGGTCGTTATATGAAAATAACGATCGGTATACTCAGATTACCATCACTATCTTTTGAAAATAGGGCCCCCTGCCTCCTGTCTCTCCTCCAGGAGAATTTTGCCATGCGCACTGCAGCTCTCCTCCTCCCTCTCTGCCGTTTTGGTCTCCCTCCCCCTAGCATAAATCCCTTTTTATATATTGTAGGGCTTCCTCCCCCAGCCCCAATCGCATAATTATAATTGCCAGAAACTCCCCCAATCTTTACTTACCTTCCCTCTATCCTCAGCCGTTCTGAACTGCCGGTAGCCGCATCTGTGATTGGCTGCCTCTCAGCCTATCACAGGTGCGGCTGCCAGTCCGGCCCCCTGCTTGCAGTTTCATGCAAGCAGAAGGCCGTGCAGTGCGGCAGAGGATAGAGGGAAGGTAAGTAAAGATCGGGGGAGTTTCTGGCAATTATAATAATGCGGTTGGGGCTGGGGGAGGAAGCCCTACAACATATACATTTTTTTTTTAAAAGGGTGGACATGCCCTCTAACAAATACACTCAATTAAATGTCTGATCTACTGCACATTTCATAGGCAATTACTTGGAAAGGGCCGATCAGGGGAAATTGTGTAATTCTATTCTGCAGTTTATGGATTTAGGATCAGACTGACTGGCCCATCTTATATGGTATAGTATTTGAGGTTGAATAAAGACATACGTCTATCCAGTCCAACCTACTCAGCAATACCCACAATGCCTACCTAACTGTTGATCCAGAGGAAGGGAAGAAAAAAAAAACCTCCAGAATTATGAAGGGGAAAAAAAATTCCTTCCTGACTCCAAGTGGCAATTCGAAATATCCCTGGATCAACTCTAATTTATCTATCAATACCAGTAACTTGCAACATTCCTTCTTTTCAGAAACTCATCTAGCTTTTTTTAAACTATCCAATTAACCAAATCCAATGGAAGACAGTTCCTTATCTTTACCATTGTCACAGGGAAAAACCATTTCCAAACTTGAAGACTAGAGATATCCGAACTTCCTAAAGTTCATTTAGTTTCCAAAACGAACGCAATAAACTCAATGGAAGAAAATAGTTTGAAAAGTTTGGATTAATTACAGTGAAAATAGCAATGGTAACTTACTGTCAATGGCTCTGGGACCTGGGAAATGGGCTGGTGAACATGTCCAAATTACTAAAACCTCTTTAAACGCTTACTTCCCCCACGAATGGGCAATTGATTGTCTTTCGATGGTTACCAAAATCGAGCAAAACAAGTCTGTGTGGGCCAGAAGCCAAAAAATCAGCAATATGCATCACGAATATGGAAAGAGCCTACAAAATACTATACAGATGGTACATCACCCCGGAGAAACTAAATAAATGTACCTCACCAGCCATACCATTAAACTGCTTCAGAGGATGCTCAGACTCAGGCTCTTATATGCACATGAGGTGGAACTGCCCAGTAATAACATGTATTTGGTCACAAACACAGACTCTACTAGAACAAATGTTCCATGTCAAGCTAACATTAAACCCAACAACATTCCTTCTGGGATTACCATTACCGGTACAATTAAACAAACAATAACAAAACTTGGCAACTAAAATTCTCCTAGCAGCCAAATCTGTAATATCTCAAAACTGGAAACAACAATTCCATCAAGTCCATTAAAGCATCAAGTAATATCAAAAATAAAATTCATACGATCAATGGAACATATTTAAACACTTACAAATGAAAGAGGACTATAAATGGTTACCTTTGGACGAATATCTGTAAGGTCTTGGTTCAACTTCAACTACAGGAATACCCTAAAGAAAAAGAAATAAAATGTAATACACAAATATAAAAAACTAACCCCTCTCCCCCCCATTTTTTCACTTTCCTTTCCTTCCCTCCCCCTCCACCTCTTCTTACCCTACAAACAAAAAATGCTATTAATGTTTGTATCATTGTTTAAAATAAATGCAGATCAGCCAATCAAACAGTAAATTGTATGCCATTAACTTGACAGATAGAAATAATCTTTTATATGTTTATATGATACTGCTTCTAATAAAATACATTAAAAAAAAAAAAGGTATGTGTGGAAATGTTATATTTGCCAGTCTTTGCTGTGGGCACTTTACTAGTCTGTGTTATGGGCACAGTCATCCCTCCACCATCCAGTGTAAAGTCAGCCCTCCAGTTCACCAGCAGATGTAAAGTCAACCTCTTCAGTTCACTAGCTGGTGTAATGTCAAACTCTCCAGTTCACTAGCCAGTGTAAAGTCAGCCCTCTAGTTCACCAGCCAGTGTAAGTCAGCCCTCTAGTTCACCAGCCAGTGTAAGTCAGCCCTCTAGTTCACAACAACCCAGTCAGTGTTGGTCAACCCACCACACCTATCTCCACAAACCACACCCAATTTTTTATCGCTTTGTGCACCACAGGAAAATACTTTACATACAGTATTTGTTTCAGATAACAAAAGGTATAGGACTGTGACTTGTGACTGTATCTGTGTAAGCTGTTCAATTTGGGTTACTTAACTAAATATTAATTAATCTTGAGTGCTGATTATTATTTGATTTCCCAATTCATTAATTAATTTACCACTGCACCTTTCTTATTATTATACATTATAATAATGATTATAAGTAAAAATCACTGGTAAATTTGGATTTTTTTAATTGCTAATTTTTAATTATATTTGGAATAATTATCAGGGCTAGATAAAGGTTGGTGGGGCCCCTGGGCAAAACATTTTGTGGGTGCCCCAACAAACAAAGATGTAGCCTAGTCTTACCTTCTCCCCACACAATGTTTTAGCCTAGCCAGTCCCAGTGTTGTGACCTTTCCAATTCTTTCCCAGCCCAGCACCAAACTATCACCTGTTCCACTTCTATACAGCGATAGATTAATAGATACAGAGATATGTACAGGGGTGCTTTAAGATCTTTTGGCACCTGAGCCAAACTTTTATGTTGCCCCTTTATCTTCCTGTGGCGTGCAAAATATAGTGGGTGTGGCTTATGGAGGTGGATTTGGTGGGCTAACTAATACTAGCTGGTGAACTGGAGGGCTGACCTAGCAGTGGCTGGTGGACTGGAGGGCTGACTTAACAGTTTGCTGGGAAAGTAGAAGGCTGACATATGCCCAAACAGAGAAGTACAGTGTGACCCAGTAACTAGTACATACAAGTTTGCCCATAGTGACTGGAGCAGATTTATATGTACAAGTCACTGTGGGCCAATGTGTATGTACTATCTACTGTGGTAAAATTCTATGTACCAGCTACTGTGGGCAAACTTGTAAGTGACAACTTCTGTGGGCAAAATTGTATGTACCAAGTTTGCCCTCGGTAGCTGGCACGTACTAATTTGCCCACTGTGACATATAAAACTTTTCTCTTACTGAGAGACACACTACAGTACCTGACTTTTCCTTCGGCAGTGGGGGGTGGGTCCAGTGACTCCTAGTTACGCCACTGGGAGGGGGTTTGTCAGGGGCCTAGCAGGAAACTTGCAAGGGAAATGGGTCTCTGCAGTTTCGATGTATATTGTTCAGTTTTTTCTATATTCTGTCAACCTTTAATTTATCGCACACCTTAATTAATGAACAAGCTAATCAGTCTATCTTCAGGAACTTTGGAACAGGTGTAATGCAAATAGAGACTTGTCCAGACAGTCACATTTTGGCTGGTGGAGCTGATGGCACAGTAAAATGAGAATATTGTCAGATTGATTTAGTACTGGTAAATACAAGTTTGCCCACAGTGACTGGTACATACAAGTTTGCCAACAGTGACTGGTAGATACAAGTTTGCTCACAGTGACTGGTACATACAAGTTTGTCCTCAGGTATAATTAAGTTTTCCCACAGCGACTGGTATAATCAAGTTTGCCCACAGAGACTGGTATAATTAAGTTTTCCCACAGTGACTGGTATAATCAAGTTTTCCCATACCTAAAGTCCAGTTATTTTTCCCTTTCAAGAACGTTTCTTTTGGGTTGCACCATCAATCAAGTCAAAATCCAGTTCTTACTGTCCCTCTCACACAAGGAGACAGGAAACCTTGCATGGGAAAGATAGTGTGTGCAATGTGGTGCACACAGACTAGACAAGCGGATTTTGAGTTTATAAATGGTGCAACCCAAAAAACAAAAATCGGTTCAGGGAAGGACTGGCCCAGTGGGCTGAGGGGCAAATGCCCCCCGGGCTGGACTCTAATGAAAAATTTGGGCTGCCACAGAAGTTATTAGTATGTTACGTGCTTGAAAGGAAAAGTACACACTTCTATCTCTAACATGGGCAAGGAACAGGAAACTCCTCATTCCCCAGATTGTTTACCAGTCAGCCCTCCAGTTCATTAGCAGTGTTAGTCAGCCCTCCAGTTCTTTAGACAGTGTCATCAGCCCTTCAGTTCATTAGCCAGTGTTGTCAGGCCTCAAGATCATTAGACAGTGTAAGTCAGCCCTCTAGTTTATTATTAAGTGTTTGCTAGCGCTCCAGTTCATTAGTTGATGTTAGTCAACCTGAAGTTCATTAGGAACAAAGAAAACTTTTGGTAAGTATAACTTGAAAGTGTACCCAGGGGTGAGGACTTAGTGATTCAGGCTCTCATTCTGGGTACTTGTAAGGGAGAGGGAGAAGATTTTAGGACAATAATTGTCCTACACTTGCAACAATGTAAAAAAGTGGTCTTAAAAATGGGCATAACTTAAACGAAGTGTGAGACCTTAGCAAAGTGGCCATGGTTAAAAATGTTGCGATCTACCATGAAAGGGTCACATGGTTGTATTTGCCCCCCCAGGCCAAAAGATCTCAGTCCTCCCAGTCCTCCCCTGGTTAAAAGGGAAAAATAGGTGCAACTCATGCCTCTATTGTGCTTAGGAAATCTGGCCCTGCTCACATGTCGCATGCAACAAAATAGGAAAAGAAAAAGGAGACAGAATTCCAGGGGGGGAAAATGACCCACAACTTTGCCCCTATGTGCGGATGCCCATGCCGATTGCGCTTCTGTCTTATAGACGCAAAAGATAGGAGCGTGAAAATGGCAGAAACCTACAGAATCAAAAAGATGATTTCTCCACAATGCTTGTGATTTGCTAGTTAGTTATTTAAAACACATTCTGATTTATATTTTAGCTTTAGTTATCCTGTATATATATATATACTGTATACATGTATATACATTGCATATTCTGCCATTAACCCTGACAGACATATTTACATTAACCATAGAATGTTTAGATTTTCTACCAAGAACCTATAGAGTTTTCTAAGAAAAAAAAAATTGTCTTTAACATCAAAGCTTTTTATTAATTTGTGCAAAAAGCTTTTCAGTCTGTCCGGAAGTGATATTGATTAGTTTGTTACATTTTGGATAAGGGTTCACTTTGTGTTTCTGGTTATTCCAAATCAGCTCAATGGAAATAGAAAAATGATTTGCAATACCATTAGTTATAAATCACCTTCTCCATCTTTGTGGGGAGTCATCTATTGGCTCTATTGTCATCTATTGGCTGTATTTCATTGCTTTCAAGTTCTATTGCTGCTGAGTGGAACTACGATACCTTATTTTTCCTTTTAGCATTGACTGCTGTCTTCAGTTCTGACATCTTTTTGCTGTAATATCACAGTAATAACCACAAGCATTTCAAGCAGACGTCCTGTGGCCCTTTGATGATAACATGATCTGTTATAAGGACATTTAAAGGAACATTATAATTAAATAAATTATGTCCTTTCTTAGGAAGAGGTTTTAGTGCTAGGCCCCACTCGAGCCCTTTAAAAGCGCAAGCCAGTGTTGGACAACTGGGGCCCTATTTGTAAACACGCATTATCGTAATTTAGTGATACTGCATGTTATCGATAATATATTACCGCGGCCATAAATGTATGGCTGCGATTGTACATTTACACCGAATATTCGTTCATTAACGAAAGTTCAGTCATAGAAAACCATGTGGTAGTAAACTACTGCAATGGTATTCTATGTGTATTATAAATATATGATCGAGATATCATAGATTTCCGATCGGTTTCAGTAATTTACGTTATTATTGTAAAATAAAAGATTGTTAAACCGATCGAAAACGGTCAGTATAACGATTTTTAAACAGATCGTTAAAGCCACGGTATCGCTGTTATCCTGTCCAAATGTCTCTCTCTCCTGTCTTGCCTCCTGGAGAAATGGTGACATGCACAGGGGAGCCCTTTCCCCCCCCTCCCTCCCACCTAGCATGAAATCTTTTGGCCATATGGTAGGTGCCCCCTGCCCACTCCTAACCACCAGCTTATTTGTTTAAAAAAAATGTTCAGATCGCTACTTACAGACCTTCGTTCCCATGGCATCTCCATTGACTGCAGCTGCGTCTGTGATTGCCTGCCTCTCAGCCAAGTTTTTTTTTCTCAAATTTTCCTATTTCTCCAAAAATAATAAACCAGAGACAGAGTCAAGGATGAATTTCACAAAAATACTGTACCAGAAGGACACAAATATGAAAGAATAATCTCTTCTGTATAAAACAGTATGCTATATGCATGAGTAGATAAAGAGTTGTGGACAGCCAACTAATTCCAAAATGGACTAATGCATAAGTGCAAATACGGAGACATCAAACAGCTCTATATTTTGAACAGCTTCCAGTTTTTCAAACTAAACAACAAAAATGGAGGAAAAAGATGATTTAACGTTAGCAAACTTGCCCAAACCCAGGTAAAAAAATTACACATGCATTGGTGTACACAGAAACATAGCCAGCAACTATTCCCAAAGGTTTAGTGCGGTTACAGAAAAAACAAACAAACAATGAAACAGCTCTTTCTTATTTTTTACAGCATCCAGATTTTAAAATGAAACACTCCTAAACCCCCCCCTACAAACTACACATTTTTACACCTTCAATTACATGACTTTGCAATACTTTTATACATACATGCAAAATTCTTCACACACTGAGAAATTTGCACTTTTTGCTGATTTTCAGTGAATAAGCAGCAAAGCAGATTCAAACTTAGAAATCTTGACAAAACACCCAGTACTTGCCCTTTATAAAACAGTATCCTACTGCATCAAAGCACACAGTAATACTATCATCAAACTAACTAAAAAGGAAACATAGGTGTAAGCGCACACTTCAAGTTCGAACAATCTAATTTGCTTACTAAAGGCCACACCAGTGCGGTACCATACGCGAAAGCGCACCCATTACCAAAAATGGCCATCCATTCGCAAAAAAAAAAGGTGGATGAACATGCTCCAAAAATCTATCGCACCACAATGGACACCAGCGCACTACTGAGGCCAGACTAATTGGCCAACAATAATGTACGCTTGTTAACGTGCGATTGGGTTGCGTGTTAAAACGAATTGGTGTGGCCTTGCCCTTAGTAATGCGATATCAGAGTGTTGTATAGTTTTTGATAGCAAATACTATTGCATAGATATATCATTTTTCACAATAAAATACCCAAACAATCCATCACTAAACATTTTTGTATTGGAGCATGAGAATGCCAGGAGCCAATTTTTCCACACTGCTTTTTTGCCAGGTGAAATCTGGTAGTGAAACTCCACAAGCCCCCCTTTATTCAGTGGAAACAGTGGTATTTACAGACACAAAAATAGTTTGCACACTTGATCCTAAAAATTATTATTCAGTGTCTTTTGTAATTGTACCCATGCAAAATTGCTTGGATATGTAACTGAGGAGTAACATTTGTGTTGCCATAGCGCTATATATAGTGCTATACATTTTATATGGGGGGTCACTGAACTGGTTAAAAAAAAAGATTTGGTTTATGTTTTGGAAATAGAAATAATATCAAACTAAAAATGAAAGAACAGTTAAGGTCCTGAGACCTGACATAAGAATACAACATTATATTTGTTCAAAAATAAGGAACTTGAATCCTCTTCATTGATTGGGTAATATTTAGGCTGCATTTATTCAGAACTATTAGGATACATTGTACAATGCCATTGTAGCAACATTTTAAAATGTAAATGACTTTAGGTAAATTGTACCGGGAAATCTTTTCTTCCGTATAAAAACTGTTTTTCCAGCCTGTGGATTGTTTGTTGTTGTTTTTTTCATTTGTAGTACTAATATAGCCACAAACAATCACAAACAAAGGTTTGAATAAAAGGATTGTGGCTTATGTAGAAGGAAGCCAGTGGTCTGTTCACGTCATCATGTTAAGTGCATTTTCATGTAGAGTTGTAGGAAATCCCACATGCAGGACTTGTTTGGTGCAGGGAGGGCAAACGCCTTTCAAAATTCCTACTTCTGTTTATAAAAGCACAACCCATTAGGAATGCTAAATTGTTCTTTTTTTTTGCTGCAGCAATCTGATTCCTTGTTTAGTTATGCATTCTGTTTTTTGAAATTGGAATTTTACAACAGGGATGAAATACACACGTTGCTGACTTTGTTCTGCTCGTTCTCTTGGGAATTCTTCTACCCATTGGACTGTATAGTTTAAAGTAACATTAGTTGTACAGGGAATTCCACTTCACTTTTATAGATTAGCTGTAATAATGCTATATTTTGTCAAAACAGAACAAATAAAAATGATCCCTCAAGACATGATATTTATTGGCTCGGTTTAATTTGTAGTTCAATATTTGGTCTTGCAAAAATCTTGTCTTCCTAGCAATGAGGAAATCGGTAAATGACAAGAGCTGTTCAAGTTTATCAGTGGTTGTTCTGTCTATTTCTTTCTTGGTGCGATTTAGAAATAGATGTGAAGTTAAAGAAGAATTAAACTCTCTAGGGTTTTCCCTAGATCCCTCATAGCAGCGCTTGTACTGCTGGTCTGCCCCCCCATCCCATGGTATATTTCTCCAGCTTTGTGGGGAAGCAACAAGGGGTTGACTCAGATTAGCTTTTTGTAAGTAGTGTTAGTGTAAGGCACAAACCCTGGGTGTTGGATTGCTGCCTTGCCTTCTCCAAAGGTACGTTTCTTCATGGAACAGACCCATGCGAGTGATTTTAATGCCAGCTTGAGGCCAAAGAGAATTCAATGCTGTGACAGGCATCAGGGTCCAGCATGGCTAGTGCAGGATATTTATTCTAACCGGATACACTATGGGGGAGATTCAATATGCCCCTTTTCCGTCTAAAACCCAGGTTAACCCGAAAAAAAATTGGGTTAATGTGGGTTTTGGATGGAATTTAGAGCACAGCGCCATTTCCGAATGTTTTTGGAAATAGCGCTGTGCTAACGATCCAAAACCCCTGCCGTTAAGTTTTGCGCTACCTCGTAGTAAAGGCTGTGGAGCATTAAGTTCGCGCTCCTTACCTTAGCCCAATCCCGCGATGCAATAACTGACATAATCCCGTTTAAGGTAAGTAACGCGATCCGAAGTATTGAATCTCCATCTAAGTTTATTTCATTTCTACCTCAGGGGTAAAATTAAATTAAATCCCCTGTGTAAATAAAGGTACTTTCTAAAAAAACACAATTTTCTATTAATTCATTTATTACTTCACTTTTAGATCCCTATTAAGAAGGTCTCCATACAAATAAAGATATGTATATTGATTAAATTACCAACATTGTAACTACTGTCTGGTGCAATTGGATTATGATACACTGGTATCTTTGCCAGATGGTAAGGTCACCTGCACAATTGTTATTTCATCGATGTAAAGGAGGAAATACGCACCTATGACTTTGGCCACTGAGCACCAGCACAATAATGAATTGTTGGCTCCCTAAAGCTCTTTCTTTCCCCACACATGTGTCTCTGTTTTCCCACCCACTGGTCACCCAGTAGTTACTCCACATCTCTGACAAGTGGGGAAATGAAAGGGGCTAAACAATTAATCTAGTTTCCTGATCCTGAAGCTGAAGATTGTTGATCGGTTGGGGGGGGTCTCTACAAAAAACCCCAAACAAAACAGCTATATTATTAAGGTTTTTTTAATTATTGGAAGTCAGCATTTAAATATAGTATTTTATTTGCATGCATTTTTGCAACATTATTACTTATTGCTTTATATGCTCCTGTAAACAACAACATAACATCTGATGTAGTTCTGATAAAAAGCCTCAAGGCCTCTCCTACGCTTCCCTCTTGGTTTTGTAGGTGACCATGAACTTATTTGAATATTTTTCTAACTCATGTACAATAATACACTTCAGAAAATATGCATAACACGGCACATTAATGAACGCAAATCTAGAGAATAATTGTCACAACTAGTGCTAAATTGGAGTGTTCCAGCTGGTTGTATATAAGATAGGACAGATTGATAGGTTTTAACTAGCACTGTGATGAAGATAATAATTGAGATCAATGGCGCCATGTGGTAAGCTGCCAACACCTGGTGGATTTTTGAATAGGAAGCATTAAGCATTTGCTTGATCTTGCAGCCAATGGAGCCCTGCATGCCTTAAAGTCGACTGGGTTTTCTCACATGGAATTCAATTCTCTTTTGAAATCTCAGTGGGTTGTTCTCACATGACTTTATACATTTATGTAAATTACAGTTGTGGGTAAAGATTCCATATGTATAACCATTTCATAGAACTCCCCTATGAAGACAAGCTCCTTTATTTATGATTATCCCATGAAGATGTCAATGGAATGCAATAGCAGAGAATGATGGAACATATTATGTTTGTTTTATGTCACTTTCAGTCCTGGCAACAGACCCACAAAAAATGGTTTAAAGCCCAAACTATAGTCTTTGAATAATGTATGAATAATGTAAACCCTGAGGAACCCGTAGAAACCACACAGTGAACCCCACATCTCACATAAACACTCCCAGGGTGCTTAATAAAGATAAAAATGGCTGTTTTTAGATTTCTAATTTTCACTATTTTCCTAAGCAATGCAGAAACTTAGAGAATTTATAAACCCTGCTATATTTAGGGATTAAATGTTTGTGTATCGCAGAAAAAATGCTATTGGACATTCTTCGTACATACCTGCAGATTTTTACCATCTGTCGGCCGGTTGGGTCTCGAACCCCGAGATCTGACCGACACCCGGATTGCCGAACAACCCCCGTCCGAACGTATACACATGCGTGACTATTGCCCGTTTGCCGTGGGTGTTCTTCAGGCTCGGGGGATCAGTCAGGGGTCTGGTAAAAATCTGCAGGTGTGTATGAACCTTTACATACACACGTTTTACCCTTTTAACCTCACGGTGGACCATTCAGTGTTTTGCACTACTGAGCACTACTGAGTACTACTGAGCACTACTGAGTACTGCTGAGTACTACTGAGCATTACTGAGCCCTGGCACAATCTGTACAGAAAATCTTAAACTGACCTTTTCCTACAATATAGAAATCTCAAACAAACTAAAGGCCTCAGAACATTTGAGGTAATTAAGCCTTTAAAGAAATAAGTCAGTGATCCAGGGTGTTGTATTGATTTTTGTTTATGTTTTATATTTACAGGTTTATTCAATAAAAGGTCTTATCATTAAAAATGGTGCTAATTTTGCCCCAACCAATCAGATGTTAGCTTTTAAATGTTAAATAAGATCTGATTGTTGGGACATAAAGATGCAAATTTAAAACATTTTAACCCAATTACAAAGTTAGACAATCATCCTTAATATTTGCAGAGCTATTGACAATTGGCCTCCAACCTTGAACACAACCACAATATTTTGCCCAGGGGCCTCAATGGACCTTACCCTGGGTTTGGGTAATTGTTGCTATCTGTCAGAGAGGAAGGGCAGTTCATGTAATTGATCCATGCATTCTACCATTTTATTCCTCTGTACAGGTTAGCTAATATCTATAGAAAGAGAATACATGAGGCTTAGGGTAACTGGCCTCTCCTATATCTTGCCATTAATGCCTCTAAAACTCAAAAAACTTCAGAAAGCACAAATCTCCTTCATCCTAATCAAATCTACAATGTACACTATTGTAATCCGTTTCATCAATGTAAAAAATATGGAAGCGATTGGATATTTTATGCAAAGAAATGTGTACTTGACTCAAGGTACAACTGCCGAAATCCTGACTTTAGAATCGATTTTCATCCCGTATGCTGTGTGACCTCGACATTAGGTCTCCTCCTGTTAAATTGTGAATAAACACTCATATTTGCAGGTGACCTTTTCAATCCATCAAACCTGAGCAGAGAGTTAAAAAGCTAATTAAATGTATTTTAGGGTATTAATCACAAAGGTTTTCATGACTAATTTTCTAATTACCTACTTCAGAGGTCAGGTTATTGATGGACTCATCTGCAACAGCTTGTTGGTTAAAATACTTTGTTTTTAAGCTAAATCAATACAGGAACACTTACTGTCAGATAATGTTATTGAAGATGTGCATGCTATAGTCCCTTGAGCTTCTGTCTAATTCAAAGTAAATTGTTCTTTTTTATGATTTTGCGGTCTGGAGATATGAAATAGCCATGCATCACCAGAATATTCTTTTACAATATTGGCTGCCACTGTTTTATAGTGAAAGGTAAATTCATGTTTACTGTAGGCTACATGGTAATCTGTTTCAGTTAATTGCATTGCATGAAATCATTTTTACTTGAAACAAAACATTAAGTTAAAAAAGGTGGGACCATGGGCAACACAAGTTTGGAGGTACAGAAAAAAATATTATCAACCCTGGGATGTTAGGACAGCAACTTCCTAGCTAATAAACTACTAGTCCCAATACCATCAGCTGTCACATGATGTTACATCCCTACCAGTTATTACACATGAATGAGAGAATGAAATTTTTGAAGTGTTTTCCTTCCAAGTAGGAAGTTAGGGTGGGGTGGGCATAAAGAAGCCCAAAAACCTTCCACAATAAATAAAGCAGATCCTTCTACAAACAGAGGGAAACATACAGTTCCATCACCTTTGTAAAAGTGGACAGGACATACTCAGCTAGGAGCCTGTTAGGTACTGTAGTACAGGATAGAAGTAGAGAATTGTACCGTCTTAGCCATTGATGAAAGTGAAGACATCTTAGATATTAAGACAGGATAGTAAGTATTATCTGCTAATTAATATTATAGAATCCAATCAAACCTATTTATATATTTTTTAAACTGTATTTATTTATTTAAACACATATGTTATCATGAACGTACACCAGCTGTAAGCATATAATATTTGATGCTTCTTATGGTATACATTAGTTGTACAAAATAAGTTTTTTTTTTTTAAACATTGAAAGAAAACAACAATCAAACCAACATAATGGAAACGTCTTGCAGGTTGGGCACTATAATCGTACCAGGGGCTCCATAGGGAGGTGAATTTGTCCAGTTTCCCTCTACTTATAAATATATTATTCTCGTATAAGAGAGAGTGCTTGTACGAGTTTGGTCCATTGTCTAGCTTTAGGGGAGTGGGGGGCCATCCAGGTAAGTATTATTGATCTCCTAGCCAACATTAGCAACTCTCTTAGTATTTTAAGGTGTGTCTCAGACCAATCAGTATCTCCCTGAACTCCAAAGAGACACAGGATTGGATTTAAGGGAACCGATATTTGAATTATTCGAGATATTAGTCTCACTATTTTGCTCCAATATTGTATAATCTCGGGACAGGCCAAAATCATGTGCCAAAAGTCAGCAAGATTGGCATGGCATTTGGCACATTCAGCGTTATGTCTAGGAGATATGCGAGAAAGTCGGCTGGGGGTCAGATAGGATTGATGTATTATATAAAATTGTATTAATTTGTTGTTCGCGGAAGGTGAGCATTTTGTGTGTGATTCCATTATATCAGTCTTCATCAGTCATATTGATAATGTATTCGCCCTACTTAACACTCAGGGAGTTGGAGTTCTGTGTTGCTTCACTGGCTATTTGTGTGGGGTAGGTCCCAAGACACTATTCTCCTTTCACCTTGCGATTCCAAAAGGTGTATAATGGGGTGTTTAGGTAGTACAATGCTACAACCTTTAAACTCTATATGTACACAGGTACCTAAGGAAGTGAGTGTGTGGAATGTGTACTTTCTGCAGGTTTTCAAAGGAGATGATTTTGTCGTTGTCTATTATTTGAGAAAAGTGCTTATTCCCTTTTTTATTTTGAGGAAAAAGGTCTTTGGTATATGAATCATACTGTGCTGTAGTGAGTACAGTAATTTGGGAAGTATTATAATCTTGATTAAATTAATTTTCCAGTGGTTTTGTCTTTCACCATGTTTAGCAGAGGAAATATATTTTTCTCCATAAATGTTTGAGGGGACTTAGAGTGATTCCTAGGTATTTTAAGTCCAATACTATAGGTACCATGTTACATGTGGATGTGGGGAAGTTGATGTTTTCATCTAGGGGCATAATATACGTTTTACTCCCAAATTCTGTAATAGTATTTTATGCCGAGGGATAAATCAGGGTCAGCCAAATAGAGGATCATATCATCAGCATACATGCTTAATAAGGATGTGTGGGCTCCTAGAGTTAGGCCAGTTGTTTCTGGATGGGACCTAAGTTTAATTGCCATGAGCTGTATGGGCTCTATGGCCAGGGCAAATAAATACGGGGACAAGGGGCAGTCTTGTCTAGTTCCTCGAGTTATGGAGAATGAACGAGAGCATGAGCCGTTAACCATTATAGTTGCTTTGGGGTGGGTGTATCAGATACTGACCCATTTTATAAAATTTGGCCCAAATCCGTATAGACTTACAGTAGACATTCCAAAACATATGACCATTCAACTGAATCGAAGGCTTTTTGGATGGCTAGGGACATGTATTAGGGCTTTTCTGATATTTATAGATGTGGACTTGCCTGGGATGAATCCAGTCTGATCCGGGTGTATAATGGAAGTAATAATTTTTTGAAGTCTGGTAGCTAAAATTTTTGCTAATAATTTGTAATCTGCGTTTAACAGGGATATTGGCCTATATGATGAGCAATCCGAGGGGTATTTATCAGCTTTTGATAACAATATAATTTGTGCTTAATTCATAGAGGGAGGTAGGGAGCCAGACTGAGATGCCTGTGTGAGTGAACGAATTCGGACTTCTCTAACTATCCCGGACCCGGATTTTCGATATTTTCCAGACTTTCGTTAATTATCAAATGTTCGACCGTTCGAGGATATCGAATATGCGAGTAAAATGCCTATTATACCTATACGCGAGCATCAAATCTGCGAGTAAAATGTCCATTATAACCTATGCGTGAACATCGAATCCGCAAGTAAAATGTCCATTATACCTAGACACAAACAACAAATCCGTGAGTAAAATGTCCATTATAACCTATACGCGAACATCGAATCTGCAAGTAAAATGTCCATTATACCTAGGCGCAAGTATCTAATCCGTGAGTTAAATGTCCATTATAACCTATACGCCAGCATCGAATCCTTGAGTAAAATGTCCATTATAACCTATATGCGAACATCAAATCCGCAAGTAAAATGTCCATTATACCTAGGCGCGAGCATCGAATCCATTAGTAAAATGTCTGTTATAACCTATACGCCAGCATCGAATCCTCGAGTAAAATGTCCATTATAACCTATAGGCGAGCATCGGATGCACGAGTAAAATGTCCATTATGACCTATACATGAGCATCGAATCTGCAAGTAAAATGTCCATTATAACCTTTACGCGAGCAACGAATCCGCGAGTAAAATGTCCATTTTACTTATAGGCGAGCATCGAATGTTCGAATGCGCGTGAGAGTAAAATCGAGTTTTCGAAAGTCCTGGATATTTGAACATGTTCCCCAGACCATTTCCCAGGTCCCACAGCCATTTACATTAGGTTACCATTGATATTTTAATTGTATTTCATTAGAACTTTTCAAACTATTTTGACCCATTGATTTTAAAGGGTATGTCCACCCTTAAAAATAGTTTTTAATATGATGTTCCCCCATGTCTGCCAGCCCCAACCGCATATATTTTATTTTCCAAAAGCCCCCCAAACTCTTACTTACCTCCCCTCGTTCCTCCGCCGCACTGCCGGCCCTCTGCTTGCGAGAATGCAAGCAGAGGGGCGGGACCGGCAGTCGCGTCTGTGATTGGCTGAGCGGCAGCCAATCACGGACGCGGCTGCCGGTCATTCAGTGCAGCGGAGGAAAGAGGAGAGGTAGTAGAGTTTGGGGAGCTTTTGGAAATAAAAAATATGCGGTTGGGGCTGGGGACCATGGGGGAACAACATATTAAGGGGGTTTTATGCTAGGGGGAGGGATAGTAGAACGGGAGGGAGAGGGAGGGGGAGGGAGGGGGGAGAAGAGCTGCAGTACGCATGGCAAAAATCTACCTGAGGCCAGGTAGCAGGCAGAGCCCTGCTAGCCTCCTGGTGGGCAGTTTTTGGGACTTTGGGGGGGGACTACAGAGAAACCCTAGGAGCTGGGATGTGAGGTAGACTACACTACACTACATGGTGGGGCCATTACTGGGGTTGTACTTTAAGCCAAGGGTTTTGTAGCCTCTTTTTGACAGCTGAGAAGGTTGAACTTTTTTTGTAATTCCGATGATTAGTCGGGAAAGATTTTTATCAATGTGGTCTCCCAAGTGAGGTCACCTGCAGATCGCGAGTATCTGAGGATGAGATCCCTATCTCGGGCGTTAAGAAGACTTGTAATAAGCGGCCTAAATCAGTCTCCTGGGGCGGGTGGGCGTGATGGAATCCTGTGTGCACTTTCCACTGTAAAGGTGGGAGTGAGGCCTGCTTTTTCAAATTGGGCCCTGAGCTAGAAGTCTACAAACTGGGTTGGATCCGGGCCTTCCGCATGTTCTGGGAAGCCTAGGAACCGTAGGTTGTGCCTACGTGACCAGTTTTCTAGGTTGTCTAGCTTTTGCTATGTGAGTTGTAGTTCGGTTTGTGTTTGGGACATGGGGGTGACCGTGTCCTCCAGGGTTGAGATCTGAGCTTCTGATTCTCCCACTCTGTGTCTGAGTTTGATCATCCTGTCTAAGCAGGGATAGGTCTGACTTTAGTTCCTCCAGGAGAGGCATGTGGGATTTTTTAGTATCTTGGATTGCTGCCAGTACCTCGTGCTGGCTTTCAGCTGGGAGGTCCGGGGCAGGCTGTTGGTCCAATGTGGCAGTGGCCATGTCTCGGTCGAAGTTGTCCAGTAACTCTCTGTGGGAAGCGGAGGGGCTGTGTGAGGTATGAGCGTAATCAGGGCCTGGCCGCGTGTCCTCTGCAAATTTTTTTATATTTTTTAGCTGCAGCCGCGGCTTTCTGGGCAGTATTCCGGTGCAGAGACTTATAGCAAAGTTTGCTGGTATTGGTGCCGAATATTTATGTCAGTTGCTGGATTGCGCGGGAGCTCGACCTCAGTGTGTCCTACTCCATTGGATGCTTGCCCCGCCCCCAAACCTATTTATATTTTACTTTTAATTCTCCTTCTAGAAGACTTTTTTACACTCTTCGAATATCAGGACCCATGCTCTTCTGTAAAACTGGCAGAAAGCGGCTGTGCAAAAGGCAGTTCTTATATTTTTGAAAAAAATAAATATTTATAGCGCCACTTTGGTACGTAGCACTGAACATTATAAAATACAGAGTATACAAACAAAGGGATAAGTGCAAACCATTATACAGATAAATTAAATGTACATAAATAAATTTTCAAAGGTTAAAATACATATATATTTATATATATCTATATATATAGATATATATAAATACCTTTTTTATAGGAAGAGCACCTACCTGGAGGGAGTGGGGGGAGGGATCCCCTCCGCATGCCTGAGTACCTCCCTTAGGACAAGGCACAAACTTTTTCACACAGACACCTCCTACTCTTCAGTTTCCTGGACTTTGGACAAGCACTGCAGGAGAACCATAAGGAGCAGGGATGTAAGGTAAGGTTTTTTTTTCAACTACACAGTGAGGTAAGTAGTGGGATAAATTTTAGTTTTGGTGGTGGACATGCTCTTTAAACCCAGCCAAATGAGCAGATTATGCTTGTTTCCTCATTCAAAACCTGGCCTGGACTTAAAACAATGGAATGCAATGGCAATCATTTTCCTGGTACATGCTGGTCCTGGATGTCAAATGATTCTGTGAAAAATGGATGTACTAACTGTTATCTGGAACTATTAGCCCTAAATCCAAGCACCAAGATGCACAGTATCAGCCAGAGAGCTTTGATGTTATTAGGACCATTGGCAGGCCAGTCCAATTCTGTGCGGCCTACATGGTCATGGTCCAATTAGTGTAGCAACATTCACCATAAATGTACGACTGCAGGCGTACCCTTAAGGCCGTTGATTATCGATAACACGTGGTATCGCTAAATTGATTCACTGCACTTTTACAAATAAGGCCCAAAAAGTGGGCAGGCACGAAAATTGCCAATTTTGCCTACTAGTATATGTGTATTTACATATAGAATCCAGACAAGGCGAGGGAGAACATTCAATCTTTATCATACCTCCTAGATCCATGCTGGGGTGATAGGGCAACATAAATGATTAGCAGGTAATAGTGACTTGCTTTGCTGATGTCAGGTTTACTAAAGCAATTCATAACCACAATGAGTCAAGACACAGCAAACCAGGGGTGTTACTACCAGGAGTGGAATTTGTGAATGTGCATTGGTGAAATCCCTGATTCAAGTTAAGAGCCCGGTATTTTCTCTTTTGTTACTGGGCTTTCTTACTTTAAAGGAGGGTTAATAATACATCAGGACTTCCCTTGTACAAATTCTGTGAATCATGGCCTGAACAGGACAGAATCATTGCCATGGGATAGATTTTTATCCTGAGCATCAATAGGATTGAATTACTGCAAAGAAAGAGCCATCAAATAAGCACTGACGCATAAATGTATATTAGTCATTAAATATTGTATTTTTACCCACAATCCATAATCTTGTGAGGGAAATCAGGATAAAACATGGATATACTAAAATAAAGAACTTGTTGAATAAATGAAGACGGCTTTCAGCTGCTGATGGAAATGTGATTGTTGTAGTTCAGCAATTGATGAAGGGAACATCTCTGTTCCCTTCATGTTTATAACACCTAAAATTCCCACACAGCACTATTATCTGTTATTTTATATAGCATGAAGCCCTGGTATCGCCACAATCAGACGTCTGGAAATGTTCCCAAGATAAAGGGTGAATGGAAATTCTGTATTTAAACCCAAACCATGAAAAAAGTATTAGAAATAGTCTATTTAAAGGGCAACTATAGTGTCCCAATCACTTTTTACCCTTTTAGAACAAGGGTGCCCAATCTACCATCTACCCAATCTGATAGGTAGGTGTATAATAAATGTAATTAGTGTCGGAAGGAGGCATCTTTGACAATTCTTACTGATGTGAAAATGGGGAGTGCTCTACCACAAGATAAAAAGTTTTTTTATGCTGAACATGCCCTTTAATACTTATTTCACATTTACACAATTGCAGCTGTACATTTACGGCCACGGTCATACAGTAATAGGTTTTTAAATATGGCCCCAAGGTCCTCTGTACTACCCACCAACATTCAATATATATATATTGAGATATGCATTGCAGCTCTGTACTATGTTGTTTGTACAAGCAAATAAACAGTACGGTAACTATTTAAAGGGGTAATGAAGAAGGGTTTTCTCTACAGTATATTGTATGTTCCACTGTGTTTGTTAAAGTAAAAGACTAATAGGGCTATAAACGGAGAGCTGGTAACGCTCTCTATTGCCTCCTCTAGGCAATGCACTGAGCCGATAAGGGCTCTCGGGCATAGCGAAGATGGTTTACCCATTCTGAATCTTTAACTTTAGCTATCTGCGGCAGTTACGCAACTAATGTCAACAGCAGGGAATAGCAACGGGTATAAATTCAACTGATTTTTCAAAATGAAAGGGAATATCGTACCTAGTTAAAGAATAACTAGAAATGCATAATATAAACTTGCAGGGAGATGTAATAAAAGTTCTTATCGTTAAAAATGGTGCTAATTTTGCCCCAACCAATCAGATGTTAGCTTTCAAATGTTAAATAAGATCCGATTGGTTGGGGCAAAATTAGCACCATTTTAAACGATAAGAACTTTTATTGAATAACCCTGTAAGTATATTAAAAATATTGATATTTTATACTAAACTTTCCCTTTAAGACAAAAAAAGCCAGTTAAGACTCTCCGTACATAGCCCTAATAGAATGTATTCCTTAGCTACAATCAAGAGGTATTTTATTCTGATTGGCTGTTTTTTCTTTCCTCAATCCTCTGATTTCTCAATAATCCTTCAGTATCAGTCTGTTAGGTCTGAACACAATGCCTGGAAGGCTTGGCCCAGCTATAAAGTAATGATAACTGGGTGATGTGGAATGTTTCCTCTTATATGTCCTGCTAATAAATAAAACAGAAGGGGAGCTCAGACACAAAACTTAAAGCTTTCTTTGAGTTTCTTTGGTTTTATTAATGAACATCCATTTGAGCCTTGGTAACATGTCATGAAGGAGAGGCTTTCAGTTCATAAAAGGCAAGTTCAATAGTGTTACCACTTAACTATAAAAAGCAAACTGTGTCCTGGTGGTTGAACTTCAATAATGAAATGGACTTTTTCTAAACCTATTTAAATCCATTCTCCATAGAGATGGGTAGGCAGCAATGCAGCAATACTTGGTAATATTGAATAAATAAAGAGTTTGGTAGATTGTTTTATTTTACAGGTTGTCTTTGTAAATTAAAGTCGATCTCTATAAAGACACTGAGAAATAGGAAACTGATTTTAGCATTTGCATTGCTTTGACTTCCAATTCATCTAGAAAACAAATCATTCATTTGTCAATGGAAGTCCTGACCTTTCACTTCCTGGGCAATATTTTGTAATGGGTATTGAGCAAGTCATAGTTCAATCAAACAAGCAGCAGGGAAATACATATAAAATGCATTTTTGGCACATTTTACACCTGTCAGTCAGGTCAGAGTCACAAGCCGCTAGAAAAGAACTGAAATGTTTCTTGCACAGAAATAAACACATTAATTTAACCACACAGTGAAATCTAAGAATATTAAAGGGTATATTCCCTCAAACAATGGACATACCCATTTTATATTCATTGCAGGATGGGAGGTAAAGGAGCTAAATCCCACCTCCCGATCTCCAGTTAGGGCTAGACCACACTATCGCGACTTTGCTGCGTTTGCACATGCGTTTTCCCTCTAACATTGCAATCGCAGAAACACACCGAAACCGCGCGTTTTCGGGTGCAATGCGATTGCGCATCCATTTGCGAATCGCAAACGCATGGGATCTGCATTTTTATATTTTTCATATGCGTTTCCTTATCTCTAAAGAAAAATCGCAAGCGCAAACACATCAAAATCACACCGGAATCACACACGTAATCACATGGGATTGCGCGTGTGATTGATTGTGTGGCCTTGCCCTATTAATCTTACAAGAGCAAGCAGGAAACTTGTAAACGTACCCTCAATTGTGCTCCCCCACTGCTTCCTCTGACACCTCCAACTGCACCTGCAATAAACTGTATCAGGCATAAGTGCCACCTATCAAGCTGATAAAGACCCGTTTGTGGGTCAAAACATGTCGGAAAAATAAAACACTCTGTGTTCGCAGTTTCCTCTGCGTGGCCTCCACTTCCTTTTCATACTTTTGTAATTCCACACTGCGGGGAACGGAGCAGTAGGAAGGAGTGACCCAATAAATTATATCCTGGCAGTGAAGCGTACACTGTTTAACTATATAAGTGCCACCTAACTTACCCAGGGTCATGCTTCCCTACTGCTTCCTCTGACACCTCCTGACTGCACCCGCACTATATATAGCAGGCATAAGTACTACCTAACTTACCCGTGATTGCGCTTTGCACTCCCCCGCTGCTTCCTCTGACATCTCCGGACTGCATCTGCAGTGACTATACAATAGCATGCATAAGTACCACCTAACTTACTGTACCTGCAATCACTTTCCTCAGCTGCTTCCTCTGACAACTTCTGACTGCAAATTGTCACAGGAAGCAGCAGTGTGACCATGGGGAAGTTTACATGTTTATGTGTTGCCCTGTCTGCTCCTGATTCAATGAAGAAAAGAAGGTAAGACTTCTTCAATTAATGTTAAATGGGTATGTCCATTGTTTGAGTGAACATAGGTACTCTTTAAATGTCACCAAAGGATTCTGTGCCCATAGCAATGTTCTCCTTTACAGGGGTTGTTAGAAAGATAAATAGCATGGGAAGAAGCCTGATTGAAAACCAGACTACTAAAAAATTACCCATTCACATTACAGTAAAGAGTGTCCTGGAAGAATACTAGAGAGACTGTGAAACACGCTCTTGATCTATAAAGAGTCATAGAATTAAACCAAGCAGATGTAAACAGGTTTCAAAAAGACAAATCCTATGAAATGTATATTAAAATGTGCTAGCTCTGGGTTATAACAACAGGAATAGGTTTCCATTCCCCTACATATTGCCAGTAATATTTGTTTGTTTGTTGTTTTATAATGCACTACATCACATGTTCATCAATAGACCAAATCAGAGGCATCACTTACGATTAGAAGAAAAGTCTTTGCGTTGGGAAAGATTTTTACATTTTAAACTGTGTAACGGTCTTCTACTAGATTTGGTAATGGCAAGTTTATTGGATAGTTTCAAGAGAGACACTAAGTGCATTTGTAAAATAAAAAAAATAATGAAAATGACTGGTATTAAAGGGCAAACAAGTTAGGGTTAAATGAAAGTCTGCAGTCTTTCCTGGCTGCAGCCTGTGAGAATTTATTTGGGATGAATGTTCAAATTTTCTGCTTCCAATTGGTTAATTGGTAGTAATACTCACTTTGCCATTCATTTTATAGAACTCAATGTGCAACTCATACAACCTCAGTGGGTATACTCCCTGGCATTGTGTTTCTTCCAAAGGTAACCTGGGTTTTTGAGGAGGCAACTTGCAGCTTTAAAATGCAATTTGTACAAATAACCCACTATATGAATTACCTGTGATGCTGAATGAAACAATATTGCTGTAACTTCATAGAAATTATCCACAAGTAATGTCAGATTTTGCAGAGATTCTTTTTTGGGGAAGAAAAACATTATCTCTTTTTTTTTAGTATCTTGAAATATCATTATCATTCATAACATATCTATCTGTAAACCCTCATTTGGTGGTGAAAACACAATGATTGTGTCCACCAATGAGTGCACAGTGGCAGAGGGGCTGATTTTGGGAAGGCAAGAGTGGAACAGGTGGGGCTTATGTAAAGAGTCAAACAGATGGCTGAATTTTAATTTTCATTGGTTCTACAGTATAGCCAGAATTGGACTTTAAACACACTCCCTATTATTTTCCCTTGGTTTTTCATTGGTTCTACAGTATAGCCATAATTGGACTTTGAACATACTCCCTATTATTTTCCCTTGGTTTTTCTTTGGTTCTACAGTATAGCCATAATTGGACGTTGAACACACTCCCTATTATTTTCCTTCTTCCCTCTTTTTTCATTGGTTCTACAGTATAGCCATAATTGGACTTTGAACATACTCCCTATTATTTTCCCTTGGTTTTTCTTTGGTTCTACACTATAGCCATAATTGGACGTTGAACACACTCCCTATTATTTTCCCCTCTTTTTTCATTGGTTCTACAGTATATCCATAATTGGACTTTGAACACACTCCCTATTATTTTCCCGTTTTTTCATTGGTTCTACAGTATAGCCAGAATTGGACTTTGAACACACTCCCTATTATTTTTCCAGAATATGGAGCTTCCTGATTTCAGTTTTCTTTCAGTTTTTCTACTGATTGAATGGTCACATGTCTATTCATACAGTAAATCTATTTCATGTGTTAGAATTTGTGTTTGGCAGCTACATTGAAATATTAATTTAAAGAAGCACCATAGTTCTCCTTTAATTGCAGGTTTTCTAGGTTTTTTTGCTATTAATATGTAAGGGGTCACCAACAGATCTTCCCTAGAGGTTTGATGTGGACATCGCTTTTTACAGTGAAACAACTGATTTTTTCTTCCATATAACAGATGTACTGAATGATAAAATAAAGTTTCTAAAGATGGGATGTGTTTCTCTAAATTGACTAAACTCTTGATTTTTATTTCAATACACACTAGGTTTTATTTCGTAAAGTTCTCCAGCATAAAACACATTTTCCCCATTACTCATAGCCCATGTCTGATGAAAATAATGAACCTTGGATTTTTATGTAATTTGTAAGCAATGATCTACCTGTTTGAAATCAACCAGATCTTTACTACAGAAGGTCATCCAATTGCTTTCCACCCCTTCATTTAGCTCAGGCAGTAAAAGCCACTGATTGGAGAATTCCCCTCTCTCTTTTTCTGGGAGAATGAGCTGATCCAGTCTGTCTATAGTGGCAGTAACTTCAGGTTTTTGAACTGAAAGTTTTAGTGTGGTCTTGGTTAGTATCAGTGTCGGACTGGCTCACAGGGTTACTGGGGAAACCCCTGGTAGGCTTATAGTCCATTCACCCAAGAAAACCGAGAAAACTGCTACAATTGAAATACAAAGCCAAAGGGACTGTAATAAATGCATTTTAATAAGACAGTAGGAGTAACACAGATAGGTAAACGAGTGATAATAGACATATGAAATGTTAGGTGGGCCTATAAACTTGTCCTGGTCTCAGATATTCTGATGGGAACAGTCCAGTCGGACACTGGTTAGGAATCCCTTTGAAGTTATACTAAAATGTAATCAGTGGTTTCTGGGCTATATGACAAAGGAAATGTGCCAATACTCATGGCCAATATTTGACAAATCGTAATCAGTCTCTGTCAATGCAACCAAATTAAAGGGAGTGAGGTGAACAGGCCACTTTGCAATCCAGGAACATCAGATCCAAAGAGGCAGAGGTAATTATATTAATGTTTTAAAAAATTAAAGTGCCACTTTAGTTTTCCTTTAAATTAATTTATTAGTAGATTTTACTTCTCCTTTAATGGAAACATAATCAAATGGACACATATATATTTTCCACCTTTTTTTGTTGCCATCCAATGGGATTGTTAGGATTTTATGAAGGTGATTTTGAATTTATATGAAATTTCAGACTATCCAGTACACTGTAAATATATCCTGTACATGCTTCTCCAATACCAATAATCACAAGGTGGCTTTGTGTTTCTGTGTCCTATGGGGAAAGGATAGCATTTACACCTCTCAAATGATGGTTGATTTTTATTATTTTCAATATTCAATCTCATTTGATAAAGGCCAGAAAACATATCAGGGTAATGAAAGTGTAAATGTTAATCAATTTTGTCCATGGGGTTTAACAGTCAACAATTCATTCTCTCGAATAATGTTAAGTATAGATTTTTCAATAGAAAAAAAAGAATATTAACTTGAATGAATGCGGTGTTACATATATTATCAATAAGCATATGTTAGAGACATTTTAGCCAGTATTATGGCAAGTTTAAGGTGCTGTTGCTCTTAATAATCTATCATTATGAGGCATATTTATAAAACCGTGTATTTACCTGGTGTTGTTGGTTATCACTCTGGGTTAGTTATCACCCTGGGTTGGTTATCATCACTACTAAATATTCCTGTCAGATGGCTTTTCATTTATGTGATCACAGTAATGTATACTAAAACCCCTTTGTTTATAAAGTATGGCAGTGTGCAGATAATATGATATTGTATGGGGCCTAGGAATGTGCATTAATTATCTTTTCTATGTTTGTATAAATGTTTTGACCAGATCAGTAGCACTTCCGTTAAATGTAGTTATAAATTAGCCTAATTGGACTGACTACATTAATTACCTTCTGTAAAAAGCAACTTTGTGTAAATATTTCTCTATTTTTGTTATAAGAGATGGAGGATATTGATCATTTTGATTTTGCCTTTGATTTTGTGAATTTAGGTGAAATTTTGCTTGAAGTCTACATGGGGTAACATTTCAGCTGTACCTTATTTTTTAGTCTAAACCAATTCGAACAACAAAAAACTTGTACTGATGATTAAAGCCCTGTCTATGGGAGTCATGCAATCTGACAACAGCTGCTTTGCGGGGAAAATTCACTGTCATTTTGTAACTGTGACAACGGTTTAGCCACAAACTTAACTATGCAGCGAAGCTTCGTCCATCTCAGACAATATGGCTATATTATCTGTACTGGGAGAAGAATACTGGCAGATAACTATCTAATAGACATACGCACTGCTACAAGTCATTGTATTCTACATGTAACATTTCTTGTTCCTTTATGGTTCCATTATAGATACTCTTATCAATTTGAATAAATTGTACAAAATGTCAAAATTTAAGCCACAAACCAGTTTTTCGATTTTTCATGCAAATTTTGAGATTATGAAACAGTTTTTACGAAACGCTAAGAGCAGATGGGGAAAATTGCTTGGGGCACTAGCTACCCCTGCAATGGAAGTCTATGCTTGTGCCACCCTCCTCGCCCATAAGGAGCAATGGAAAGTAGAGGCAGCACCAGAGGAATTTAATTTCAGGTGCTGTTCCGCCTGGAAGCATCCCTGCATAAGTTAGTTTTATCTCGCTGGCTTTGTTTCATAGTCTCTTATGGGCTACTGAAAAATGTAGCCTCAGCTTTTAAAATAATATTGGTGTTGGCATCAAGGGATGTTTCCATAGCCATGGAATGGCCAGAAAAAACAGGGAACTTCTACGTAAAAAAGGGGGACAGAAAAAAACAACAAAAAACCCAGTCTTCTCGGTTTCTTCCCTTTCATAAAATAAACCTTGTTGAGTTTGAAAGTTTGAGAATCAATAAATATCTAAATAACATCTTTAGCTCAAATATTTGAATGAAAATCCATTAAATAGAGCAATATCTTTCTGTGCAAGGGATCGAGATCTCTCTATCAAGTTCTGAGGAATGGTTGAGGACATCTACACTGCTTAAAGGTCAAGAGGTTAAGACAGCTGTTAATTAAAATGCACTGTATCATTACTTATCCTTTCAGCACTCAGGAGTTCATAATAGATTTGAGGGTTCAATTAAGTGAGATTTGAAAAAAACGTAAAAGCGCAGAAATGTTTTGGATCCCTTTCCTTTATTAAACTCTATTAACAAAGGGGATCACCACATTTTGGGACATTTTTAAAAATGGTCCTGAATCCAGAATAAAGATCTGCCAAAACTATATACTGTATTAGTTAATGGCCTTAAAACTGCCTTGTCCTATCCTCCCATTTATGCATCTACTACCTAAAGAAAATTTGAATGTCTAATAATTCTAAGTTGATGTTATAGCCTTATATTATACTGTTAAGCCTTAATTATTACATTAATATTTATTTATTTTAGAATTGTTTTTATATTTTTATAAGGAGTATGTTCATTTAAAAAAGTAGCATAATTTTTGAACTCATTAATACCTGCCATCCTACTCTGTATTGGGGTATTTTATATTAAGAAAATATTTCAAAGCTGCTCCCATTATAACCAGGAGCATTTATGTATTATACATTGTATTGTGTGTATAAAGCACTTATGCAGTGCATTGGAGATTTCCAGATTTCCAACCTTTGGCCAATAAAAACCTTTTGATTAATGCCCCCCATAGCCCCCCACAACCCTAAGCAGTATTCTCAGACGACACAGAACATGTATTTAAATTAACTGCTGATTAGCCTTGCAGCATGCAGGTTTAACAAAATCTGATTTTGAATGAAAGAAGAAGGAACATCACTCACAAAGAAATGCAGCAACCCCCTCCCACAAAAAAAAAAATAGGTTGAGCCAGGTTGTTGACTAGATATTTGCACCATGTTAATTTTACAATGATTCGAAAGGGCAATACTTAAATATTTTTATCTACTTTTAAAAATCAATTATTTTTCTACATTTTATAAATCCGTATTTGGTACATTAATTTAAAATGATGCTGGAGTGCTGTAATTAAAGATGCTTGTGAAGGTTCTCATTCATCCAGGTCATGGTATATCTGTTGTATTCAATTAGATCAACTGGACTTGAAGTTTAGTTCTTGAAGATGTTTCGCTAGTCATCCGATTGGCTTTCTCAATTCAGAATGATTTGTACAAGAATCTGTGGCAATTATGTACCCTGGAAAATCCCAATTAGCATATCACAGCCAAGTGTTAAGGGCGTGATTGGATAGTGGCTAAGAGGTGTTATAGGAACGCACAGAGTAAGGTGTCAATACAGCATTGTATATGGCAGACAGTTGGTGTCGAACCCCCCCCACCTCTATTTAGGCTTGGTACATAATTGCCACAGATTCTTGTACAAGTCATTCTGAATTGAGAAAGCCAGTCGGATGACAAGCGAAACGTCTTCAAGAACTAAACTTCAAGTCCAGTTGATCTAATTGAATACAACAGATATGTAATTAAAGATATGTAAAACATGTTCCAATCAAAAATACACCTATAGGCAGTAAATAGGGAGGATGGTAATTTACACATGGCAAATCTTATTAAGTCTGCAGTTGGAGCAATGAGTCCAATCAATTACATCATTGTGTAACATGTATAAGGATTCATGACAGCTGAAAAACAACATAATTATTTAACAGACTGGTAAAGGCAAGGCAATGAAAGCGGATGATTCCACTCATGTTCTGTCCTTCTGTAGGTAATTATTAATGCAAATAGTTAGGGTTTACACTGTCTCCGTTGAGAATACCCTGTAGATTGCAAGAATGGGAAATGACAGTCAATATTTTCCTGATTCATTTGGAATTCATGGCATTAAACTATTAACCTATAGTGTCCCAGACTCCCAGCTCTATATAATACTAAATATGGGGCACTGAGTTAGAAGAAAAGGCTTTAATCAGAAAACCTGGTTATGTCAGTGATCTCCTGTTCATTGTATAAATTGGTAAAATGTACTGAAAAAAATTATTAACAACCACAGATTACGGCATTGTGAAATATGGAAATTGCTTGTCTAGTCTCCGCTACTGACAGTTATATAAAGCCTTAATATACAATATATTAAAGGTGAACTAAAGGGTTAACCTCCCTCCCAATTTAAATGTACCTGAGTAATCAACATAAATTGTGTTTATCTTGTCTCTGGATATGCATCCAACACTGAGAGTCAGTAGTATGATAAAAACATTAACTATTAATGTAACTATTGCCCAAGCGACTCCTGGGGAAAATGGGGGGCTGCGACCAAGGGGGGCCAGAGGCATCAGGCTATTCAGCTTGACTCTAAAAATGGGCATCCCTGCTTACAAATTACAGTACATTCAAGGAGATTCAATAAAAGTTCTTATCGTTTAAAATGGTGCTAATTTTGCCCCAACCAATCAGATGTTAGCTTTCAAATGTTAAATAAGATCTGCTTGGTTGGGGGAAAATTAGCACCATTTTAAACAATAAGAACTTTTATTGAATCTCCCTGATAGAAAGTTAAACACCACTTTACTCAGGAGTTTCTTCGATATATGGAAAAAATTAATTTTAACTAGCTCATAACCCATTTTTTTGCTTATTTGCAAATGGGTCATGTGACTAATGCTACAGTAACACTAGAACCAAAAGTATGTATGATGCTTTGGCTTTATACCTTATAGTGAATGTCCCATGGGGTTCTCATGAGTTAAGCAAAAGGTAAAAATAATATGAAATTAGAACTATATGGAAAATGATACAGAACTACATTTAGCTACGGTAAGTGACCTTAATTACATTGACCGTTGATTGCCACTGAAGAAAGCAAACAAATACCTTGGATTTATTTCACAATACAGAATTTAGTATATTCTAAATTAATGTAGAGGATTGATTATATAAGGGATAATGCACCCCTTACAGTGTAATATAAGGATATTACGCCACCGAGGAGTACCTTGACCATATAGAAGCACGACGCCGTAGGCTGATTGCATTTATACAGGACAGGGAACTCTGAGGTGGCGTAATGTCCTTATATTATAATGTGAAGGGGTGCATTATTTCTTATAATACATAAGTATTGGATTCCTTTACCCTATTCACATTTTAAATTCTAGCCTTGTCCATATTTCCACCTTAAATCCCCCAAGCTACTTTCTGTAACTTAAACCCAGTAGAAAGGAACATCCCAGCCCAGCATCTATACGGTTAAACAAATCTTTGTGGAGGAGGAGAGAGACATTGGTTATGAAGTGACAGGAAGCAGCTCCAGCAGGTTCTGTTAGTGAAGTTAAACACAGCAAAAAAAGCTGAGTCATTGTCCAGACATGAACACTGAAATGGGCGGAGTAGTGGGATATAAGAAATGAGTCACTTAGTGACATAGCTGGGTGATTTTTATAAGGATATATACCACTGCAGCTCCCATTATAAAATATCACACTTATGTATTATATAAAAATCATGATTAAAATGTTACAGACTTTATTTTATTATTACTAAATAGTAGCCTCTCTCCTTTGTTTATGTGTATTCTTATTTATCCAGGGTTATAACAAGAAGGCCAACGATGGTCCCTTTCCCAACCTCCCCCCTCACACACACACACACACACACACACACACAAACTTGAGATTGCGAAATTATTGCAAAGTCATCTGAATAGGTTACTTCCTAACCCACCCCTCTAAGCTACTGGGTCAGACATATTCAGTGTACATCACCCAGGGGGCGAGAGAGAAAATGACCAATGTGCTACTTTGGAAGGGGACAGCAAGTGTAAAAGTAACCAAAGGGCTTGATATAGTAAAATACCATCTCCCCCTCCCAGTTATAGTACCCTGGGTGAGGGCCTTAAAAATCAGGTAAGACCTCTGGATCTTACCTAACGCAGTAGAATCAGCCTACTAAAGTCCACTTAGTGAAGCTGGTTTTGGCCCCACCACCACCAGATATCTGCTCAATGAGAGGAGGCATGCTCTGTAAGGAACATATATTTCCATTGGCCAGGCCTGTCAGTCATAATTTGGGACTGTGATAGAAGAGCCCAGAAAGTAGCTTAATGACAGACCCTATGGTTTAGATAACATTTATCATAATAAATTTACCACCTAACCACCTTACAGGAACCCAAAAACAATATTTTTTAGTTCACAGGAACTAATTACGTTTCGCTGTACAGGTCATAATGTTACCTCACACATATATAGGATGCCTCAGGCAAGAGCAGGAAAATACTCATTAGAAGAGGAGGAGAAAATGTCTCCATGATCCAGGGGGTTTGCAGTTACTTTGTACCTTGCTTATCCTTTAAATAAATGAAAATGGAAGATAAGTAAACACTACTCAAAATTAGAAATCTTATTTACCATTACCACCTTGGAAACTCTATTTTATTTCCATTTGTTTTTGTGACAAACATCTTTTCAAAAAGGAAGTTGAAGCTAAAATGAGAACAGCGATAGTATTTCCAATGTGTGTGTTAACTCTCCCTTTAAAGGAATGTAAAAGGGGTTAGTCACTTGTTCATTTATTAATAGGCGTTACAAGAGAAAAATGGTAAAAGCTATTTGAGAATAGAACAAAAAAAAGTATTCCTTTTCCCTAAAGTGAGAGAGCCTTATGATCTAATATATTACCGCATATTTCCAATGATGCCTTAAAATCTATTTAAACGATACGTGAACCCCACTAATAAATCTCTACCCCCCCTTATCAGTGAGCAGAAAATATATTAGAATCCTCTGTGTCTAGATTTCTTATTTCCTAGGTGAGCTCATTACAATTTCTCCCAAGGGCATTATTTTACCCTTTAAGCCATGTACTGTAAAAAAAAAGGTTTTGCCAAATCTTTACAGATCACAGCCAGCATACCACAATCACTCAATTACAGTGTTGTTTAATAAAATGCAACTATATTAGTTTGACGTGATTTATGTAGCAGAAAATTATGCTGACTGTGCTGGAACGTATTACTTTGGTAGGTCTATAATTCTCATTTTGAGATTTCGGTCCCTTTGTGACTAATGGCGCCATATCTGTTACTTACACATTTTGTGACATTGTTCATTAAGGGAAGGATAAAGATAAAAAACAATGTAGCATTAACTTATGTAACAAAGAACTGTGTATGTATTAATTGATTTTCTTGTAAATAAAGGAGGTGGTCTCACATTCTTCCGTTTCATAAAGTATCCTTTACCCCCTCCAATAAAAAACAAATTCAGACATAATCGCATTTTCAAAAATTGTACCTTTAGATACAGCAAGGTCCCACTGCCACAAAACTTTTTCGGAATTTAAGTCTGAGCGGTATATTCTGAGATATCATCATTTGAAATCAAAGCAATTATAGAGAAAGAACTGTCACTCCGAAAGCAGAAATTATAATACGTGCCCTATACTTGACCTCTTACTAGAATCCTTGACCAGTGGCGCAACTACTGCCCCCGCCACCTACGTGATGGCGGGGAAGCCTGGGCAGTAGAAGGGCCCGCCACAAGCCCAAGATCTCTTCTGCGATCAGCCATTTTTAAACAGCTGATCTCGCTTATGAATGAAACATACGCGCAATCAGCTGTTTAAAAGACCGGACTGCAAACTTCTGGAATTGAACCGGAAGTTCGGGTCCGGTGTTTTAAACAGCTGATTGCATGTATGTTTCATTCATACACGTGATCATCTGTTTAAAAACGGCTGATTGTGGAAGAGATCTTGGAGGGAGGAGGGGGTCAGGGGCCCGGCCTCCAATCTCGCAGGGGGCCCAGGTACGCCCCTGTCTTTGACTGCCTGCCAGCACACTTTCGGCAACAATTAAGAGAATTAGCAGAGAAAAGAAGGCAGGTGGAGGGGGCAGATGGAGGGGGAGATGTGTAAGCAGAGCAGTGTCTATGGTGAGGCTGTGCAGAACTTATAAGTGTCCCAAACACTACAAGGAGACAGTGAGTAAGTGAAGGTGGAGGCAATTAGGAGCATTCATTAACATTAATAATTTAGTGACAAAGCAGGCACATATAAATATGTGAGTACCATGATTTTACTTGACTCATATTGTAGTTTCAGATAATGTAAAGTTGTTTGAGTGACTATAGAGACCTTTTAAATGAAAGCTAAAATATAAACAGTACTTTATTAATGGAGAATCAATCAGATCTTAAAAGAAGTATCATGCAAACTGGTATAATCTGGGTTGCGGCAATGCCAACAAAGGTCCACAGGAGTGTAGATAAAAAAAAAACCCAGATGTGTAAGGTGGCAGCAAATAAAGTTCCTCCCAGTGACTTTGGCATTTCACTGTTGTGTGCAGCTGTGGACAGCAGTAAAATGTGCAGTTACAAGAGATGTATAGCCATAATTGGACTTTGAACATACTCCCTATTATTTTCCCTTGGTTTTTCTTTGGTTCTACACTATAGCCATAATTGGACGTTGAACACACTCCCTATTATTTTCCCCTCTTTTTTCATTGGTTCTACAGTATATCCATAATTGGACTTTGAACACACTCCCTATTATTTTCCCGTTTTTTCATTGGTTCTACAGTATAGCCAGAATTGGACTTTGAACACACTCCCTATTATTTTTCCAGAATATGGAGCTTCCTGATTTCAGTTTTCTTTCAGTTTTTCTACTGATTGAATGGTCACATGTCTATTCATACAGTAAATCTATTTCATGTGTTAGAATTTGTGTTTGGCAGCTACATTGAAATATTAATTTAAAGAAGCACCATAGTTCTCCTTTAATTGCAGGTTTTCTAGGTTTTTTTGCTATTAATATGTAAGGGGTCACCAACAGATCTTCCCTAGAGGTTTGATGTGGACATCGCTTTTTACAGTGAAACAACTGAATTTTTCTTCCATATAACAGATGTACTGAATGATAAAATAAAGTTTCTAAAGATGGGATGTGTTTCTCTAAATTGACTAAACTCTTGGTTTTTATTTCAATACACACTAGGTTTTATTTCGTAAAGTTCTCCAGCATAAAACACATTTTCCCCATTACTCATAGCCCATGTCTGATGAAAATAATGAACCTTGGATTTTTATGTAATTTGTAAGCAATGATCTACCTGTTTGAAATCAACCAGATCTTTACTACAGAAGGTCATCCAATTGCTTTCCACCCCTTCATTTAGCTCAGGCAGTAAAAGCCACTGATTGGAGAATTCCCCTCTCTCTTTTTCTGGGAGAATGAGCTGATCCAGTCTGTCTATAGTGGCAGTAACTTCAGGTTTTTGAACTGAAAGTTTTAGTGTGGTCTTGGTTAGTATCAGTGTCGGACTGGCTCACAGGGTTACTGGGGAAACCCCTGGTAGGCTTATAGTCCATTCACCCAAGAAAACCGAGAAAACTGCTACAATTGAAATACAAAGCCAAAGGGACTGTAAGAAATGCATTTTAATAAGACAGTAGGAGTAACACAGATAGGTAAACGAGTGATAATAGACATATGAAATGTTAGGTGGGCCTATAAACTTGTCCTGGTCTCAGATATTCTGATGGGAACAGTCCAGTCGGACACTGGTTAGGAATCCCTTTGAAGTTATACTAAAATGTAATCAGTGGTTTCTGGGCTATATGACAAAGGAAATGTGCCAATACTCATGGCCAATATTTGACAAATCGTAATCAGTCTCTGTCAATGCAACCAAATTAAAGGGAGTGAGGTGAACAGGCCACTTTGCAATCCAGGAACATCAGATCCAAAGAGGCAGAGGTAATTATATTAATGTTTTAAAAAATTAAAGTGCCACTTTAGTTTTCCTTTAAATTAATTTATTAGTAGATTTTACTTCTCCTTTAATGGAAACATAATCAAATGGACACATATATATTTTCCACCTTTTTTTGTTGCCATCCAATGGGATTGTTAGGATTTTATGAAGGTGATTTTGAATTTATATGAAATTTCAGACTATCCAGTACACTGTAAATATATCCTGTACATGCTTCTCCAATACCAATAATCACAAGGTGGCTTTGTGTTTCTGTGTCCTATGGGGAAAGGATAGCATTTACACCTCTCAAATGATGGTTGATTTTTATTATTTTCAATATTCAATCTCATTTGATAAAGGCCAGAAAACATATCAGGGTAATGAAAGTGTAAATGTTAATCAATTTTGTCCATGGGGTTTAACAGTCAACAATTCATTCTCTCGAATAATGTTAAGTATAGATTTTTCAATAGAAAAAAAAGAATATTAACTTGAATGAATGCGGTGTTACATATATTATCAATAAGCATATGTTAGAGACATTTTAGCCAGTATTATGGCAAGTTTAAGGTGCTGTTGCTCTTAATAATCTATCATTATGAGGCATATTTATAAAACCGTGTATTTACCTGGTGTTGTTGGTTATCACTCTGGGTTAGTTATCACCCTGGGTTGGTTATCATCACTACTAAATATTCCTGTCAGATGGCTTTTCATTTATGTGATCACAGTAATGTATACTAAAACCCCTTTGTTTATAAAGTATGGCAGTGTGCAGATAATATGATATTGTATGGGGCCTAGGAATGTGCATTAATTATCTTTTCTATGTTTGTATAAATGTTTTGACCAGATCAGTAGCACTTCCGTTAAATGTAGTTATAAATTAGCCTAATTGGACTGACTACATTAATTACCTTCTGTAAAAAGCAACTTTGTGTAAATATTTCTCTATTTTTGTTATAAGAGATGGAGGATATTGATCATTTTGATTTTGCCTTTGATTTTGTGAATTTAGGTGAAATTTTGCTTGAAGTCTACATGGGGTAACATTTCAGCTGTACCTTATTTTTTAGTCTAAACCAATTCGAACAACAAAAAACTTGTACTGATGATTAAAGCCCTGTCTATGGGAGTCATGCAATCTGACAACAGCTGCTTTGCGGGGAAAATTCACTGTCATTTTGTAACTGTGACAACGGTTTAGCCACAAACTTAACTATGCAGCGAAGCTTCGTCCATCTCAGACAATATGGCTATATTATCTGTACTGGGAGAAGAATACTGGCAGATAACTATCTAATAGACATACGCACTGCTACAAGTCATTGTATTCTACATGTAACATTTCTTGTTCCTTTATGGTTCCATTATAGATACTCTTATCAATTTGAATAAATTGTACAAAATGTCAAAATTTAAGCCACAAACCAGTTTTTCGATTTTTCATGCAAATTTTGAGATTATGAAACAGTTTTTACGAAACGCTAAGAGCAGATGGGGAAAATTGCTTGGGGCACTAGCTACCCCTGCAATGGAAGTCTATGCTTGTGCCACCCTCCTCGCCCATAAGGAGCAATGGAAAGTAGAGGCAGCACCAGAGGAATTTAATTTCAGGTGCTGTTCCGCCTGGAAGCATCCCTGCATAAGTTAGTTTTATCTCGCTGGCTTTGTTTCATAGTCTCTTATGGGCTACTGAAAAATGTAGCCTCAGCTTTTAAAATAATATTGGTGTTGGCATCAAGGGATGTTTCCATAGCCATGGAATGGCCAGAAAAAACAGGGAACTTCTACGTAAAAAAGGGGGACAGAAAAAAACAACAAAAAACCCAGTCTTCTCGGTTTCTTCCCTTTCATAAAATAAACCTTGTTGAGTTTGAAAGTTTGAGAATCAATAAATATCTAAATAACATCTTTAGCTCAAATATTTGAATGAAAATCCATTAAATAGAGCAATATCTTTCTGTGCAAGGGATCGAGATCTCTCTATCAAGTTCTGAGGAATGGTTGAGGACATCTACACTGCTTAAAGGTCAAGAGGTTAAGACAGCTGTTAATTAAAATGCACTGTATCATTACTTATCCTTTCAGCACTCAGGAGTTCATAATAGATTTGAGGGTTCAATTAAGTGAGATTTGAAAAAAACGTAAAAGCGCAGAAATGTTTTGGATCCCTTTCCTTTATTAAACTCTATTAACAAAGGGGATCACCACATTTTGGGACATTTTTAAAAATGGTCCTGAATCCAGAATAAAGATCTGCCAAAACTATATACTGTATTAGTTAATGGCCTTAAAACTGCCTTGTCCTATCCTCCCATTTATGCATCTACTACCTAAAGAAAATTTGAATGTCTAATAATTCTAAGTTGATGTTATAGCCTTATATTATACTGTTAAGCCTTAATTATTACATTAATATTTATTTATTTTAGAATTGTTTTTATATTTTTATAAGGAGTATGTTCATTTAAAAAAGTAGCATAATTTTTTAACTCATTAATACCTGCCATCCTACTCTGTATTTGGGTATTTTATATTAAGAAAATATTTCAAAGCTGCTCCCATTATAACCAGGAGCATTTATGTATTATACATTGTATTGTGTGTATAAAGCACTTATGCAGTGCATTGGAGATTTCCAGATTTCCAACCTTTGGCCAATAAAAACCTTTTGATTAATGCCCCCCATAGCCCCCCACAACCCTAAGCAGTATTCTCAGACGACACAGAACATGTATTTAAATTAACTGCTGATTAGCCTTGCAGCATGCAGGTTTAACAAAATCTGATTTTGAATGAAAGAAGAAGGAACATCACTCACAAAGAAATGCAGCAACCCCCTCCCACAAAAAAAAAAATAGGTTGAGCCAGGTTGTTGACTAGATATTTGCACCATGTTAATTTTACAATGATTCGAAAGGGCAATACTTAAATATTTTTATCTACTTTTAAAAATCAATTATTTTTCTACATTTTATAAATCCGTATTTGGTACATTAATTTAAAATGATGCTGGAGTGCTGTAATTAAAGATGCTTGTGAAGGTTCTCATTCATCCAGGTCATGGTATATCTGTTGTATTCAATTAGATCAACTGGACTTGAAGTTTAGTTCTTGAAGATGTTTCGCTAGTCATCCGATTGGCTTTCTCAATTCAGAATGATTTGTACAAGAATCTGTGGCAATTATGTACCCTGGAAAATCCCAATTAGCATATCACAGCCAAGTGTTAAGGGCGTGATTGGATAGTGGCTAAGAGGTGTTATAGGAACGCACAGAGTAAGGTGTCAATACAGCATTGTATATGGCAGACAGTTGGTGTCGAACCCCCCCCACCTCTATTTAGGCTTGGTACATAATTGCCACAGATTCTTGTACAAGTCATTCTGAATTGAGAAAGCCAGTCGGATGACAAGCGAAACGTCTTCAAGAACTAAACTTCAAGTCCAGTTGATCTAATTGAATACAACAGATATGTAATTAAAGATATGTAAAACATGTTCCAATCAAAAATACACCTATAGGCAGTAAATAGGGAGGATGGTAATTTACACATGGCAAATCTTATTAAGTCTGCAGTTGGAGCAATGAGTCCAATCAATTACATCATTGTGTAACATGTATAAGGATTCATGACAGCTGAAAAACAACATAATTATTTAACAGACTGGTAAAGGCAAGGCAATGAAAGCGGATGATTCCACTCATGTTCTGTCCTTCTGTAGGTAATTATTAATACAAATAGTTAGGGTTTACACTGTCTCCGTTGAGAATACCCTGTAAATTGCAAGAATGGGAAATGACAGTCAATATTTTCCTGATTCATTTGGAATTCATGGCATTAAACTATTAACCTATAGTGTCCCAGACTCCCAGCTCTATATAATACTAAATATGGGGCACTGAGTTAGAAGAAAAGGCTTTAATCAGAAAACCTGGTTATGTCAGTGATCTCCTGTTCATTGTATAAATTGGTAAAATGTACTGAAAAAAATTATTAACAACCACAGATCACGGCATTGTGAAATATGGAAATTGCTTGTCTAGTCTCCGCTACTGACAGTGATATAAAGCCTTAATATACAATATATTAAAGGTGAACTAAAGGGTTAACCTCCCTCCCAATTTAAATGTACCTGAGTAATCAACATAAATTGTGTTTATCTTGTCTCTGGATATGCATCCAACACTGAGAGTCAGTAGTATGATAAAAACATTAACTATTAATGTAACTATTGCCCAAGCGACTCCTGGGGAAAATGGGGGGCTGCGACCAAGGGGGGCCAGAGGCATCAGGCTATTCAGCTTGACTCTAAAAATGGGCATCCCTGCTTACAAATTACAGTACATTCAAGGAGATTCAATAAAAGTTCTTATCGTTTAAAATGGTGCTAATTTTGCCCCAACCAATCAGATGTTAGCTTTCAAATGTTAAATAAGATCTGATTGGTTGGGGGAAAATTAGCACCATTTTAAACAATAAGAACTTTTATTGAATCTCCCTGATAGAAAGTTAAACACCACTTTACTCAGGAGTTTCTTCGATATATGGAAAAAATTAATTTTAACTAGCTCATAACCCATTTTTTTGCTTATTTGCAAATGGGTCATGTGACTAATGCTACAGTAACACTAGAACCAAAAGTATGTATGATGCTTTGGCTTTATACCTTATAGTGAATGTCCCATGGGGTTCTCATGAGTTAAGCAAAAGGTAAAAATAATATGAAATTAGAACTATATGGAAAATGATGCAGAACTACATTTAGCTACGGTAAGTGACCTTAATTACATTGACCGTTGATTGCCACTGAAGAAAGCAAACAAATACCTTGGATTTATTTCACAATACAGAATTTAGTATATTCTAAATTAATGTAGAGGATTGATTATATAAGGGATAATGCACCCCTTACAGTGTAATATAAGGATATTACGCCACCGAGGAGTACCTTGACCATATAGAAGCACGAGGCCGTAGGCCGAGTGCTTTTATACAGGACAGGGAACTCTGAGGTGGCGTAATGTCCTTATATTATAATGTGAAGGGGCGCATTATTTCTTATAATACATAAGTATTGGATTCCTTTACCCTATTCACATTTTAAATTCTAGCCTTGTCCATATTTCCACCTTAAATCCCCCAAGCTACTTTCTGTAACTTAAACCCAGTAGAAAGGAACATCCCAGCCCAGCATCTATACGGTTAAACAAATCTTTGTGGAGGAGGAGAGAGACATTGGTTATGAAGTGACAGGAAGCAGCTCCAGCAGGTTCTGTTAGTGAAGTTAAACACAGCAAAAAAAGCTGAGTCATTGTCCAGACATGAACACTGAAATGGGCGGAGTAGTGGGATATAAGAAATGAGTCACTTAGTGACATAGCTGGGTGATTTTTATAAGGATATATACCACTGCAGCTCCCATTATAAAATATCACACTTATGTATTATATAAAAATCATGATTAAAATTTTACAGACTTTATTTTATTATTACTAAATAGTAGCCTCTCTCCTTTGTTTATGTGTATTCTTATTTATCCAGGGTTATAACAAGAAGGCCAACGATGGTCCCTTTCCCAACCTCCCCCCTCACACACACACACACACACACACACACACAAACTTGAGATTGCGAAATTATTGCAAAGTCATCTGAATAGGTTACTTCCTAACCCACCCCTCTAAGCTACTGGGTCAGACATATTCAGTGTACATCACCCAGGGGGCGAGAGAGAAAATGACCAATGTGCTACTTTGGAAGGGGACAGCAAGTGTAAAAGTAACCAAAGGGCTTGATATAGTAAAATACCATCTCCCCCTCCCAGTTATAGTACCCTGGGTGAGGGCCTTAAAAATCAGGTAAGACCTCTGGATCTTACCTAACGCAGTAGAATCAGCCTACTAAAGTCCACTTAGTGAAGCTGGTTTTGGCCCCACCACCACCAGATATCTGCTCAATGAGAGGAGGCATGCTCTGTAAGGAACATATATTTCCATTGGCCAGGCCTGTCAGTCATAATTTGGGACTGTGATAGAAGAGCCCAGAAAGTAGCTTAATGACAGACCCTATGGTTTAGATAACATTTATCATAATAAATTTACCACCTAACCACCTTACAGGAACCCAAAAACAATATTTTTTAGTTCACAGGAACTAATTACGTTTCGCTGTACAGGTCATAATGTTACCTCACACATATATAGGATGCCTCAGGCAAGAGCAGGAAAATACTCATTAGAAGAGGAGGAGAAAATGTCTCCATGATCCAGGGGGTTTGCAGTTACTTTGTACCTTGCTTATCCTTTAAATAAATGAAAATGGAAGATAAGTAAACACTACTCAAAATTAGAAATCTTATTTACCATTACCACCTTGGAAACTCTATTTTATTTCCATTTGTTTTTGTGACAAACATCTTTTCAAAAAGGAAGTTGAAGCTAAAATGAGAACAGCGATAGTATTTCCAATGTGTGTGTTAACTCTCCCTTTAAAGGAATGTAAAAGGGGTTAGTCACTTGTTCATTTATTAATAGGCGTTACAAGAGAAAAATGGTAAAAGCTATTTGAGAATAGAACAAAAAAAAGTATTCCTTTTCCCTAAAGTGAGAGAGCCTTATGATCTAATATATTACCGCATATTTCCAATGATGCCTTAAAATCTATTTAAACGATACGTGAACCCCACTAATAAATCTCTACCCCCCCTTATCAGTGAGCAGAAAATATATTAGAATCCTCTGTGTCTAGATTTCTTATTTCCTAGGTGAGCTCATTACAATTTCTCCCAAGGGCATTATTTTACCCTTTAAGCCATGTACTGTAAAAAAAAAGGTTTTGCCAAATCTTTACAGATCACAGCCAGCATACCACAATCACTCAATTACAGTGTTGTTTAATAAAATGCAACTATATTAGTTTGACGTGATTTATGTAGCAGAAAATTATGCTGACTGTGCTGGAACGTATTACTTTGGTAGGTCTATAATTCTCATTTTGAGATTTCGGTCCCTTTGTGACTAATGGCGCCATATCTGTTACTTACACATTTTGTGACATTGTTCATTAAGGGAAGGATAAAGATAAAAAACAATGTAGCATTAACTTATGTAACAAAGAACTGTGTATGTATTAATTGATTTTCTTGTAAATAAAGGAGGTGGTCTCACATTCTTCCGTTTCATAAAGTATCCTTTACCCCCTCCAATAAAAAACAAATTCAGACATAATCGCATTTTCAAAAATTGTACCTTTAGATACAGCAAGGTCCCACTGCCACAAAACTTTTTCGGAATTTAAGTCTGAGCGGTATATTCTGAGATATCATCATTTGAAATCAAAGCAATTATAGAGAAAGAACTGTCACTCCGAAAGCAGAAATTATAATACGTGCCCTATACTTGACCTCTTACTAGAATCCTTGACCAGTGGCGCAACTACTGCCCCCGCCACCTACGTGATGGCGGGGAAGCCTGGGCAGTAGAAGGGCCCGCCACAAGCCCAAGATCTCTTCTGCGATCAGCCATTTTTAAACAGCTGATCTCGCTTATGAATGAAACATACGCGCAATCAGCTGTTTAAAAGACCGGACTGCAAACTTCTGGAATTGAACCGGAAGTTCGGGTCCGGTGTTTTAAACAGCTGATTGCATGTATGTTTCATTCATACACGTGATCATCTGTTTAAAAACGGCTGATTGTGGAAGAGATCTTGGAGGGAGGAGGGGGTCAGGGGCCCGGCCTCCAATCTCGCAGGGGGCCCGGGTACGCCCCTGTCTTTGACTGCCTGCCAGCACACTTTCGGCAACAATTAAGAGAATTAGCAGAGAAAAGAAGGCAGGTGGAGGGGGCAGATGGAGGGGGAGATGTGTAAGCAGAGCAGTGTCTATGGTGAGGCTGTGCAGAACTTATAAGTGTCCCAAACACTACAAGGAGACAGTGAGTAAGTGAAGGTGGAGGCAATTAGGAGCATTCATTAACATTAATAATTTAGTGACAAAGCAGGCACATATAAATATGTGAGTACCATGATTTTACTTGACTCATATTGTAGTTTCAGATAATGTAAAGTTGTTTGAGTGACTATAGAGACCTTTTAAATGAAAGCTAAAATATAAACAGTACTTTATTAATGGAGAATCAATCAGATCTTAAAAGAAGTATCATGCAAACTGGTATAATCTGGGTTGCGGCAATGCCAACAAAGGTCCACAGGAGTGTAGATAAAAAAAAAACCCAGATGTGTAAGGTGGCAGCAAATAAAGTTCCTCCCAGTGACTTTGGCATTTCACTGTTGTGTGCAGCTGTGGACAGCAGTAAAATGTGCAGTTACAAGAGATGGCCAAACTTCCTTCAGTAAAAGTTCTATAGTTCGAAAACAAACCCATGAAAGTTAATGGGAGAAAATAGTTTGAAAATGTCTAGTTACAAAAAGCAATGGTAACTTACTGTAAAGGCTCTGGGACCTGTGAAATGGTCTGGGAAACAGGTACAAATCACCAAAACGTGTTTAACCCCTTTAGTGCCAGCAGAATGTCCTATTTTCCGACTGTTTTGTGCCAGAAGATTTTTCAGGATTTTGTCCTCAATCGGTTTAGACAGTTTAAGTTTACAGTAAGAAAATCCCACAGTAAATAGGGAATATTATACACCATTTTTTTTCAACACAAAGCGTTCTTTAACAGGATAACAGAATTTTGTAACTTTTCTGGAGATTTTACTGAATTTTTGGGTAAAATGTGAAAGATTTTATTTTTTTTTCAAAATGTAATTTTTTGCATTTTTATTTGTAGAATGTATGCACAAAATTCTTATGGTTTCCAAAAGCTCTGTTTTTTCCAGATATACCTAGGTACCCCACTTTTCCTGTCCAGGAGGTACCCCCAAACTAAAAAAGTGCTGTCTAGATTTTTACACCTGATTGAAATTTATAAGCACATCTGACATTTAACATAGAATAACTGCCAAATTAGCTAAAATATCTGCGTACGTTAAAGATGTTTAGAAACTACATTCCCTCATATTATTATAAGAGAGTTAAAGGGTATGTCCACCCTTAAATCAAACTTTTAATATAGGCTTCCCCCTGGTCCCCCACCGCCCCAACCATATAGTTTTTATTTTAAGAAAGCCCCCCAAACTCTTACTTACCTCCCCTCTTTCCTCCGCCGCGCTCCCGGCCCTCTGCTTGCGAGAAATGCAAGCAGAGGGGCGGGGCCGGCAGCCGCGTCCGTGATTGGCTGAGCGCAGCCAATCACGGACGTGGCTGCCGGCAGCTTTTCTCAGCGGAGGAAAGAGGAGAGGTAAGTAAGAGTTTGGGGAGCTTTCTTAAAATAAAAATTATGGCGTTGGGGCTGGGGGACCAGTGGGAAGCCTATACTAAAAGGGTTAAATGCTAGGGGGAGGGAATCGGAGAGGGAGGGAGAGGGAGGGGAGGGGAGGGAGAGGGAGGGAGAAGGGCTGCAGTACGCATGGCAAAAATCTACCTGAGGCCAGGTAGGAGGGCAGAGTCCTATATGGACTCTGCTAGCCTCCTGTGGGTAGTTTTTGGGACTTTGGGCGGGGACTACAGGAGAACCCTATGGAGCTGGGATGTGAGGTAAGGATTAAACTACACTACATTGTGGGGCCAGTAGTTGGGGGGATTATAGTTTTGGGGGTGGACATGCCCTTTAAGTTTTGAATTAACTGCAGATAACAGACACAGATGTTCAGCAATTTTTTTTCCTCAAATTTTCTTTTTTTCCAAAAAAAACAGAAACAAAATCAATGTCGAACTTTTCTAAAAAAAAAATGTAGAAAAAAGTTTCAAACCAACACAAATGTGAAGCCCTAACCTCTCCTGAATCAAGCGGTATGTCACATGTGTGGGTGTACACAGAGACATGGCCACCAACTAGCTCCAAAAGGGACATGTAGATAAGTGCAATTCCAAGTAAATAATCAAAGGGCTCTGAACTCTGACTTTTTGAAACAAAAGACCCCCTAAACTTGCAAATACCCCCCACAAACGATATCGGAAAGAGATGATTCAAAGGAGGAAATCCTACCTAAAACCACTTGGCAAGTAAAAAAAAACATTAAATATCAGTTGCCCACATGTCCTGAATCAAACTGTATGACATATGTGTGGGTGCACACCGCACATAGATTAGTTACCCTTATGCTTTTGATAAAAAGGTGAGTGACCCCTGCTGGTGGGTTTTTACCTGCCTTCCCCCAAAATTGAGGCTTTAGCCCCATATGGTAGGCACATGTCTATATAGATAGACTGGTCTCAGTTTAATTGGATAGACCTATTTATCCATTAATAACCTATGTTGTTACTATCATTTATGTATAAATTTTAGAGTGTCTGATATGATCATATACTTTGAGCCGGGGGTTATACCAGTAGTTAATCTTATCTGTAAATATCATTATCAGGTAAATTGTGTTTATGTGGGGTTCTGTAACATATTGATATTCTCGTCACTTCTCTCTATGTTGTTACTATCATTTACTTATATGTAGGTTGATACATTGGTTAGTATTGTTATAATGGTATCTCTCTCATGTCTAATAAATGTAACAATGTTGTTGCTTTTTGTATTCTGCTACTTTGTATGCACGGATCGGGATTTGAGGATACATGCTAGAGGGCGAGGTATCGGGTCGGGTAAGTAAAGTTCTGGAGGATCTTTGAAATATATCAATCTTGTGAAATGAGGTTGGGGGGGTTATAACCGTTTTAAAGTTATTTTTAGGCTGTATTTGCCCTTTAAAAATCCTTGCGCTGCTTACATAAAAAATGTATCGGAGCTAAAGTAAGTGGAAAAATTCAAGCTCTTGTGTATAGAGATCCATAAAGTCACGAGTGCCTCAGATCTACCGATACTAACTTATTTTTAATATATTAGAATGTTATAAAACTTTTAATTCATTTTATTTAAAAAAAGAAACCTTCAGTAGCTGAAAAAGCATAATAAAAGTCACATGTCAGTGAGACCGGTTAGGTAACAATTAAAATGTCATTTTGAGAAATGTGTGGGTAGAGAATTTAAAAAAATGTCCACCAAGAAGTAATTTATCATCCATACTCAGCACGCAGAAATGCTAAACTTACAATGGAACATATAAAATCCTTTCTGTCCCAAAATTACTTTTTAAAAATGAAATGACAAAATAATAACCCTAACTAAATATACATTAGAGCACAGTCTGTTTGGTTGATTAATGGGAAATAAACACAAAAAGAGACTTATTTTTTTATTCTCATTATACTGTGACCATATTGAATGATGAGTTTATTTATTTTTTCCTAATGCCAGTTTTGCACTCTAGAATTTAAGGATATTGACGGATCAATCTTTCAAGATGGTTTCAGGTTACCTACATCTGACCAAGAACAACAATGTAAATAACAGCACTGGGAAGATCATTGGTTATTTGGCCCAATTCTGATCCCCTCCCACAGTCGCACTCATCTGTTTTACTTTCTCTTTCATTATCTATCTGGATCTTTTCTACTGGAATATCAAAAAGGGACCTAACCATATAGAATTCAACTCGGGCTACTAAAGGGCTTCATTTGGAGACAAAACAACAAAACATGTCCAGTTATGCTTTAGTAGACAGCATCTGTTCTTATGTATTATAAATGTTTTTCTCTTGAAAAAAACAACAGCCGGATTATATAGTGTTGACACCTAACAGCATCCTTGTAGAGACTTCACTGGTAACCAAAGCCTTTAAGCAACCTGCCTTTATTACTTTGCTGAATCGTTGGTTAAAAGAAAAAATCACCCCAAAAAACAAGTTAAGAAAATAAAAATTAAATTACCGTTTTAAATACATTTTGCTGATTTCCATAGATCAAGGTAGCTGTTCTAACAGCTCCCAGACCCACCACCCTCTCCCATCTAAAGTGGCCATTTCCATAGGGAGAACTCAGGGACGTGCAGAGAGCAGTCAATGTTTAACTAGAAATTATCAGGAAATGTATCTCCTACCTCCCAGTAAATTATACATTTTCATTTAATAAACTTGTTTTTTTGGGTAAAGTGTCCCTTCAATTTCCATCAGTGTATCATTTGGCTTTAATAAAATATTGTACTGGATAGTACAACAAAAATGTTAATCACTAACTTCTTGACCTGAGGAAGAAGTACTAAAGAAAGTTACTAAAAAGAGAAGACTAGACAAGCTATATCCCTGTATGAATATGAATGAATATTATACTATAATGTTGGTTCCCATTTTTATTCATAGTTTTATTAATGCACTTTTTATTTTCTTTCAACCGTAATATATAATTCGTAAGACCTCAAATATGTTATTTTCTTTATATACAGATCTGTGGGAATGGCTCCCTTACCTAAGGTAAATTAATTTAAACATTTTAACTATAAGATACTGTAGATGAGTTGGTCTCCCATATAAGTATAAATAAGTATAATATATATACACGGAATATGGGATACTATAAGGACAAACTCGGACCCAAAAAGATCTAGAAAATTGAATTCCCTATTCAATCCCAAAGGTGCAGTGGTCTTCAATTTACAAATCCATAGGGCCTCCTAAGGAGTAGTTTATGTTTATCCTCTTTTCTCACACAAACTAAAACCCTATCTATAATATTTGGAAACTGATACATAAACGACCCTCATGCTCTTCTATAATATATTCAGCAATCGCACATTATCTCCTTTGAGTATGTTCTGCAATTTTTTGGGACGCTTTCTTATTTGTCTTGCCAACATATTGGAGACCACACACACATCAGGGGCACAAGTGCAGTGACCCAGGCCCCCCCCACTGCGAGATTGGAGGCCGGGCCCCTGGCCCACCCCCATCGACTATCTGCTGTTTTTAGACAGCTGAGCGCGTATGTTTCATTTATACCTGCGATCAGCTGTTTAAAAACAGGGTCCAGTCCTCTAATAGCTGTTGGGTCCTGTCTTTTAAACGTGTTTCATTCACACGCACGATCAGCTGTTTTTAAACAGGAATCAGGAGGTTGTGGGCTTGTGGTGGGCCTTCCTACTGTCCCCCCCAACCCCCCAGGGATGGTAGTTACACCACTGAAAGGTCACTAAATCTTACATGAATTAATGCCTATTGGATGTCCAGAGCTTTTTAACCGCTTAACAAATTTTATGGGAGTCTTGGGTATGGTGTCACATCCATTGACCTTATTTGGGTTTAATTTGAATTTTCAGTTCCATGGAATCTATATCTATATATATAAAATCCCTAATTATGTGATTCTGTGTGTGTGTGTGTTTGTGTGGGACCCTGGATTAGGGACAGGGGGAGCCCTGATTTGGGAGAGAGAGGGGACACCCTGGATTTGGGACAGAGGGGGGACCCTGGATTTGGGACAGAGGAGAGCCCTGGATTTGGGACAGAGGGGTGGACCCTGTATTTGGGGAGAGAGAGGAACCCTGGATTTGGGACAGAGGGGGGACCCTGGATTTGGGACAAATGGGGGACCCTGGATTTGGGACAGAGGGGGGACTCTGGCCTTGGGACACTGAGGGGGACTCTGGATTTGGGACAATATGGGTGCATTCTGGGCACTCTGGGTTTCAGGCTTTAATGTCTTGTTTAAATATATTTCAGTGGAACCGCTGAAATATATTTATTACCGAGTATATTAGTATTTCGGTAATATCCAGAAAGGGAAAAAGACTATGTTCTACCAATAAAATCATTAACCATTGTGGTATTTTTATTTAACTGCCATTAAAAAGTTTTGCAATGGTATGTGCTTATCGGCATATAACACAACAAAGAAGTAAAAGTCCTATTTATACAACTGGAATATATATTTAAAAAATACATTCTCTATAAAATAAGAAATAATATGGGGGAAAATAGTTTGGGATAGTCTGTCAAGTTTGGATCTAGGTCTTAAAGGAATGCTAAATTTGATTGGAAATGAAATAGATGCCCCATATTGCCTAAAACTATCACAAGATAAAATGCATCACTACGTAGAACGCTACTTCGGGTGAAATTGTAAAACAAAATTCACATTTTTAAAAAGGAAACTGAATGTGCATGTTACAGAATGAAAAAACGAAGGTATATATAAGGTATAAGTAATTGATTGCAAGACTTGATATGGAGTGGTGCTTCTGTAGCAGAATAATGAGGTTTACTAATGGCCTCTATACATTCTTTACGTCCGATCTGGAAGGATACCTGATCCCTTTTAGTGCTAGATGAATTTCCCAGTTTTGTTGCATTCAGTGCCAGAGGTATTTTCAGGACTTTGGCTTTAATCAGTTTAGACACATCTTTACTCCCAAAGCCCCCAGTAAACAGGGGATTTTAGATTTTTTTCCAGCACACAGTGCACTTTAACAAGATAACAGAATTTGTGCTTTTTAAAAAAAATTATATATTTTTTTATTTTTAAAAAAAAGTTTTCACAAAAAAATCTTATTCCTAAAAGCTCTGGTACCCCACTTTTCCTGTCCAGAAGACCCCCAAAATTAAGGCAGTATTTTTTTCAATTTTATACCAAATAAATAAAAATATATATATACAGGCAGTTAGTTTAGGATAACCTCAAAATTCACACAAAAAAACCCCCACATCCAATGATGACTTTGTCCATAGATGCAGAGAAAGCATTCGATAGAATAGATTGGCAATTCATGAAACACAGTTTGGTTTTACAGGTGCCTTTATGACGGCAATCAATAATCTATGTTCAATTCCTATGGCAAAGATCTCTAAAATGGGATTTTCCTCTAATTCCTTACCGATTAAGAATGGAACACGTCAATGATTTTATCATCATTAATATTTGCACTTTGTATGGAACCTCTGGCAGCACATATCCATAACCACCCAGAGATACATGGGGTTCAAATTGGAACATCAGAATATAAAATCGCCCTCTTCGTGGACAATACACTGTTCACACTTACAAAACCTATAACCTCCTTGTCCCACCTTTGCTCTGAACTTCACATATTTGGGAATTTATCTGGCTTCAAAATCAATTACTCCAAGTCTGTAATATTACCTACTCACATCCCTCCCTCAACCACTTAACTACTACAACTCAATTTTGCCTTTAAATGGAACGATTCTCATTTTACATATCTGGGAATTCAAATATGTTCTGACCCAAAAAACCTATACTCTTATTATATCTGTTGTATTCAATTAGATCAACTGGACTTGAAATGTAGTTCTTCAAGAACTACATTTCAAGTCCAGTTGATCTAATTGAATACAACAGATATACCATGACCTGGATGAATGAGAACCTTCACAAGCCTATACTCTTATTAACTATTCTCCGTTAATTAAAAAACTAATAGACCAACTTAAACAATGGAAAACTTTCAATATTTCTTTATTCGGTAAAATAAACAGTATCAAAATGATAATTCTACCTAGGCTGCTATAGTTATTCAGATCCCTCCCAATTGCACTCAAATCAATAGATATGAAACTGCCTTAAACCAACTAAATTTCTTTGGTCTGACGAACGCCCTTGTATAACCACAGAAACACTTCAACGACCTAAAAACCTGGGAGGCGCTGCCCTCCCTTCTCTGCAACATTATTTCTTTGCGGCCAGAATAGCACAGACAATGCAGTGGTATAATAAATCGGAGATTGGCAAGAATTGGAGCAAAATATTTTGCCCTCCATATCTCTAGATGAAATTCTCTGGCTACCAAGTGGATTATCTACCTCAAAACATATCTCCAATCCTTATTTAAAATATACAATTGAACTTCAGCACACCACAATGAGAAAATGCAAACTAAGTAAATCACCATCCCTATTGACCCCTATCTATCACAATCTGGATTTCCCACCAGGAATGTATACACATACTTGGAAGATATGGTTAGATAGCAACGTATTGAGTGGGACACTTAGCACCGGCGGGTTATATTCTCCAATGCGACCAAGTACAACACCAATTCAAACTACCCTCATCCAAATGGTTCTGCTATACACAACTTATTCACTATATACCTACCTTACTGGACGGCTCCACCACTACTCAACTCTCTACCTTTGAATCAATCTGTAACTCCATATCACAGGGATCTTGAACGATCTCTAAAATATATTCACTACTTAATGGATTTCGCCGTGCCCCTAAGATTGCTTTTATGGTTAAATGGGAAAATAGGCTTGGTGAAGCGCTGGAGGATGATCGGTGGACAAATATATTTGAGGCACTTGGTAAATGCTCCACAAACATTGTGGTTCAAGAAAAAGCTATTAAGATATTGCACCACTAGTATATGTCCCATCAGAAAGCACACCAAATATTCCCCCAAGTTCCCAACCTTTGCTACAGAGGATGTGGCACCCCAGCAGATTTGAGACATTGTTGGTGGGGCTGCACCCTGCCCCCTCCAGACAACAAATAATTGCCAAAGTATGGTGGCTGTGTGAAAATGAAAACAAAAAAAATGAAAACGAAAATAGGGCTAGAGGAACGTTGAAATTCAATGATAAGGTGTGGACCCCTTTGATTTCTGCCATGATGGAGTTGGGAGCGAATTAACAGAAGAGGTGGGCGTGATGAGCGGAGGGGACCCGGACAGACATAGAGGTGAGGTATGGAGAGCTGGACTTTTTTTTCTTTCTTTTCTTCTTTTCTTTTTTCTTTATCATTTCATTATTAATTGTAACATTTATATAAATATATATTACAGAAGTTTACTTGAAATTACTTTTTTTTGTTTGCTATAAAATAGAAATATTGGAACAGAGAGCATAATACTATTCGTGATTATACCAGAGACTCTAACACTGTAACAAATAAGTAATATTGATGTAATCATTTAATTTTGATATCGCACTGCTCTCTAAAACTTTGGGGGGAAAACCCCCCACATGGAAGAGATTTTTAGAAACTACATTCCCCGTGTATGTTTTGTTTAAAATGTAAATATCATACAAATATCATATCAAATATCAAACAACATAAAAAAATTGAAATTCCCATTAATTATGGATCTGCTACATGTCCCAATAGTGTACTAAACACATTGTGAGATTTTTGTGATAAAGATCAAGTAAGCAGCACTGCGTTGCTGTGATAAGAACCAGATGGGATACTACTATGTAGCGCAAAACTTAACTTAAAGGAGAACTAAACTTACATTTTTTTAAACCTAATGTGAAAGTTTTTCTCCCCAGAACACCTGTACACATTGTAAGATTCTTCTCTGGTACGTTGCATTTAGTATATGTAAGAATTAGATTCTGTAAATAAGAAGGCTTCTATGTTGTTGCTGGTACAACCCACAGCCCATGAAGTCATCAAAGAACCACACCCCCTGACCCCGGTATGAACTGTCTCTATGCACAGAGTGTTTTCTATACAGATGTCTCCACACCAATATGGAATCCCTGATAAGACTTTGAAATCTGCCAATTGGAAAATAAACTGAAGGGTAACTAGCAGCTTTCAAAGTTTTATCAGGGACTTCCATATTCCATTTTTTAAAATTCTATTCCAGGGGTGTCAAACTCAATCTCTTAAGGGCCCGAAATCAAAAAGACAGGCAAAGGGGTGGGGCAAATTTTATTTTAAAGATACTTAGCAGGTGCAGGATTGGGACTCTCTCACGCTTGTGCCCAGTGCTGGTTCTTGGCAGGGAATAGGTGTGAAGCATACTGTTTTAGACTGGGACCTCTGCCTATGGCGCGATCATGTGCTAACATGGAACACCCACCTTACACTTCTGGTGTGGTAATGGAATGGCCAACTCCAATGGAAAGCTCTTTGTCAGACCTCCCTCCACTCCCCATTCCCGGGCTAGATAAGTGATCAGTTGTTACAGCGGTGACTGACTGCATCCAAGCCTTACTACCCTGGTATCCATTTGTGCAGTCACAAGCACAACTATAGATCTATCTGCTAGATATCGTGATTAGCTGTTTTTTAAAAGACTGGATTGTGCTATCTAGCAGGACGATCTATAGTTACGCCACTACTTGGGACTGCACAAATATATAGCTACATGATAGATCTTGGATTCTGTACAGTTACCGGGGGCCACAAACAACAGCCAGAAGGCCCACGGGCCTTGAGTTTGACATGTGTGTTCTGTTCCTAGCAAAAGATAAAGCTTCCAAATGTACCTGGGTTCTCTACTTATTCTGTGTTGGTGCACCGGGTAAGGCACCAGGTTTAAAAAATACGCAGTTCAGAAGGTCACAAATTCAATACCCCAGATATACCTTTTTTTGTTTCCATGATATTCCATGCAAAAAAATGCTTCGAAATGTACCAAGGTTTTAAGCTTATTCAGTGGTGGCTCACCCTGTAAGACGCCAGGTTTAGACACATACAGTTCAAAAGGTTATGAGTTTAAATCCCCACACTTACTTTTTTGTTTCCATTATGTTCCTAGTACACTATTCTACATGTACCACTGATTTAATTAGTGTCTCTTTTAGCCTACAGGTAAGAGCTCTGCTTTTAGCAAGACAGAGTAAATATACAAGTTGCAGGTTCTATTCCCCAGACTATTACTTTTATTTTTGCTGAAATGATAGTATTCCGTTTCCTACATCCATGCTATTTTTGAAATACACTGCAACCCCCCCCAAAAAAAACTGAAATCCCTTTTCTGTGTCAGGGAGAGGGAGGATCCCTGTGCTATAATGTGATTGGCTGTCAGCTTCCTTGTTTTGATCTGTTGAGCTCTACAGAGCATGTGCCTGTACGCAGACACTTAGCTGAGGGTTTACCCAGCTAAGGTAGATTGTGGGAGCTGACCCCTAGTACTCACAGGTTATTTTCATAAATCACCCAATGGTCACAGCAAAGGGAGAGGTGAGACACAGCTTGTTGTACGTTTATGAATGTGCTCTGTTTATTGGCACAATGTTGTCTGGAGACTTAAAGGATAACTGTGGTCTTGAATTCTTCCAAACTAGTAAGAATAATATAAAAAGCCTTCCATCGTACCTATATAAGCCTTCCATCGTAAAATATAAATGAGAAGTTATAGCTGGAAAGGTTCAGCAATATTACTTCCTGCTTGAACACTTGTTTTCAGCCATGTGACCAGCCTTTCCCCCCTAGGTACTTCCAGATTTCCCCAGCATTAAGTCTTAACTGAGCATGCTTCTCCCCCCGGGGCGGATGGGTGGGGCAGAGGTCAGGTGATGTCACTCAACCTACTGGAAGCAGGAAGTTTAAACATTCACTCCAATGTAATTTCTCACAGGCTACAGCCAGAGATGTGATTGTTATTTTAAAGGAAATAATGCAGGCTTTAATTGAACCCTAACTTGTTTTGAGACCACAGTTGCCCTTTAAGGTGAATTACATGGGGTGCACTATGCAAAGTCCAACACCACTCCATGCAGGCCCCACAAAGTCAGTGTAAATCCCATACTAACACTGTCTGACAATATGTATATTGCATCTCCCTGTCTGTGTCTACAGTAATGTAAAATCAGTATGTTATAAAGTATAAATGAAATACTGTGTGGAATTAGGATATTGGGTAGATTCTTCACAAATAAACACAATCCTCTACTGATATCAGTATAGTATAATAACAGGTGATTTCTTCACTGAGTTTTTCTCAGGGGCTAAATGTGGTAATGAATTGTCCCAAGCCTTCTTTTTAGTGCTATTTAGTGGAAACCAAGTGCCACTGACAGACATGTATTTGTACACAGCTGTCAATCCCCCCAAAAATACAATTCTGTCTTTTTTTGAGTGATAACAGTTCAAATGCCTTCATTGGTAAATAAGGCTTAGGGGCTTATTCATTGCCTTAAGTCTGGTATCACGGTGAGAAGAGAAATTGTCTCTAGCGTCGGCCATTGCCAGACCAGAGAGGGTGAAATTTCAGAGCTATATTTGTCATTTTTTTTAGTTTAAAACTATTTATAAATATGTGAAATTTTGCCTTTTTGCCCCTTTTCTGCCTTTTGCTTCATTTTTTTTGCAGTTTTACCAGAATTTTCGCCAAACATCATTACTTACTGGAATGTTCCATTTACATGACTATTTCTTACACAGCACTATGGTATGTTCCCACATTAATGGAACTGGTTTGGTAATTAGCTGCAGTTTGCTGAAAATAAGCAATACTATAAAATGTGTCCTATTAATAAAATAAAGTGTAAAACTCACAGAGGCGAATTTCCTCTATTTATTATATATTTTGCAGTAAAAAACATGCGTTAGGCTATTTTTAAATAACAAAGATAGGTGTTCAGTGTATTACCAATTTAATACTACTTTGAAAATCCACCAGTGGGTATTACCTATTTACCATCATATGCACTGAACTTACATTTTTGCCACATTTTCAGCATTATTAGTGCTATATGTAATTTTCGCCTTCGATGAAAATTCGTCTTTTTAATAACTTTATAAGAATAAAAAATTGTGGTGAAGTCTGGTGGCAAAAAAAGCAAAAATAATGCCCCTTTATAAATAAATCCCTTAGAACCTTAAAAAGCGATCTTAGGAAAATCGGAAATCGCATTACAGTAAATGCTGGAAAACACCCCCCCCTGGGTACTTACTAACATAGAGAAACACTCCTCAATGTACTGACACCTTCCATGGACCCATTGGCAGGCGAAATAAATGGCCACTTATGCGTTTTTGCCACCTCAGACTTGGTGAATTTGAATGGCTGAACTTACCGCAATAAAACACTTTTCGCCATTTTATAAATATGACCGAGCGGTTACCGCAGCGAGGGATGACCAAAAGTAGCAGTAATGAATTTTCACCACTGGTTATCACTAGGGATGGACTAGAACTCGAAACCGAGTTTGAGCCAAACTTTATGAGTTTGGACGAACTCAAACTATTCGTACTAGTTTGGGTTCCAACTAGTTTGACTTTCCGGACTTGTGGGACTATTTTAGAGAATCCTCGAACATTCAAGAAATTCTCGAATGTAAAATGCGGCTAGCAACATTGGCTCCGCTGATGCCGGCGGTGACAGCGGGCTCACTGTTGGCCGCAGTGAGCCTGTCTGGCATCGGCACCCTCAGGGGTGTTGGTGTCGCTAGCCCAAAGATGTCACGCCGGATCAAGATCCCGGTAACATCGGCCACAATGAGGCCACCGGCGCCGGAGGTACCCCTGGCGGCCGCAGGGGTACTTCTCTGGGTTGGTGGCCTCAGTGGAGCTGGTGTCATTGGATGGAAGACAGAAGACTCCGCCCAAAGACTCTTTTAAGAGCCGCAGGTGGTCCTGGTTCGAGCTGCGGGACCCCCAACAAAGGCACTTATAAGTGCTGTTGTAAGGGCCCTTACAAGGGCCGGGAGGAGGGTCCCGGTTCAAGCTGCAGGACCCCTTAAGCCCCAAAGGGCCTTCCAAGGGTCACAAGGGCCCTTCTAAGGGGCAAAGGACTCAAAAGTGTCGGGGAGGGGGGTCCCGGTTCGAGCTGTGGGACCCCCAAAGTCCGGCCGGGTTGTTGGCTGTTCTGCAATCCGCGAATGGCCGAATTTCAGAATCTCCAGCCTTTCGGAGATTTTCGGAAGCGGCCGTTCGAGTTTTGCCAAACGTTTGAAAATCCTCGAACGTTGAGGATTACCGAAAGCGGCATGCGGAAACCGGAAGTAGCGCGTGTGTGCGCTACATCTGGTTTTTATGCTGTTCCCCGCGCACGGACGTGTTCCCCAGACCATTCCCAGGTCCCAGGGGCCTGTAAGGAAAGTTTACACTGCAATATTTCAGAAAGTTCATTCGAACTTTCCGAACTATTCACCCCCTTTGGGTCAGTTTTCGGAATTTAGAACTTTCGAACTTTTTTATAAGTTCGAAAGTTCAAAAAAGGACCAAACTTTCAAAAATTCAGCCATCTCTAGTTATCACTGCTTTATAAATTGTGAAAAGTCCAAAATTTGGTGAAAAGGTGGTGATAATGGAGGCGAAAAATTTAATGAACCTTAATTAAAATACTCATTAGTCTTCCTTATTTAAAGAAATCGGAGGCCCAACAATCTGTGGTTTACTTATCCGGGGGACATAAACACAACTTGGAGGCCACCACTAGTGTCACTGGTTGTGCTTTTCTCTATAAAATAACGACCACCATGTAAAATACTGATTGCACCTTTATTGGGGATATATCATTGTTTTACATTAACAAATTTTTATAAATACCGTCCCAAGTTTTCAGGGTTTTTTTTTGGCATAAATCTGAAATTTTGTAAATAGATAAATATACATTTCTGTTATACCCATTAAAGACAACGTTAAACTGTGTGTCCATAAGAAACACCTCTCTCATGCTTGTCATAGTGTCTGATGTGTCCCAGACATATGAAGTGCCTTTCAGCTCAGGATGGTGCTCATGAAAATGGTGAATTGCAGCTTTAGATAATATGTGTGTGTAGGGTTTGTTTCTCCTTTAAGATACCCCCTACGGATCTGATTTAACCCACCTTGCGCTGTACCAGAAGCAGTTGTTATAAACAGCTGATCACAAAGCCGCATAGAACCGCAATCCATTTTTTAAAATGCTGATAACATCTAAGTTGCATTTTATAGGTATATATACCTGCTCCAACTTACATACAAACCTACACATCTGGTTCTTACCCCTGGGACTGCTTGTACAGTAGAGATGGACTCGAACTCGAACCCAAGTTCGGACTTAAACTTCTCAATCTATCCCGGTCCCGGATTTTCAATATTTTCAGGACTTCGAGGCGTGCGAATATACAAGTAAAATGTCTACTATACCAATACGCAAGTAAATATCGAATTCTCAAGTCCTCGAGTAAAATGTCTATTATCCGTATACGCGAGTAAATATCGAATTCTCAAGTCCGCGAGTAAAATGTCTATTATACCTATACGCGAGTAAATATCGAATTCTCGAATCCGCGAGTAAAATGTCTATTATACCTATACACGAGTAAATATCGAATTCTCGAATCCGCGAGTAAAATGTCTATTATACCTATACGCAAGTAAATATCGAATTCTCGAATATGCGAGTAAAATGTCTATTATACCTATACGCGAGTAAATATCGAAATCTCTAATCCGCGAGTAAAATGTCTATTATACCTATATGCGAGTAAATATCGAATTCTCGAATATGATAGCGGTAAAATGTCTATTATCCTATACGCGAGTAAATATCGAATCTCGAATATGCGAGTAAAATGTCTATTATACCTATACGCAAGTAAATATCGAATTCTCGAATCCATGCGAGGAAAATGCTATTATACTTATACGCGAGTAAATATCGAATTCTTGAATCGGCAAGTAAAATGTCATTATCTATAGCGAGTAAATATCGAATTATTGAATCTCGAATTTTCATGAGAATACTTGGAATAATGTATGATAATGTAAACCTGAGGAACCGTGAAACCCACACAGTGAACCCCACATTCTACATAAACACTCTCCCAGGGTGCTTATAAAGATTAAAAAGTGGTGTTTTAGCTTTAAATTTTCACTATTCCAAGCATGCAGAAACTTAGGAGGAATTATTAGCCCTGCATTATTTAGGGATTAACGTTGTGTATAGCAGAAAAAAAAAATGCTATGGACATTATTACGTACAAACCTGAAGATTTTACCATCTGTCGGCCGGCGGTTGGGTCTCGAACCCGAGATCTGACCGACACCGGATTGCCGAACAAACCCCGTCCGAACGTATCACACATGCGGCTATTTGCCCGTTTGGCCGGGGTGGTTCTTCAGGCTGGGGGCGATCAGCAGGGCGTTCTGGTAAAAATCTGCAGGTGTGTATGAACCTTTCATCACCGTTTACCCTTTTAACCTCACGGGACCTTCAGTGTTTTGCATACTGAGCACTACTGGGTACTACTGAGCACTAATGAGTACTGCTGAGTACTACTGAGCACTTACTCGCAGATCAACCCTGGCACACCTTAATCATCTGTACAGAAAAATTACCAATGACCATATCCGCACACTCATATGATTTAATCTCCAGATGTGAGGTCAACTAAAGACGCCTCGTATGTTGACAAGTCACTCCCGTACCCCTTCGTAATCGGTAATTCAAGCCTTTAAAGAAATAAGTCAGTGTACAGGGTGTTGTATGTGATTTTGTGTTATGTTTTATTTACAGGGTTATTCAATAAAAGGTCTTATCATTAAAAATGGTGCTTAATTTGCCCCAACCAATCAGATGTTAGCTTTATAATGTTAAATAAGATCTGATTGTTGGGAATTTAAAGATGCAAATTTAAAAACATTAAAAAAAAACCCCAATTAAAAGTTAGACACAGCATCCATTAATATTTGCGGAGCTATGACAATGGGCCTCCAACCTTGAAACACAACCACAATATTTGCCAAGGGGCTCAATGGACCTTACCCGGGTTTGTGGTAATTGTTGCTACTGTCAGAGGGAAGGGCACCGTCATGTAATTGATCCAGCTTCTACCATTTATTCTATGTTACGGTGAGCTAATATCTATAGAAAGGAGAATACATGGGCTTAGGGTAACTGGCCTCTCCTATATCTTGCCATAATGCCTCTAAACTCAAAAAACTCAGAAAGGCACAAATCTCCTTCATCCTAATCAAATCTACCAATGTACACTATTGTAATCCGTTTCATCAAGTAAAAAATATGAAGCGATTGGATATTTTAGGCAAAGGAAATGTGTTTACTTGACTCACAGGTTACAACTGCCGAAACCTGACTTAGAATCGATGTTCATCCCGTAGTGCTGTGTGACCTCGACATTAGGTCTCCTACGGTTAAATTGTGAAAAAACACTCATTATTTGCCAGGTGACTTTTCAATCCATCAAACATGAGCAGAGAGGAAAAAAGCTATTAAATGATGTTTAGGGTATTAATCACAAGGTTTCATGGACTAATTACTAATTACTACTCAGACGGTCAGGTATTGAGGACTATCTCGCAACAGCTTGTGGTTAAAATATTGTTTTTAAAGCTAATCATACAGGAACACTTACTGTCAGATCATGTTATTGAAGATGTGCATGCTATAGCCTTGAGCTTCTGTCTAATTCAAGTAATTGTTCTTTTTAGATTTGAGGGTTGGACATATGAATAGCCATGCATCACCAGAATATTTCTTTTACAATATTGGTGCCACTGTTTATAGTGAAAGGTAATTAATGTTACTGTAGCTACATGGTTAAATCTGTTCAGTTAATTGCATTGCATGAAATCATTTTTACGTGAACAAAACCATTAAGTTAAAAAAGGTGGGACATGGGCAACACAAGTTTGGAGGTACGAAAAAAAATATGATAACCCTGGGATGTGGACAGCAACTCCTAGTAAATAAAAATACTAGTCCCAAACCATACAGCTTGTCAATGATGTTACATGCCTACCAGTATCTACACATGAATGAGGAGAATGAGAAATAAATTTGGCAGTGTTTTCCTACCAAGTAGGAAGTAGGGTGAGGGAGTGGGCATAAAGAAGCCCAAAAAACCTTCCACAATAAATAAAGCAGATCTCTTACAAAACAGAGGGAAAATACAGTTCAATCACCTTTGTAAATGGACAGGACTATACAGCTAGGAGCCTGTTAGGTACGTGTATACAGGAGTAGAAGTAGAGAATTGTTACCGTCTTAGACCATTTGATGAAAGTAGAAGACATCTAGACTATTAAGAACAGGATTAGTAAGTATTATCTGTCTAATTAATATTATAGAATCCAATCAAACCTATTGTAATATTTTTTTAAACTGTAATTTATTTATTTCAAAACACATGATGTTATCATGAACGGTACACCAGTGCTGTAAGAGTAATAATATTGATGCTTCTTATGGTATACATTAGTTGTACAAAATAAAGTTTTTTTTTTTTGAAACATTGAAAGACAAAACAATCAAACCAAACATTGATGGAAACACGTTCTTGCAGGGTTGGGCCACTATAATCGTCCGGGGACTCACATAGAGGGCAATTTGTCCCGTTTCCTCTACTATACCTATATTTTCTGTATAAGAGAGAGTGTTGTCACTAGGTTGGTCCATGTCGAGCTTTAGGGGAGGGGGGGGGCCATCCAGGTAGTATTATTGATTCCTAGCCAACATAGAAACTCTCTTAGTATTTTATTAAAAAGGTGTGTCTCAGCCCAATCAGTATCTCCTGACTCCAAGAGGGACACAGGATTGATTTAAGCGGAACCGATATTTGAAATGTATTCGAGTTTAGTGTCATATTTTGCTCCAATATTGTATAATCTCGGGACAGGCCAAATCATGTCCAAGTCCAGCAAGATTGCAGCATTTGGCACATTCAGCGTTATGTATAGGAGAATGCGAGAAGTCGGTGGGGGTCAGATAGGATGATGATATATATAAATTGTATTATTAATTGTGTGTTCGCGGAAGGTGGAGCATGTTGTGATGTGATTCCATTATATCGTCTTCATCAGTCATATGATAAGTGTATTCGCCTACTAACACTTCAGGGAGTTGCGAGTTCGTGTGGCTTCACTGGCATATTGTGTGGGGTAGGTCCCAAGACACTATTTCCTTTACCTTCGATTCCAAAGGTGTATAATGGGGTGTTTAGTAGTAGTACCAAGCTACAACCTTTAAAACTCTATATGTACACAGGTACCTAGGAAGTGAGTGTGTGGAATGTGTTACTTTCTGCACGGTTTTCAAAGGAGATGATTTTGGTCGTGTCTATTATTTGAGAAAAGTGCTTATGTCCTTTTTTATTTTGAGGCAAAAGGTGCTTGGTATATGAATCATACTGTGCTGAGTGGATGTACAGTAATTTGGGAAAGTAGTATATAATCTTATTATTAAATTAATGTTCCAGTGGTTTTGTCTTTCACCATGTTAGCAGAGGAAATATATTTTTCTCCAAAATGTTGAGCGGGACGCTTAGAGTGCATCTAGGTTTTTAAGTCCGTACTATAGGTACCATGTTACATGTGGATGGGGGAAGTTGATATGTTTTCAATCTAGGGGCATAATATACGTGTTACTCCCAAATTCGTAATTATTTTATGCCGAGGGAAAATCAGGGTCAGCCAAATAGAGGATTCCATATCATCAGCATACATGCTTAATTAAGGATGTGTGGGCTCCTAGAGTTAGGCCAGTTGTTATGGATGGACTAAGTTAATTGCCCATGAGCTGTGATGGGCTCTATGGCCAGGGAAAATAAACGGGGACAGGGGCGTCTTGTTCTAGTTCCTCGAGTAGGAGAATGAACGAGAGAGAGCGTCGTAACCATTATAGTGCTTTGGGGGGTGTATCAGATAACCTGACAATTTTATAAAATTTGGCCCAAATCGTATTAGGACTTACAGTAAGACATTCCAAAACATATGACCATTTAACTGATCGAAGGAGTTTTGGATGGCTAGGGCATGTATTAGGCCTTTCTTGAATTTATAGATGTGGACTTGCCGGGCATGAATCAGTCTGATCCGGGTGTATAACTGGAAGTATAATAATTTTGTTGAAGTCTGGTAGCTAAATTTTGCTACTAATTGTAATATGCGTTTAACGGGATATTGGCCATATTGAGAGCAATCAGAGGGGTTGTATTATCAGCTTTGATACAACTATAATTTGTGCTTAATTCATAGAGGAGGTAGGGAGCCAGACGAGATGCCTGTGTGAAGTGAACGAATGGAACTTTCAACTATACGGACCCGGATTTTCGATATTTTCCAGACTTTCGTTAATTGCAAATGTTAGACCGTCGAGGGATATCGAATAGCGAGTAAAATGCCTATTTATACCTATACCGGGCAATCAAATTGAGAGTAAAAATGTCCATTATAACCTAGCGGTGAACATCAGAATCCGCAAGTAAAATGTCATTATATACTAGACCAAACAACAAATCCGTGAGTAAAATGTCCATTATAACTATACGGCGAACATCGAATCTGCAAGTAAAATGTCCATTGATACTAGGCGCAATTCAATCGTGAGTTAAATGTCCATTATAAACCTATTACGCCGCATCGAATCCTTGGAGTAAAAATGTCCATATTAACATATGCGAACATCAACCACGCAGAGTAAAAATGTACATTATACCCTAGGAGCGAGCATCGAATCATTAGTAAAATGTCTGTTATAACCTATACGCCAGCATCGAACTCCGCGAGTATAAATGTCCATTATAACCTATAGAGCGAGCATCGATGCACGGAAAAATGTCCATTATGACCTATACATGAGCAATCGAATCTGCAAAGTCAAATGTCCATTATAACCTTTACGCAGACAACGAATCCGCGAGTAAAATTGTACATTTTACTTATAGGCGAGCATCGAAGTTCGAATGCGAGTGGAGAGTAAAAAATCGAGTTTTCGAAAAGTCCTGGATATTTGAAACATGTTCCCAGACCATTTCCAAGTCCACAGCCAGTACATTAGGTTACCATTGATATGTTTTTACTTGGTTTCATTAGAACTTTTCAAACTATTTTGACCATTGATTTTTAAAGGGTTATGTCCACCCTAAAAATAGTTTTTAATATGATGTTCCCCCTGTCTGCGCCCAACCGCATATATTTATTTTCAAAAAGCCCCCCAACATCTACTTACCTCCCCTCGTTCCTCCGACGCACTGCGGCCTCTGCTGCGAGAAGCAAGCAGTAGGGGGGGGACCGGCCGTCGCGTCTGTGATTGGCTAGCGGCAGCCAATACACGGACGCGGCTGCGGTCATCAGTGCAGCGGAGGAAAGAGGAGAGGAGGTAAGTAAGAGTTTGGGGAGCTTTTGGAAATAAAAAAATATGCGGTTGGGCTGTGGGGACCAGGGGGGGAACAACATATTAAGGGGGTGGTTTTATGCTAGGGGGAGGGGAAGTAGGAATCGGAGGGAGAGGGAGGGCGGGAGGGGGGGGGAGAAGAGCGGCAGTACGCATGGCAAAAATTCTACTGGGCAAGGGTAGCAGCAGAGCCCTGTTAGCCTCCTGGTGGGCGTTTTGGGACTTTGGTGGGGGGACTACAGGAGAACCCTATGGAGCTGGGGGGAGTTTTGTGAGGGTAAGGACTACACTAAACACAATGGTGGGGACATTACTGGGGTTTGTACTTTAAGCCAAGGGTTTGTAGACTATTTGTTACAGCTGAGAAGGTTGAACTTTTTTTGTAAGTCCGATGGATTAGTCGGGAAAGATTTTGTTCAATGTGTTCCCAAGTGAGGTCACTGCAGATCGCGAGTACTGAGGATGAGATCCTATCTGGGCGTTTAAGAAGAATTGGTAAAAGCGGTCCTAAATTCAGTACTCTGGGGCGGGGTGGGCGTGATGGAATCCTGTGTGCACTTTCCACTGTAAAGGTGGGGGTGAGGCCATGCTTTTTCAAATTGGGCCCCTGGAGCTAGAATCTACAAAACTGGGTTGGATCCGGGCCTTCCGCATTGTTTGGGAGCCTAGGAAAACGTAGGTTGTCCTAAGTGACCAAGTTTCTAGGTTGTCTAGCTTTGCTATGTGAGTGTAGTTCGGTTGTGTTGGGACATGGGGTGACCTGTTGTCCTCAGGGTTGAGATCTGAGCTTCTGATTCTCCCATCTCTGTGTCGAGTTTGATCATTCCTGTCATAAGCAGGGATAGGTCTGGACTTAGTCTACTCAGGAGAGGCATGTGGGATTTTTTAGTATCTTGATGCTGCCAGTACCTCGTGTGGCTTCAGCTGGGAGGTCCGGGGCAGGGCTGTTGAGCCAATGTGCCGTGGCCATGTCTCGTCGAAGTGTGTCAGTAACTCTCTGTGGGGAAGGGAGGGGCTGTTGTGAGGTATGAGCGTATCAGGGCCTGGCCGCGTGTCCTCTGCAATTTTTATATTTTTTGTAGCTGCAGCCGCGGCTTTGGGGCAGTATTTCCGGTGCCAGAGACTTATAGACAAAGTTGCTTGGTATGGTGCGAATATATGTCAGTTGCGGATTGAGCGGGAGCTTGAATCAGTGTGTCCTACTCCATGGGATGCTTGCCCCGCGCCCCCAAACCTATTTATATTTTAATTTTAAATTCTCTTCTAGAAGACTTTTTTACACTCTTCGCATATCAGGACCCCATTGTCCTCTGTAAAAACTGGCAGAAAGACGGCGTGCAAAAGGCAGTTCTTATATTTTTGAAAAACAAATAAATATTTATAGCGCCACTTGGTACGTAGCATCTGACATTATAAATACAGAGTATACAAAAAAGGGTAACGTGACAAACATTATACAGATAAATTAAATGTACATAAATAATTTCAAGGTTAAAATACATAAATTTAATATATCTATATATATAGATATATATTAAATACCTTTTTTATAGGAAGAGACTAACCTGGAGGGAGTGCGGGGGAGGGATCCCCCCATGCTGAGTACCTCCCTTGGACAAGGCAAAATTTTTCACACAGACACCTACCCTACTCTTCAGTTCTGGACTTTTGGGACAAAGCACTGCAGGAGACCTAAGGGCAGGGATGTTAATAGGTGAAGGTTTTTTTTTTCAACTACACAGTGAGGTAAGTAGTGGGATAAATTTAGTTCTTGGTGGCTGGACATGCTCTTTAAACCCCAGCAAATGAGCAGATTATGCTTGTTCCTCATTCAAAACCTGGCCGGGACTTAAAACAAATGGAATGCAAATGGCAATCTTTTCCTGGTACATGTGGTCCTGGATGTACAAATGATCTGTGAAAAAGGGATGTACTAACTGTTATCTGGAACTATTAGCCCAAATCAAGCACCAAGATGCACAGTTCAGCCAGAGAGCTTTGATGTATTAGGACCATTGGCAGGCCAGTCAACTCTGTGCGGCCGCCTACTGGTCATGGTCCACTGAGTGTAGCAACATTCACCATCAATGTTACGACGCAGGCGTACACTTAAGGCAGTTGATTATCGATAACACTGGTATCGGTAAATTGATTCACTGCACTTTATTTACAAATAAGGCCCAAAAAAGTGGGGCAGGCACGAAAATTGCCAATTTTTGCCTACTAGTATAGGTATTTACATATAGAATCCAACCAAGGCGGAGGGAGAACATTCAATCTTATCAATACCTCCCTGATCCTGCTGAGGGTGATAGGGCAACATAAATGATTAGCAGGTAATTAGTGATTGCTTTGACTGATGTCAGGTTTACTAAAGCAATTCAAACCACAATGAGTCAAGGACACAGCAACGCGGGGTGTTCTACCAGGAGTGGAATTTGTGAATGTGCTTGGTGAAATCCTTGATTCAAAGTTAAGAGGGGGCCCGGATATTTTCTTTTGTTACTGGGCTTTTTACTTTAAGGAGGGTTAATAATACATCAGGACTTTCCTTGTACCAAATTCTGTGAATCTGGCCTGAACAGGACAGAATATTGACCATGGTAGATTTTTATCCTGAGCACAATAGGATTGAATTACGCAAAAACGAGCAATCAAATAAGCATGACGCATAAATGTATATTAGTTCATTAAATAAATTGGTATTTTTACCCACCAATCCATAAATCCTGTGAGGAAAATCGGATAAAAACATGGATATATAAATAAGAACTAGTGAAATAAATACGACGGCTTTCAGCTTGCATGATGGAAATGTGATTGGTGAGTTCAGCATGATGAAGGGGAACATTCTGTTCCCCTCATGTTTATACACACCTAAAATTACCCACACAGCCACTATTATCTGTATTTATATAAGCATGAAGCCCTGGTATCGCCACAATCAGACGTCTGGAATGTTGCCACAAGAAAAGGGTGAATGGAATTCTGTTATTTAACCCAACATGAAAAAGAAGTATTGAAATAGTCTATTTAAGGGCAAACATAGGTGTCCCAATCACTTTTTACCTTTTAGAACAAGGGTGCAATATACCAATCTAACCAATCTGATAGGTAGGTGTATAATAAAGAATTAGTGGTCGGAAGGAGCATCTTTGACAATTCGTGAATGATGTGAAAAAGGGAGTGCTCTACACACAGATAAAAAGTTTTTATTGCTGAACATGCCTTAATACTTTTTCACATATTTACACACTAGTGCAGTGTACATTACGGCCACGGTAACAGTAATAGGTTTTAAATATGGACCCAAGGTCCTCGTATACCACCACCAAAATCAATATATATATATTGAGATAGTGCATTGCAGCTCTTGACTAGTTGTTTGTACAAGCAAATAAACAGTACGGTAACTATTTAAAGGGGTAATGAAGAAGGGTTTTCTCTACAGTATATTGTATGTTCCACTGTGTTGTTAAAGTTAAAAGCTAATAGGGCTATAAACGGAGAGCGGTAACGACTCCTATATGCCTCCTCTAGGCAATGCATGAAGCCGATAAGGGGCTCGGGCATACGGAAGATGGTTTACCCATTCTGAATCTTTAAAGTAGCTATACTGCGGCAGTTACGCAACTAATGTCAACAGCAGGGAATAGCAAACCGGGATAAATTCAAACTGATTTACAAAATGAGGGAATGATACGACCTAGTTAAAGAATACTAGGAAAATGCATAATATAAATTGCAGGGAGATGTAATAAAGTTCTTATCGTTAAAAATGTGCTAATTTGCCCCAACCAATCAGATGTTAGCTTTCAAATGTTAAATGAGATCCGAATGGGTGGGCAAAATTAGCACATTTTAAACGATAAGAACTTTTTGAATAACCCTGTGTAAGTATATTAAAATCTTGATATTTTATACTAAAACTTTCCCTTTAGACAAAAAAAAGCCTCAGTTAAGACTCTCGTACATAGCCATAATAGAATGTATTCCTTAGCTACAATCAAGAGGATTTTGAATTATGATTGCTGTTTTTTCTTTCTCAATCTCTGATTTCTCAATAATCCTCAGTATCAGTCTGTTAGGTCTGAACACAATGCCTGGGAAGCTTGGCCAGACTATAAAGTAAATTTTGATAACTGGGGATGTGAAATGTTTCCTCTTATATGTCCTGCTGTAATAAATAAAACACAGAAGGGGAGCTCAGCACACAAAACTTAAAGCTTATTTGAGTTTCTTTGTGTTTTACTTAATGAACATCCATTTGAGGCCTTGTGGTAACCTGTCATGAAGGAGGAGAGGATTTTAAGTTCATAAAAGGCAAGTCAATAGTGTTACCACGTAACTATAAAAAGCAAACTGTGGTCCTGGTGGTTGAACTTCAATAATGAAATGACTTTTCTAAACACCTAATTTAAATCTTCTCACATAGAGATGGGTGGCAGCAATGCAGCAATACTTGGTAATATTGACTAAATAAAGTTTGGGTAGATTGTTTATTTACAGGTGTCTTTGTAAATTAAAGTCGATCTCTATTAAAGACACTGAGAAATAGGAAATGATTTTAGATTGCATTGACATGTGATTCCAATTCACTCTAGAAAAAACAATCATTCATTGTGTCAATGGAAGTCCTGACCTTTCACTTCCTGGGCAATATTTGTAAGGGTATTGAGCAAGGTCAAGTTCAATCAAACAAGCAGCCAGGGAAATAAATATATAAAGCAGTTTGGACATTTTACCTGTCGTCAGGTCAGAGTCACAAGCCCTAGAAAGAACTGAAATGTTCTTGCACAGAAATAAACCACATGTAATTAACCCACAGTGAATCAAGATATAAAGGGTATAGTCCTCAAACAATGGACATAACCCATTTTATATTCATTGCAGGATGGGAGGTTAAAGGAGCCTAAATCCACCTCCGATCTCAGTTAGGGCTAGACCACACTATCGCGATTTGCTTGCGTGTGCACATGCGTTTTCCCTCTAACATTGCAATCGCGGAAACACACCGAAAGAGCGCGTTATTCTGTGTGCAAGCGATTGCGCATCCATTTGCGAATCGCAAACCCATGGGATCTGCATGTTTATATTTTCATATGCTTTCCTTATCTTAAAGAAATTAATCGCAAGCGCAAACAACAAAACACACCGGAATCACACACGAATCAACAGTGGGACTGCGCGTGTGATTGATGTGTGCCTTGGACCCTTATCTTTACAAGAGGCAAGCAGGAACTTGTAAACGCTCCTCAATGGGCTCCCCCATGCTTCCTCTGACCACTCCAACGCACCTGCAATAAAAACTTTACAGGCATCAAGTGCCAACTTCAAGCTGATTAAGACCCGTTGGTGGGTCAAAACATGTCGGAAAAATAAAACACTCTGTGTTTTTGTTCGGGCCAGTTTCCTCTGCGTGGCCTCCACTTCCTTTTCATACTTTGTAATTCCACCCATGCGGGAAACGGAGCCAGTAGGAAGGAGTGACCAATAAATATCATCCCTGCAGTGAAAGCGTACACTGTTAACTAATAAGGACCACTAAATTACCCAGGGTCATGCGTTCCCTACTGATTCCTCTGACCCTCCATGACTGCACCCGCACTATATATAGCAGGCATAATTACTACACCTAACTTACCCGTGATTGCGCTTGCCTCTACCCCGCTGCTTCCTCGAATCTCCGGACTGGATCTGACAGGACTATACAATAAGCATGCATAAGTAACCACTAACGTGACTGTACCTGCAAATAATTTTCTCACAGCTGCTTCCTCTGACAATCTGACTGCAAATTGTCACAGGAAGCAGCAGTGTGTGACCATGGGGAAGTTTACATGTTTATGTGTTGCCTGTCTGCTCTGATTCAATGAAGAAGAAAGAAGGTAAGGTAGGCTCTTCAATAATGTTAAATGGGTATGTCATTGTTGAGTGAAACATAGGTACTCTTTAATGTCACCAAAGGATTCTGTGCCCATAGCATGTTCTCCTTTACAGGGGTTGTTAGAAAGATAATAGCATGGGAAGAAGGCCTGATTGAAAACCAGACTACTAAAAAAATTACCCATTCACATTACAGTAAAGAGTGTCACTGGAGATACTAGAGAGACTGTGAAACACGCTCTTGATCTATAAAGAGTCATAGAATTAACCAAGCAGAGTAAACAGGTTTCAAAAAGACAAATCCTATGAAATGTTATATTAAAATGTGCTAGCTCTGGGTTATTAAACAACAGGAATGATTTCCATTCCCCTACATATTGCCAGTATATTTGTTTGTTTGTTGTTTATAATGGCACTACATCACATGTATCAATAGACCAAATCAGAGGCATCACTTACGATTAGAAGAAAAGTCTTTGCGTTGGGAAAGATTTTTACATTTTAAACTGTGTAACGGTCTTCACTAGATTTGGTAGTGGCAAGTTTATGGGATAGGTTCAAGAGGACACTAAGTACATTTGTAAAATAAAAAAAAAATGAAAATGACTGGTATTAAAGGGCAAACAAGTTAGGGTTAAATGAAGTCCTATGCAGTCTTTCCTGGCTGCAGCTGTGAGAATTTATTTGGGATGAATGTTCAAATTTTCTGCTTCCAATGGTTAATTGGTAGTAATAACTCACTTTGCCATTCATTTTATAGACTCAATGTGCAATCCATACAACCTCAGTGGGTATACTCCCTGGCATTGTGTTCTTCCAAAAGGTAACCTGGGTTTTTGGGAAAGGCAACTTGCAGCTTAAAATGCAATTTGTACAACTAACCCACTATATGAATACCTGTGATGCTGAAATGAAACAATTATTGCTGTAACTTCATGAAATTATCCACAAGTAATGTCAGATTTGCAGAGATTCTTTTTTGGGGAAGAAAAACATTATCTCTTTTTTTTAGTATCTTGAAATATCATTATCATTCATAACATATCTATCTGTAACACCTCATTTGGTGGTGAAAACACAATGATTGTGTCCACCAATGAGTGCACAGTGGCAGAGGGGCTGATTTTGGAAGGCAAGAGTGGAACAGGTGGGGCTTAGTAAAGAGTCAAACAGATGGCTGGATTTTAATTTTCATTGGTTCTACAGTATAGCAAGAATTGACTTTAAAACACACTCCCTATTATTTTCCCTTGGTTTTTTCATTGGTTCTACAGTATAGCCATAATTGGTATTTGAACATACTCCCTATTATTTTCCCTTGGTTTTTCTTTGGTTCACAGTATAGCCATAATTGGACGTTGAATACACTCCCTATTATTTTCCCCTATTTTTTTCATTGGTTCTACAGTATAGCCATAATTGGACTTTAAACACACTCCCTATTATTTTCCCTTGGGTTTTTCATTGGTTCTACCAGTATAGCCATAATGGACTTTGAACATACTCCCTATTATTTTCCCTTGGTTTTTCTTTGGTTCTACACTATAGCCATAATTGGACGTTTGAACCACTCCTATTATTTCCCCTCTTTTTCATTGGTTCTACAGATATCCAGTAATTGGACTTTGAAACCACTCCCTATTATTTCCCGTTTTTTCATTGGTTCAACAGTATAGGCAGAATTGGACTTTGAACACACTCCCTATTATTTTTTCCAGAATATGGGAGCTTCCTGATTTCAGTTTTCTTTCGTTTTTCTACTGATTGAATGGTCACATGTCTATTCATACAGTAATCTATTTAAGGTGTTAGAAATGTGTTTGCAGCTACATTGAAATATTAATTTAAAGAAGCACCAATAGGTCTCCTTTAATTGCAGGTTTTCTAGGTTTTTTGCTATTAATATGTAAGGGGGTCACCAACAGTCCCTAGAGGTTTGATGTGGGACATCGCTTTTTTGCAGTGAAAACAACTGAATTTTTCTTCCAATAACAGATGTACTGAATGATAAAATAAAGTTTTAAAGATGGGATGTGTTTCTCTAAATTGACTAACCTCTTGGTTTTTATTTCAATACCACACTAGGTTTATTTCGTAAAGTTCTCCATGCATAAAACACTTTCCCCATACTCTATAGCCCAGTCTGATGAAAATAATGAACCTTGGATTTTTATGTAATTTGTAAGCAAAGTCTACCTGTTTGAAATCAACCAGATCTTACTACAGAAGGTCATTCAATTGTTTCCACCCTTCATTTAGCTCAGGCAGTAAAAAGCCACGATTGGAGAATTCCCCTCTCTTTCTGGGAGAATGAGTGATCCAGTCTGTCTATAGTGGCAGAAATTCAGGTTTTTGAACTGAAAGTTTTAGTGTGGTCTTGGTTAGTATCAGTGTCGGACTGGACTCACAGGGTTACTGGGGAAACCCCTGGTAGGCTTATAGTCCATTCACCAAGAAAACCGAGAAAACTGCTACAAATTGAAATACAAAGCCAAAGGGACTGTAAGAAATGCATTTTAATAAGACAGTAGGAGTAACACAGAGTAGGTAAACGCGAGTGGATAATAGACATATGAAATGTAGGTGGGCCTATAATTGTCCTGGTCTCAATATTCTGATGGGAACAGTCCAGTCGGACACTGGTTAGATCCCTTTGAAGTTATACTAAAATGTAACCAGTGGTTTCTGGGCTATAAGGACAAAGGAAATGTGCCAATACTCATGGCCAATATTTGACAAATCGTAATCAGTCTCTGTCAATGCAACCAAATTAAAGGGAGTGAGTGATGAACAGGCCACTTTGCAATCCAGGAACATCAGATCCAAAGAGGCAGAGGTAATATATTAATGTTTTAAAAAATAAAGTGCCACTTTAGTTTTCCTTTTAAAGTATTTTTAGTAGATTTTACTTCTCCTGTAATGGAAACATATCAAATGGACCAAATATATATTTTCACCTTTTTTGTTGCCATCCAATGGATTGTTAGGATTTTATGAAGGTGATTTTGAATTTATATGAAATTTCAGACTATCCAGTTACACTGAATATATCCTGTACATGCTCCCATACCAATAATCACAAGGGGCTTTGTGTTCTGTGTCCTATGGGGAAAGGATAGCATTTACACCTCCAAATGATGGTTGATTTTTATTATTTTCAATATTCAATCTCATTGATAAAGGCCAGAAAACATATCAGGGTAATGAAAGTGTAAATGTTAATCAATTTTTCTGTCCATGGGGTTTAACAGTCAACAATTCATTCTCCGAATAATGTTAAGTATAGATTTTTCAATAGAAAAAAAAGAATATTAACTTGAATGAATGCTGGTGTACATATATTATCAATAAGCATATGTTAGAGAACATTTTAGCCGGTATTATGGCAAGTTTTTAAGGTGCTGTTGCTTAAATAATCTATCATTCTGAGGCATATTTATAAAACCGTGTATTACCTGGTGTTGTTGGTTATCACTCTGGGTTAGTTATCACCCTGGGTTGGTTATCATCACTACTAAAATTCCTGTCAGATGGCTTCATCATGTGATCACAAGTAATGTAACTTAAAACCCCTTTGTTTATAAAGTATGCCAGTGTGCAGTAATATGATATTGTATGGGGCGAGAATGTGCATTAAAGGCTATGTCCACCCCTAAATTACACTTTTAATATTATGCTCCCCCATATCCCCCGCCCCAACGCATGGTTTTTTTTTTTAAAAAGCCCCCCAAACTCTTACTTACCTCCCCTCGATCTCCCCGCCGCACTGCGCGCCTCTGCTTGCGAGAATGCACAGCAGAGGGGCGGGGACCGGCAGTCGCGTCTGTGATTGCTGAGCGGCAGCCAAGATCACGGACGCGGCGTGCCGGTCATTCAATGCAGCGGAGGAAAGCGGAGAGAGAGGTAAGTAAGAGTTTTGGGGAGCTTTTTAAAAAAAAAAAAACATGCGGTGGGCTGGGGGACATGGGGGAGCACAATATTAAGGGGGGATATGAGTAGGGGGAGGGGATAGTAGAACAGGAGGGGAGAGGAGGGAGAGGAGGGAGGAGAGGGAGGGGGAGGGAGAAGGCTGCAGTACGCATGGCAAAAATCTACCTGAGGCCAGCTAGCAGGCAGTGTCATATATGGACTGCTAGCCTCCTGGTGGGCAGTTTTTGGAACTTTGGGGGGGACTACAGGAGAACCAGATGGAGTTGGGATGTGAGGTAAGCGATTAAACTACACTACATGGTGGGGCCAGTAGTTGGGGGGATTATAGTGTTGGGGTGGACATGCCCTTTAATTATCTTTTCTATGTTTGTATAAATGTTTTGACACAGATCAGTAGCACTCCGCTAAATGTAGTTATAAATTAGCCTAAATGGACTGGACTACATTAATTACTTCTGTAAAAAGCAACTTGTGTAAATATTCTCTATTTTGTTATAAGAGATGGAGGATATTGATCATTTTGATTTTGCTTTGATTTGTGAATTTAGGGTGAAATTTGCTTGAAGTTTACATGGGGTAACATTTCAGCTGTAACCTTATTTTTTAGTCTAAACCAATTCGAACAACACAAAACTGTACTGATGATTAAAGGGCATGTCCACCCCCAAAACTAAAATTTAACCCCTTACTGGCACATCAAGTAGTTAAAAACAATCCTTACCTTACATTCCTGCTCAAAATAGTCTCCTACTGTGCCCCTCCAAACTCCAGGAAACTGCTGTGTAGGAGCAGTGTGTGACTCATGCTGTGCCTGAGAACTTCCTCAACCTCATCAAGGTTGAGGCATGCTCAGTGCAGCCCTCCCTGCCTCTCAGCCAATCACGGACACAGTGCCGGTCCCGCCCCTGCTTTCAATTCCATGCAAGCAGGAGGGCCGTGAACACTGCAAGCAGCAGAGAGGAGGGCAGGGTAGAACAATCGGGGGACTTTCTAACAATTATATTAATGCGGTTGGGGCTGGGGGAGCATGCCCTACCACATATCAAAAGTTAAATTTCGGGGGGTGGACATGCCCTTTAAAGCCCTGTCTATGGGAGTCATCAATCTGAACAACAGCTGTTTGCGGGGAAAATTCACTGTCATTTTGTAACTGTGACAACGGTTTAGCCACAACTTAACATTGCAGCGAAGCTTCGTCCATCTCAGACAATTATGTTATATTATCTGTACTGGGAGAAGAATACTGGCAGATAACTATCTAATAGACATACGCACTGCTACAAGTCATTGTATTCTACATGTAACATTTCTTGTTCCTTTATGGTTCCATATAGATACTTATCAATTTGAATAAATTGAACAAAATGTCAAAATTTAAGCCACAAAACCAGTTTTTCAATTTTTCATGCAAATTTTGAGATTATGTGAAACAGTTTTACGAAAACGCTAAGAGCAGATGGGGAAAATTGCTTGGGGCACTAGCTACCCCTGCAATGGAAAGTCTATGCTTGTGCCACCCTCCTCGCCCATAAGGAGCAATGGAAAGTAGAGGCAGCACCAGAGGAAATTTAATTTCAGGTGCTGTTCCGCCTGGAAGCATCCTGCATAAGTTAGTTTTATCTCGCTGGCTGGTTTCATAGTCTCTTATGGGGCTACTGAAAAATGTAGCCTCAGCTTTTAAAATAATATTGGGTTGGCATCAAGGGATGTTCCATAGCATGGAATGGCCAGAAAAAACAGGGAACTTCTACGAAAAAAGGGGGACAGAAAAAAAAACAACAAAAAACCCAGTCTTCTGGTTTTCTTCCCTTTCATAAAATAAACCTTGTTGAGTTTGAAAGTTTGAGAATCAATAAATATCTAATAACATCTTTAGCTCAAATATTGAATGAAAATCCATTAAATAGAGCAATATCTTTCTGGCAAGGGATCGAGATCTCTCTATCAAGTTCTGAGGAATGGTTGAGGACATCTACACTGCTTAAAGGTCAAGAGGTTAAGACAGCTGTTAATTAAAATGCACTGTATCATTACTTATCCTTTCAGCACTCAGGAGTTCATAATAGATTTGAGGGTTCAATTAAGTGAGATTTGAAAAAAAAACGTAAAAGCGCAGAAATGTTTGGATCCCTTTCCTTTATTAAACTCTATTAACAAAGGGGATCACCACATTTTGGGACATTTTTAAAAATGGTCCTGAATCCAGAAATAAAGATCTGCCAAAACTATATACTGTATTAGTTAATGGCCTTAAAACTGCCTTGTCCTATCCTCCCATTTATGCATCACTACCTAAAGAAAATTTGAATGTCTAATAATTCTAAGTGATGTTATAGCCTTATATTATACTGTTAAGCCTCTTAATTATTACATTAATATTTATTTATTTTAGAATTGTTTTTTATTTTTAAAGAGTATGTTCATTTAAAAAAAGTAGCATAATTTTGAACTCATTAATACCTGCCATCCTACTCTGTATTGGGGTATTTTATATTAAGAAAATATTTCAAAGCTGCTCCCATTATAACCAGGAGCATTTATGTATTATATATTGTATTGTGTGTATAAAGCACTTATGTAGCAGTGCATTGAGATTTCCAGATTTCCAACCTTTGGCCAATAAAAAACCTTTTGATTAATGCCCCCCATAGCCCCCACAACCCTAAGCAGTATTCTCAGACGACACAGAACATGTATTTAAATTAACTGCTGATTAGCCTTGCAGCATGCAGGTTTAACAAAATCTGATTTTGAATGAAAGGAAGAAGGAACATCACTCACAAAGAAATGCAGCAAACCCCTCCACAAAAAAAAAAATAGGTTGAGCCAGGTTGTTGACTAGATATTTGCACCATGTTAATTTTACAATGATTCGAAAGGGCATACTTAAATATTTTTATCTACTTTTAAAAATCAATTATTTTTCTACATTTTATAAATCCGTATTTGGTACATTAATTTAAAATGATGCGTGGAGTGCTGTAATTAAAGATGCTGTGTGAAGGTTCTCTCATCCAGGTCATGGTATATCTGTTGTATTCAATTAGATCAACTGGACTTGAAGTTAGTCTTGAAGATGTTTCGCTAGTCATCGATTGGCTTTCTCAATTCAGAATGATTTGTACAAGAATCTGTGGCAATTATGTACCCTGGAAAATCCCAATTAGCATATCACAGCCAAGTGTTAAGGGCGGGTGATTGGATAGTGGCTAAGAGGTGTTATAGGAACGCACAGAGTAAGGTGTCAATACAGCATTGTATATGGCAGACAGTTGGTGTCGAACCCCCCCCACCTCTATTTAGGCTTGGTACATAATTGCCACAGATTCTTGTACAAGTCATTCTGAATTGAGAAAGCCGTCGGATGACAGCGAAACGTCTTCAAGAACTAAACTTCAAGTCCAGTTGATCTAATTGAATACAACAGATATGTAATTAAGATATGTAAAACATGTTCCAATCAAAATACAATATAGGCAGTAAATAGGGAGGATGGTAATTTACACATGGCAAATCTTATTAAGTTGCAGTGGAGCAATGAGTCCAATCAATTACATCATGTGTAACATGTATAAGGATTCATGACAGCTGAAAAACAACATAATTATTAACGACTGGTAAAGGCAAGGCAATGAAAGCGGATGATTCCACTCATGTGTTCTGTCCTCTGTAGGTAATTATTAATACAAATAGTTAGGGTTTACACTGTCTCCGTTGAGAATACCCTGTAAATGCAAGAATGGGAAATGACAGTCAATATTTTCCTGATTCATTTGGAATTCATGGCATAAAACTATTAACCTATAGTGTCCCAGACTCCCAGCTCTATATAATACTAAATATGGGGCACTGAGTTAGAAGAAAAGGCTTAATCAGAAAACCTGGTTATGTCAGTGATCCTGTTCATTGTATAAATTGGTAAAATTGTACTGAAAAAAATTATTAACAACCCACAGATCACGGCATTGTGGAAATATGGAAATTGCTGTCTAGTCTCCGCTACGACAGTGATATAAAGCCTTAATATACAATATATTAAAGGTGAACTAAAGGGTTAACCTCCCTCCCAATTTAAATGTACCTGAGTATCAACATAAATTGTGTTTATCTTGTTCTGGATATGCATCCAACCTGAGAGTCAGTAGTATGATAAAAAACATTAACTATTAATGTAACTATTGCCCAAGCGACTCCTGGGGAAAATGGGGGGGCTGCGACCAAGGGGGGCCAGAGATATCAGGCTATTCAGCTTGACTCTAAAAATGGGCATCCCTGCTTACAAATTACAGTACATTCAAGGAGATTCAATAAAAGTTCTTATCGTTTAAATGGTGCTAATTTTGCCCCAACCAATCAGATGTTAGCTTTCAATTTAAATAAGATCTGATTGGTGGGGGGAAAATTAGCACCATTTTAAACAATAAGAACTTTTATTGAATCTCCCTGATAGAAAGTTAAACACCACTTTACTCAGGAGTTTCTTCGATATATGGAAAAAATTAATTTTAACTAGCTCATAACCCATTTTTGCTATTTGCAAATGGGTCAGTGACTAATGCTTACAGTAACACTAGAACCAAAAGTTGTATGATGCTTTGGCTTTATACCTTATAGTGAATGTCCCATGGGGTTCTCATGAGTTAAGCAAAGGTAAAAATAATATGAAATTAGAACTATATGGAAAATGATCAGAACTACATTAGCTACGGTAAGTGACCTTAATTACATTGACCGTTGATTGCCACTGAAGAAAGCAAACAAATACCTTGGATTTATTTCACAATACAGAATTTAGTATATTCTAAATTAATGTAGAGGATTGATTATATAAGGGATAATGCACCCCTTACAGTGTAATATAAGGATATTACGCCAACGAGGAGTACCTTGACCATATAGAACACGACGGCCTAGCGAGTGATTTTATACAGGACAGGGAACTCTGATGGTGGCGTAATGTCCTTATATTATAATGTGAAGGGGGCATTATTTCTTATAATACATAAGTATTGGATTCCTTACCCATTCACATTTTAAACTTCTAGCCTTGTCCATATTTCACCTTAAATCCCCCAAGCTACTTTCTGTAACTTAAACCCAGTAGAAAGGACATCCCCAGGCCAGCATCTATACGGTTAAACAAATCTTTGTGGAGGAGGAGAGAAGACATTGTTATGAAGTGACAGGAAGCAGCTCCAGCAGGTTCTGTTAGTGAAGTTAAACACAGCAAAAAAAGCTGAGTCATTGTCCAGACATGAACACTGAAATGGGCGGAGTAGTGGGATATAAGAAATGAGGACTTAGTGACATAGCTGGGTGATTTTATAAGGATATATACCACTGCAGCTCCCATTATATAAATATCACACTTATGTTATTATATAAAATCATGATTAAAATTTACAGACTTTATTTTATTATTACTAAATAGTATCCTCTCTTGTTTATGTGTATTCTTATTTATCCAGGGTTATAACAAGAAGGCCAACGATGGTCCCTTTCCCAACCTCCCCCTCACACACACCACACACTTCCTAACCCACCCCTCTAAGCTACATGGGGCAGACATATTCAGTGTACATCACCCAGGGGGCGAGAGAGGAAAATGACCAAGTGCTACTTTGGAAGGGGACAGCAAGTGTAAAAGTAACAAAGGGCTTGATATAGTAAAATACATCTCCCCTCCCAGTGATAGTACCCTGGGTGAGGGCCTTAAAAATCAGGTAAGACCTCTGGATCTTACCTAACGCAGTAGAATCAGCCTACTAAAGTCCACTTAGTGAAGCTGGTTTTGGCCCACCACCACCAGATATCTGCTCAATGAGAGGAGGCATGCTCTGTAAGGAACATATATTTCCATTGGCCAGGCCTGTCAGTCATAATTCGGGACTGTGATAGAAGAGCCCAGAAAGTAGCTTAATGACAGACCCTATGGTTTAGATAACATTTATCATAATAAATTTACCACCTAACCACCTACAGGAACCCAAAAACAATATTTTTAGTTCACAGGAACTAATTACGTTTCGCTGTACAGGTCATAATGTTACCCACATATATAGGATGCCTCAGGCAAGAGCAGGAAATACTCATTAGAAAGAGGGAGAAAAGTCTCCATGATCCAGGGGGTTTGCAGTTACTTTGTACCTTGCTATCCTTTAAAAAATGAAAATGGAAGATAAGTAAACACTACTCAAAATTAGAAATCTTATTTACCATTACCACCTGGAAACTCTATTAATTCCATTTGTTTTTGTGACAACATCTTTCAAAAAGGAAGTTGAAGCTTAAATGAGAACAGCGATAGTATTTCCAATGTGTGTGTAACTCTCCCTTTAAAGGAATGTAAAAGGGGTTAGTCACTTGTTCATTTATTAATAGGCGTTACAAGAGAAAAATGGTAAAAGCTATTTGAGAATAGAACAAAAAAAAAGTATTCCTTTTCCCTAAAGTGAGAGAGCCTTATGATCTAATATATTACCGCATATTTCCAATGATGCCTTAAAATCTATTTAAAAGATACGTGAACCCCACTAATAAATCTCTACCCCCCCTTATCAGTGCGAGAAAATATATTAGAATCCTCTGTGTCTAGATTTCTTATTTCCTAGGTGAGCTCATTACAATTTTCTCCAAGGGCATTATTTTACCCTTTAAGCCATGTACTGTAAAAAAAAAGGTGTTTGCCAAATCTTTACAGATCACAGCCAGCATACCACATCACTCAATTACAGTGGTGTTTAATAAAATGCAACTATATTAGTTTGACGTGATTTATGTAGCAGAAAATTATGCTGACTGTGCTGGAACGTATTACTTTGGTAGGTCTATAATTCTCATTTTGAGATTTCGGTCCCTTTGTGACTAATGGCGCCATATCTGTTACTTACACATTTGTGACATTGTTCATTAAGGGAAGGATAAAGATAAAAAACAGTGTAGCATTAACTTATGTAACAAAGAACTGTGTATGTATATAATGATTTTCTTGTAAATAAAGGAGGTGGTCTCACATTCTTTCGTTTCATAAAGTATCCTTTACCCCCTCCAATAAAAAAACAAATTCAGACATAATGCATTTTCAAAAATTGTACCTTTAGATACAGCAAGGTCCCACTGCCACAAAACTTTTTCGGAATTTAAGTCTGAGCGGTATATTCTGAGATATATCATTTGAAATCAAAGCAATTATAGAGAAAGAACTGTCACTCCGAAAGCAGAAATTATAATAACGTGCCCTATACTTGACCTCTTACTAGAATCCTTGACCAGTGGCGCAACTACTTCCCCGCCACCTACGTGATGGCGGGGAAGCTGGGCAAGTAGAAGGGCCCGCACAAGCCCAAGATCTCTCTGCGATCAGCCATTTTTAAACAGCTGATCTCGCTTATGAATGAAACATACGCGCAATCAGCTGTTTTAAAAGACCGGACTGCAAACTTCTGGAATTGAACCGGAGTTGGGTCCGGTGTTTTAAACGCTGATTGCATGTATGTTTCATTCATCACGTGATCATCTGTTTAAAAACGGCTGATTGTGGAAGAGATCTTGGGGGAGGAGGGGGTCAGGGGCCCGGCCTCCAATCTGCAGGGGGCCGGTACCCCTGTCTTTGACTGCCTGCCAGCACACTTTCGGCAACAATTAAGAGAATTAGCAGAGAAAAGAAGGCAGGTGGAGGGGGCAGATGGAGGGGGAGATGTGTAAGCAGAGCAGTGTCTATGGTGAGGCTGTGCAGAACTTATAAGTGTCCCAAACACTACAAGGAGACAGTGAGTGAAGTGAAGGTGGAGGCAATTAGGAGCTTCATTAACATTAATAATTAGTGACCAAGCAGGCACATATAAAATGTGAGTACCATGATTTTACTTGACTCATATTGTAGTTTCAGATAAGATGTAAAGTTGTTGAGTATAGAGACCTTTTAAATGAAAGCTAAATTATAAACAGTACTTTATTAATGGAGAATCAATCAGATCTTAAAGGAGTATATGCAATGGTATAATCTGGGTTGTGGCAATGCCAACAAAGGTCCACAGGAGTGTAGATAAAAAAAAACCCAGATGGTAAGGTGGCAGCAAATAAGTTCCTCCCAGTGACTTGGCATTTCACTTTTGTGTGCAGCTGTGGACAGCAGTAAAATGTGCAGTTACAGGATGGCCAAACTTCCTTCAGTAAAAGTTCTATAGTTCGAAAACAAACCCATGAAAGTTAATGGGAGAAAATAGTTTGAAAATGTCTAGTTACAAAAAGCAATGGTAACTTACTGTAAAGGCTCTGGGACCGTGAAATGGTCTGGGAAACAGGTACAAATCACCAAAAAGTGTTTTTTAACCCCTTTAGTGCCAGCAGAATGTCCTATTTTCCGACTGTTTTGTGCCAGAAGATTTTCAGGATTTTGTCCTCAATCGGTTTAGACAGTTTAAGTTTACAGTAAGAAAATCCCACAGTAATAGGAATATTATACACCATTTTTTTTCAACACAAAGCGCTTTAACAGGATAACAGAATTTTGTAACTTTTCTGGAGATTTTACTGAATTTTGGGTAAAATGTGAAAGATTTTTTTTTTTTCAAAATGTAATTTTTTGCATTTTTATTTGTAGAATGTATGCACAAATTCTTGTGGTTTCCAAAAGCTCTGTTTTTCCAGAATACCTAGGTACCCCACTTTTCCTGTCCAGGAGGTACCCCCAAACTAAAAAAGTGCTGTCTAGATTTTTACACCTGATTGAAATTTATAAGCACATCTGACATTTAACATAGAATAACTGCCAAATAGCTAAAATATCTGCGTACGTTAAAGATGTTTAGAAACTACATTCCCTCATATTATTATAGAGAGTTAAAGGGTATGTCCACCCTTAAATCAAACTTTTAATATAGGTTCCCTGGTCCCCCAGCCCCAACCATATAGTTTTATAGAAAGCCCCCCAAACTCTTACTTACCTCCCCTCTCCTCCGCCGCGCTCCCGGCCCTCTGCTTGCGAGAAATGCAAGCAGAGGGCGGGGACCGGCAGCCGCGTCTGTGATTGCTGAGCTGCAGCCAATCACGGACGGGCTGCCGGCAGCTTTCTTCAGCGGAGGAAAGAGGAGAGGTAAGTAAGAGTTTGGGGAGCTTTCTTAAAATAAAAATTATGCGGTTGGGGCGGGGGACCAGTGGGAGCCTTACTAAAAGGGTTAAATGCTAGGGGGAGGGATGGGAGAGGGAGGGGAGGGAGGGGAGAGGGAGAGGGAGAGGGAGGGGGAGAAGGGTGCAGTACGCATGGCAAAAATCTACCTGAGGCCAGGTAGGAGGCAGAGTCCTATATGGACTCTGCTAGCCTCCTGGTGGGAGTTTTTGGGACTTTGGGGGGACTACAGAGAACCCTATGGAGCTGGGATGTAGGTAAGGATTAAATACACTACATGTGGGGCAGTAGTAGTTGGGGGGATTATAGTTTTGGGGGTGGACATGCCCTTTAAGTTTTGAATTAACTGCAGATAACAGACACAGATGTTCAGCAATTTTTTCCTCAATTTTCTTTTTTTCCAAAAAAAAACAGAAACAAAATCAATGTCGAACTTTTCTAAAAAAAAAATGTAGAAAAAGTTTCAAACCAACACAAAGTGAAGCCTAACCTCTCCTGAATCAAGCGGTATGTCACATGTGTGGGTGTACACAGAGACATGGCCACCAACTAGCTCCAAAAGGGACATGTAGATAAGTGCAATTCCAAGTAAATAATCAAAGGGCTCTGAACTCTGACTTTTTGAAACAAAAGACCCCCTAAACTTGCAAATACCCCCCACAAACGATATCAGAAAGAGATGATTCAAAGGAGGAAATCCTACCTAAAACCACTTGGCAAGTAAAAAACATTAAATATCAGTTGCCCCATGTCCTGAATCAAACTGTATGACATATGTGTGGGTGCACACACGCACATAGATTAGTTACCCTTATGCTTTTGATAAAAAGGTGAGTGACCCCTGCTGGTGGGTTTTTACCTGCCTTCCCCCAAAATTGAGGCTTTAGCCCCATATGGTAGGCACATGTCTATATAGATAGACTGGTCTCAGTTTAATTGGATAGACCTATTTATCCATTATAACAGGATCATAGATGTAGAGAGTGTTTAAATTTAGAGTGTCTGATATGATCATATACTTTGAGCCGGGGGTTATACCAGTAGTTTCTTATCTGTTAAATATCATTATCAGGTAAATTGTGTTTATGTGGGGTTCTGTAACATATTGATATTCTCGTCACTTCTCTCTATGTTGTTACTTTCATTACTTATATGTAGGTTGATACATTGGTTAGTATTGTTATAATGGTATCTCTCTATTCTAATAAATGTAACAATGTTGTTGCTTTTGTATTCTGCTACTTTGTATGCACGGATCGGGATTTGAGGATACATGCTAGAGGCGAGGGTATCGGGTCGGGTAAGTAAAGTTCTGGAGGATCTTTGAAATATATCAATCTTGTGAAATGAGGTTGGGGGGGTTATAACCGTTTTTTAAGTTATTTTTAGGCTGTATTTGCCCTTTAAAAATCCTTGCGCTGCTTACATAAAAAATGTATCGGAGAGTAAAGTAAGTGGAAAAATTCAAGCTCTTGTGTATAGAGATCCATAAAGTCACGAGTGCCTCAGATCTACCGATACTAACTTATTTTTAATATATAGATGTATAAAACTTTTAATTCATTTTTTTAAAAAAAGAAAAACTTCAGTAGCTGAAAAAGCATTATAAAGTCACATGTCAGTGAGACCGGTTAGGTAAAATAAAATGTCATTTTGAGAAATGTGTGGGTAGAGAATTTAAAAAAATGTCCACAAGAATAATTATCATCCATACTACCGCACGCAGAAATGCTAAACTTACAATGGAACATATAAAATCCTTCTGTCCAAAATTATTTTTAAAAATGAAATGACAAATAATAACCCTAACTAAATATACATTAGAGCACAGTCTGTTGGTTGATTAATGGGAAAATAAACACAAAAAGAGACTTATTTTTTATTCTCATTATACTGTGACCATATTGAATGATGAGTTTATATTTTTTCCTAATGCCAGTTTTGCACTCTAGAATTTAAGGATATTGACGGATCAATCTTTCAAGATGGTTTCAGGGTACCTACATCTGACCAGAACAACAATGTAAATACAGCACTGGGAAGATCATTGGTTATTTGGCCAATTCTGATCCCCTCCACAGTCGCACTCATCTGTTTTACTTTCTCTTTCTTATCTATCGGATCTTTCTACTGGAATATCAAAAAGGGACCTAACCATATAGAATTCAACTCGGGCTACTAAAGGGCTTCATTTGGAGACAAAACAACAAAACATGTCCAGTTATGCTTTAGTAGACAGCATCTGTTCTATGTATTATAAATGTTTTTCTCTTGAAAAAAACAACAGCGGATTATATAGTGTTGACAACCTAACAGCATCCTGTAGAGACTCACTGGTAACCAAAGCCTTTAAGCAACCTGCCTTTATTACTTTGTGCGAATCGTTGGTTAAAAGAAAAAATCACCCCAAAAAAACAAGTTAAGAAAATAAAAATTAAATTACCGTTTTAAATACATTTTGCTGATTTCCATAGATCAAGGTAGTGTTCTAACAGCTCCCAGACCCACCACCCTCTCCATCTAAAGTGGCCATTTCCATAGGGAGACTCAGGGAAGTGCAGAGAGCAGTCAATGTTTAACTAGAAATTATAGGAAATGTATCTCCTACCTCCCAGTAAATTATACATTTTCATTTAATAAACTTGTTTTTTTGGGTAAAGTGTCCCTTCAATTTCCATCAGTGTATCATTTGGCTTTAATAAATATTGTACTGGATAGTACAACAAAAATGTTAATCACTAACTCTTTGACCTGAGGAAGAAGTACTAAAGAAAGTTACTAAAAGAGAGACTAGACAAGCTATATCCTGTATGAATATGAATGAATTATACTATAATGTTGGTTCCCATTTTATTCATATTTTATTAATGCACTTTTTATTTTCTTTCAACCGTAATATATAATTGTAAGACCTCAAATATGTATTGTCTTTATATACAGATCTGTGGGAATGGCTCCCTTACCTAAGGTAAATTAATTTAAACATTTTAACTATAAGATACTGTAGATGAGTTGGTCTCCCATATAAGTATAAATAAGTATAATATATATACACGGAATATGGGATACTATAAGGACAAACTCGGACCCAAAAAGATCTGAAAATTGAATTCCCTATTCAATCCCAAAGGTGCAGTGGTCTTCAATTTACAAATCCATAGGGCCTCTAAGGAGTAGTGTTATGTTTATCCTCTTTTCTCACACAAACTAAAACCCTATCTATAATATTTGGAAATGATACATAAACGACCCTCATGCTCTTCTATAATATATTCAGCAATCGCACTTATCTCTTTGAGTATGTTCTGCAATTTTTGGGACGCTTTCTATTTGTCTTGCCAACATATTGGAGACCACACACACACATCAGGGCACAAGTGCAGTGACCCAGGCCCCCCCCACTGCGAGATGGGCCGGCCCCTGGCCCACCCCCATCGACTATCTGCTGTTTTAGACAGCTGAGCGCGTATGTTTCATTTATACCTGCGATCAGCTGTTTAAAAACAGGGTCCAGTCTCTAATAGCTGTTGGGTCCTGTCTTTTAAACGTGTTTCATTCACACGCACGATCAGCTGTTTTTTAAACAGGAATCAGGAGGTTGTGGGCTTGTGGTGGGCTTCCTACTGTCCCCCCCAACCCCCCAGGATGGTAGTTACACCACTGAAAGGTCACTAAATCTTACATGAATTAATGGTATTGGATGTCCAGAGCTTTTTAACCGCTTAACAAATTTTATGGGAGTCTTGGTATGGTGTCACATCCATTGACCTTATTTGGGTTTAATTTGAATTTCAGTTCCATGGAATCTATATCTATATATATAAAATCCCTAATTATGTGATTCTGTGTGTGTGTGGTGTTTGTGTGGGACCCTGGATTAGGGACAGGGGGAGCCCTGATTGGGAGAGAGAGGGGACACCCTGGATTTGGGACAGAGGGGGGACCCTGGATTTGGGACAGAGGAGAGCCCTGGATTTGGGACAGAGGGGTGAACCCTGTATTTGGGGAGAGAGAGGAACCCTGGATTTGGGACCGAGGGGGACCCTGGATTTGGGACAAATGGGGGACCCTGGATTTGGGACAGAGGGGGGACTCTGGCCTTGGGACACTGGGGGGACTCTGGATTTGGGATATGGGTGCCTTGGGCCCCTGGGTTTCAGGCTTTTGTCTTGTTTTATATTTCAGTGACCGCTGTATTTTATTCCGAGTATATTAGTATTTCGGTATTCCAGAAAGGGAAAGAACTGTTTCTACCAATAAAATCTAACCATTGTGTTTTTTTAAATGCCATTAAAAAGTTGATGGTGTGTTATCGGTAAAGTAAAATCTTATACTGGAATTTTTAAATTTTCTATAAATAGAATAATTGGGGAAAATATTTGGGATGTCATGTCGTTTGATCTAGTCTTAAGGAAATGCTATTTGGATAATGTGGATTGCTACTAAAACTTACACAGCAAAAAATATTTTTATAATTTTTGTAATAATTAATAAAAATATTTGAAATAGATATAAAAAAGATCACTACGTAGAACGCTACTTCGGGTGAAATTGAAAACAAAATTCACATTTTTAAAAAGGAAACTGAATGTGCATGTTACAGAATGAAAAAAACGAAGGTATATATAAGGTATAAGTAATTGATTGCAAGACTTGATATGGAGTGGTGCTCTGTAGCAGAATAAGAGGTTACTAATGGCCTCTAACATTCTTTACGTCCGATCTGGAAGGAACCTGATCCCTTTTAGTGCTAGATGAATTTCCCACTTTTGTTGCATTCAGTGCCAGAGGTATTTTCAGGACTTTGGCTTTATCAGTTTAGACACATCTTACTCCCAAAGCCCCCAGTAAAAGGGGATTTAGATTTTTTTCCAGCACACAGTGCACTTAACAAGATAACAGAATTTGTGCTTTTTAAAAAAAATTATATATTTTTTTATTTTTAAAAAAAAGTTTTCACAAAAAAATCTTATTCCTAAAAGCTCTGGTACCCCACTTTCCTGTCCAGAAGACCCCCAAAATTAAGGCCGTATATTTTTTCAATTTATACCAAATAAATAAAAATATATATATACAGGCAGTTAGTTTAGGATAACACTCAAAAAATCACACAAAAAAAACCCCACATCCAATGATGACTTGTCCATAGATGCAGAGAAAGCATTCGATAGAATAAGATTGGCAATTCATGAAACACAGTTGGTTTTTACAGGTGCCTTTATGACGGCAATCAATAATCTATGTTCAATTCCTATGGCAAAGATCTCTAAAATGGGATTTTCCTCTAATTCCTACCGATTAAGAATGGAACACGTCAATGATTTTATCACATTAATATTTGCACTTTGTATGGAACCTCTGGCAGCACATATCCATAACCACCCAGAGATACATGGGGTTCAAATTGGAACATCAGAATATAAAATCGCCCTCTCGTGGACAATACAACTGTTCACACTTACAAAACCTATAACCTCCTTGTCCCACCTTTGCTCTGAACTTCACATATTTGGGAATTTATCTGGCTTCAAAATCAATTACTCCAAGTCTGTAATATTACCTACTCACATCCCTCCCTCAACCACTTAACTACAACTCAATTTTGCCTTTAAATGGAACGATTCTCATTTTACATATCTGGGAATTCAAATATGTTCTGACCCAAAAAACCTATACTCTTATTATCTGTGTATTCAATTAGATCAACTGGACTTGAAATGTAGTTCTTGAAGAACTACATTTCAAGTCCAGTTGATCTAATTGAATACAACAGATATACCATGACCTGGATGAATGAGAACCTTCACAAGCCTATACTCTTATTAATATTTGTTAATTAAAAAACTAATAGACCAACTTAAACAATGGAAAACTTTCAATATTTCTTTATTCGGTAAAATAAAACAGTATCAAAATGATAATTCTACCTAGGTGCTATAGTTATTCAGATCCCTCCCAATTGCACTCAAATCAATAGATATGAAACTGCCTTAAACCAACTAAATTTTTGGTCTGACGAACGCCCTTGTTAAACCACAGAAACACTTCAACGACCTAAAAAACTGGGAGGCGCTGCCCTCCCTTCTCTGCGCAACATATTTCTTTGCGGCCAGAATAGCACAGACAATGCAGTGGTATAATAAATCGGAGATTGGCAAGAATTGGAGCAAAAATATTTGCCCTCCATATCTCTAGATGAAATTCTGGCTACCAAGTGGATTATCTACCTCAAAACATATCTCCAATCCTTATTTAAAATATACAATTGAACTTCAGCACACCACAATGAGGAAAATGCAAACTAAGTAATCACCATCCCTATTGACCCTATCTATCACAATCTGGATTTCCCACCAGGAATGATTACACATACTTGGAAGATATGGTTAGATAGCAACGTATTGAGTGGGACACTTAGCACCGGCGGGTTTCCCTATTTCCAATGCGACCAAGTACAACACCAATTCAAAACTACCCTCATCAAATGGTTCTGCTATACACAAACTATTCAATATATACCTACCTTACTGGACGGCTCCACCACTACTCAACTCTCTACCTTTGAATCAATCTGTAACTCCATATCACAGGGATCTTGAACGATCTCTAAAATATATTCACTACTTAATGGATTTCGCCGTGCCCCTAAGATTGCTTTTATGGTTAAATGGGAAAATAGGCTTGGTGAGCGCTGGAGGATGATCGGTGGACAAATAATTTGAGGCACTTGGTAAATGCTCCACAAAACATTGTGGTTCAAGAAAAAGCTATTAAGATATTGCACCACATAGTATATGTCCCATCAGAAAGCACACCAAATATTCCCCAAGTTCCCAACCTTTGCTACAGAGGATGTGGCACCCCAGCAGATTTGAGACATTGTTGGTGGGGCTGCACCCTGCCCCTCCAGACAACAAATAATTTCCAAAGTATGGTGGCTGTGTGAAAATGAAAACAAAAAAAATGAAAACGAAAATAGGGCTAGAGGAACGTTGAAATTCAATGATAAGGTGTGGACCCCTTTGATTTCTGCCATGATGGAGTTGGGAGCGAATTAACAGAAGAGGTGGGCGTGATGAGCGGAGGGGACCCGGACAGACATAGAGGTGAGGTATGAGAGCTGGACTTTTTTTCTTCTTTTTCTTCTTTCTTTTTTCTTTATCATTTCATATTAATTGTAACATTTATATAAATATATATTACAGAAGTTTACTTGAAATTACTTTTTTTGTTGCTATAAAATAGAAATATTGGAACAGAGAGCATAATACTATTCGTGATTATACCAGAGACTCAACACTGTAACAAATAAGTATATATTGATGTAATCATTTAATTTGATATCGCACTGCTCTCTAAAACTTTGGGGGGAAAAACCCCCACATGGAAGAGATTTTTAGAAACACATTCCCCGTGTATGTTTTGTTTAAAATGTAAATATCATACAAATATCATATCAAATATCAAACAACAAAAAAATTGAAATTCCCATTAATTATGGATCTGCTACATGTCCCAATAGTGTACTAAACACATTGTGAGATTTTTGTGATAAAGATCAAGTAAGCAGCACTGCGTTGCTGTGATAAGAACCAGATGGGATACTACTATGTAGCGCAAAACTTAACTAAAGGAGAAACTAAACTTAAATTTTTTTAAACCTAATGTGAAAGTTTTTCTCCCCAGAACACTGTACACATTGTAAGATTTTCTCTGGTACGTTGCATTTAGTATATGTAAGAATTAGATTTGGAATAAGAAGGCTTCTATGTTGTTGCTGGTACAACCCCAAGCCCATGAAGTCATCAAAGAACCACACCCCCTGACCCCGGTATGAACTGTCTCTATGCACAGAGTGTTTTCTATACAGATGTCTCCACACCAATATGGAATCCCTGATAAGACTTTGAAATCTGCCAATTGGAAAATAAACTGAAGGGTAACTAGCAGCTTTCAAAGTTTTATCAGGGACTTCCATATTCCATTTTTTAAAATTCTATTCCAGGGGTGTCAAACTCAACTCTTAAGGGCCCGAAATCAAAAAGACAGGCAAAGGGGTGGGGCAAATTATTTTAAAGATACTTAGCAGGTGCAGGATTGGGACTCTCTCAAGCGTGTGCGCCAGTGTGGTTTCTTGGCAGGGAATGGTGTGAAGCATACTGTTTTAGACTGGGACCTCTGCCTATGGCGCGATCATGTGCTAACATGGAACACCCACCTTACACTTCTGGTTGTGTAATGGAATGGCCAACTCCAATGGAAAGCTCTTTGTCAGACCTCCCTCCACTCCCCATTCCCGGGCTAGATAAGTGATCAGTTGTTACAGCGGTGACTGACTGCATCCAAGCCTTACTACCCTGGTATCCATTTGTGCAGTCACAAGCACAACTATAGATCTATGCTATGATATCGTGATTAGCTGTTTTTTAAAAGACTGGATTGTGCTATCTAGCAGGACGATCTATAGTTACGCCACTACTTGGGACTGCACAAATATATAGTACATGATAGATCTTGGATTCTGTACAGTTACCGGGGGCCACAAACAACAGCCAGAAGGCCCACGGGCCTTGAGTTGACATGTGTGTTCTGTTCCTAGCAAAAGATAAAGCTTCCAAATGTACTGGGTTCTCTACTTATTCTGTGTTGGTGCACCGGGTAAGGCACCAGGTTTAAAAAATACGCCGTTCAGAAGGTCACAAATTCAATACCCCAGATATACCTTTTTTGTGTTCCATGATATTCCATGCAAAAAAATGCTTCGAAATGTACCAAGGTTTTAAGCTTATTCAGTGGTGGCTCACCCTGTAAGACGCCAGGTTTAGACACATCAGTTCAAAAGGTTAGAGTTTAAATCCCCACACTTACTTTTGTTTCCATTATGTTCCTGTACACTATTCTACATGTACCACTGATTTAATTAGTGTCTCTTTTAGCCTACAGGTAAGAGCTCTGCTTTTAGCAAGACAGAGTAAATATACAAGTTGCAGGTTCTATTCCCCAGACTATTACTTTTATTTTTGCGAAATGATAGTATTCCGTTTCCTACATCATGCTATTTTTGAAATACACTGCAACACCCCCCCAAAAAAAACGAAATCCCTTTTCTGTGTCAGGGAGAGGGAGGATCCCTGTGCTATAATGTGATTGGCTGTCACGCTTCCTTGTTTTGATCTGTTGAGCTCTACAGAGCATGTGCCTGTACGCAGACACTTAGCTGAGGGTTTACCAGCTAAGGTAGATTGTGGGAGCTGACCCCTAGTACTCACAGGTTATTTTCATAAATCACCCAATGGTCACAGCAAAGGGAGAGGTGAGACACAGCTTGTGTAGTTTATGAATTGCTTGTTTATTGGCACAATGTTGTCTGGAGACTTAAAGGGTAACTGTGGCTTGAATTCTTCCAAACTAGTAAGAATAATATAAAAAGCCTTCCATCGTACCTATATAAGCCTTCCATCGTAAAAATAAATGAGAAGTTATAGCGGAAAGGTTCAGCAATATTACTTCCTGCTTGAACACTTGTTTTCAGCCATGTGACCAGCCTTTCCCCCCTAGGTACTTCCGATTTCCCAGCATTAAGTCTTAACTGAGATGCTTCTCCCCCCGGGGCGGATGGGTGGGGCAGAGGGCAGGTGATGTCACTCAACCTACTGGAAGCAGGAAGTTTAAACATTCACTCCAATGTAATTTCTCACAGGCTACAGCCAGAGTGTGATTGTTATTTTAAAGGAAATAATGCAGGTTAATTGAACCCTAACTTGTTTTGAGACCAAAGTTGCCCTTTAAGGTGAATTACATGGGGTGTGCACTATGCAAAGTCCAACACCACTCCATGCAGGCCCACAAAGTCAGTGTAAATCCCATACAACACTGTCTGACAATATGTATATTGCATCTCCCTGTCTGTGTTACAGTAATGTAAAATCAGTATGTTATAAAGTATAAATGAAATACTGTGTGGAATTAGGATATTGGGTAGATTCTTCACAAATAAAACAAATCTCTACTGATATCAGTATAGTATAATAACAGGTGATTTCTTCACTGAGTTTTTCTCAGGGGCTAAATGTGGTAATGAATTGTCCCAAGCCTTCTTTTTAGTGCTATTTAGTGGAAACCAAGTGCCACTGACAGACATGTATTTGTACACAGCTGTCAATCCCCCCAAAAATACAATTCTGTCTTTTTTGAGTGATAACAGTTCAAATGCCTTCATTGGTAAATAAGGCTAGGGGCTTATTCATTGCCTTAAGTCTGGTATCACGGTGAGAAGAGAAATTGTCTCTAGCGTCGGCCATTGCCAGACCAGAGAGGGTGAAATTTCAGAGCTATATTTGTCATTTTTTTAGTTTAAAACTATTTATAATATGTGAAATTTTGCCTTTTTGCCCTTTTCTGCCTTTTGCTTATTTTTTTTGCAGTTTTACCAGAATTTTCGCCCAAACATCATACTTACTGGAATTTTCATTTACATGACTATTTCTACACAGCACTATGGTATGTTCCCACATTAATGGAACTGGTTTGGTAATTAGCTGCAGTTTGCTGAAAATAAGCAATACTATAAATGTGTCCTATTAATAAAATAAAGTGTAAAACTCACAGGGCGAATTTCCTCTATTTATTATATATTTGCAGTAAAAAACATGCGTTAGGCTATTTTAAATAACAAAGATAGGTGTTCAGTGTATTACCAATTTTATACACTTTGAAAATCCACCAGTGGGTATACCTATTTACCATCATATGCACTGAACTTACATTTTTGCCACATTTTCAGCATTATTAGTGCTATATGTAATTTTCGCCTTCGATGAAAAACGTCTTTTTAATAACTTTATAAGAATAAAAAATTGTGGTGAAGTTGGTGGCAAAAAAAGCAAAAATAATGCCCCTTTATAAATAAATCCCTTAGAACCTTAAAAAGCGATCTTAGGAAAATCGGAAACGCATTACAGTAAATGCTGGAAAACACCCCCCCCTGGGTACTTACTAACATAGAGAAACACTCCTCAATGTACTGACACTTCCATGGACCCCTTGGCAGGCGAAATAAATGGCCACTTATGCGTTTTGCACCTCAGACTTGGTGAATTTGAATGGCTGAACTTACCGCAATAAAACACTTTTGCCATTTTATAAAATATGACCGAGCGGTTACCGCAGCGAGGGATGACCAAAAGTAGCAGTAATAATTTTCACCAATGGTTATCACTAGGGATGGACTAGAACTCGAAACGAGTTTGAGCCAAACTTTATGAGTTTGGACGAACTCAAACTATTCGTTACGTTTGGGTTCCAACTAGTTTGACTTTCCGGACTTTGGGGACTATTTTAGAGAATCCTCGAACATTCAAGAAATTCTCGAATGTAAAATGCGGCTAGCAACATGGCTCCGCTGATGCCGGCGGTGACAGCGGGCTCACTGTTGGCCGCAGTGAGTGTCTGGCATCGGCACCCTCAGGGGTGTTGGTGTCGCTAGCCCAAAGATGTCACGCCGGATCAAGATCCCGGTAACATCGGCCACAATGAGCCACCGGCGCGGAGGTACCCCTGGCGGCCGCAGGGGTACTTCTCTGGGTGGTGGCCTCAGTGGAGCTGGTGTCATTGGATGGAAGACAGAAGACTCCGCCCAAAGACTCTTTTAAGAGCCGCAGGTGGTCCTGGTTCGAGCTGCGGGACCCCCAACAAAGGCACTTATAAGTGCTGTAAGGGCCTTACAAGGGCCGGGGAGGAGGGTCCCGGTTCAAGCTGCAGGACCCCTTAAGCCCCAAAGGGCCCTTCCAAGGGTCACAAGGGCCCTTCTAAGGGCCGCAAAGGCAATCAAAAGTGTCGGGGAGGGGGTCCCGGTTCGAGCTGTGGGACCCCAAAGTCCGGCCGGGTTGTTGGCTGTTCTGCAATCCGCGAATGGGAATTCTAGAATCTCCAGCCTTTCGGAGATTTTCGGAAGCGGCCGTTCGAGTTTTGCCAAACGTTTGAAAATCCTGAACGTTGAGGATTACCAAAGCGGCATGCGGAAACCGGAAGTAGTGCGTGTGTGCGCTACATCTGGTTTTATGCTGTTCCCCGCGCACGGACGTGTTCCCCAGCCATCTCCCAGGTCCCAGGGCCTGTAAGGAAAGTTTACACTGCAATATTTCAGAAAGTTCATTCGAACTTTCCGAACTATTCACCCCCTTTGGGTCAGTTTTCGGATTTAGAACTTTCGAACTTTTTTATAAGTGAAGTTCAAAAAAGGACCAAACTTTCAAAAATTCAGCCATCTCTAGTTATCACTGCTTATAAATTGTGAAAAGTCAAAATTGGTGAAAAGTGGTGATAAGGAGGCGAAAAATTTAATGAACCTTAATTAAATAAATACTCAAGTCTTCCTTATTTAAAGAAATCGGAGGCCCAACAATCTGTGGTTTACTTATCCGGGGGACATAAACACAACTTGGAGGCCACCACTAGTGTCACTGGTTGTGCTTTTCTCTATAAAATAACGACCACCATGTAAAATAATGATTGCACCTTTATTGGGGATATATCATTGTTTTACATTAACAAATTTTATAAATACCGTCCCAAGTTTTCAGGTTTTTTTTTGGCATAAATCTGAAATTTTGTAAATAGATAAATATACATTTCTGTTATACCCATTAAAGACAACTTAAACTGTGTGTCCATAAGAAACACCTCTCTCATGCTTGTCATAGTGTCTGATGTGTCCAGACATATGAAGTGCCTTTCAGCTCAGGATGGTGCTCATGAAAATGGTGAATTGCAGCTTTAGAAAATGTGTTGTGTAGGGTTTGTTTCTCCTTTAAGATTCCCCTACGGATCTATTTAACCCACCTTGCGCTGTACCAGAAGCAGTTGTTATAAAACGATCACAAAGCGCATAGAACCGCATCCATTTTTTTAAATGCTGATAACATTAAGTTGCATTTTATAGGTATATATACCTGCTCCAACTACATACAAACCTACACATCTGGTTCTTACCCTGGGACTGCTTGTACAGAGAGATGGACTCGAAATCGAACCCAAGTTCGGACCTAAACTTCTCAATCTATCCCGGTCCCGGATTTTCAATATTTCAGGACTTCGAGGCGTGCGAATATACAAGTAAAATGTCTACTATACCAATACGCAAGTAAATATCGAATTCTCAAGTCCTCGAGTAAAATGTCTATTATCCGTATACGCGAGTAAATATCGAATTCTCAAGTCGCGGAGTAAAAGTCTATTATACCTATACGGAGTAAATATCGATTCTCGAATGCGAGTAAAATGTCTATTATACCTATACACGAGTAAATATCGAATTCTCGAATCCGCAGTAGTAAATGTCTATTATACCTATACGCAAGTAAATATCGAATTCTCGAATATGCGAGTAAAATGTCTATTATCCTATACGCGAGTAAATATCGAAATCTCTAATCGCGAGTAAAATGTCTATTATAACTCATAGCGAGTAAATATCGAAATCTCTAATGCGAGTAAATGTATATAACCTATAGCGAGTAAATATCGAATTCTCGAATATGCGAGTAAAAATGTCTATTATACCTATAACGCAAGTAAATATCGAATTCTCGAATATGCGAGTAAAATGTCTATTATACCTATACACAAGTAAATATCGAATTCTCGAATCCGCGAGGAAAATGTCTATTATACTTATACGCGAGTAAATATCGAATTCTTGAATCGGCAAGTAAAATGTCTATTATACCTATAGGCGAGTAAATATCGAATTATTGAATCTGCGAATTGTTCATGAGATATGCTTGTGAAGGTTCTCATTCATCCAGGTCATGGTATATTTGTTGTATTCAATTAGATCAACTGGACTTGTTGATCCAGTCCAGTTGATCTAATTGAATACAACAGATATGTTCGAACGCAAGAGCTCGAGAGTAAAATCGAGTTTTCAAAAGTCTTGGATATTTGAACATGCTCCCCAGACCATTTCCCAGGTCGCACGGTCATTTACATTGTTATAATTGATATTTTAATTGTATTTCATTTGATCTTTTCGAACTATTTGACTCCCATTGACTTTAACAGGTCTGTTTTCGAACTTTCGAAAGTTCAAAAACGGACCGAACTTTCCAAAGTTTGGCCATCTCTATTGTACAGTACTGTATAGTGTCAAATATAAAATACTAAGGACTAATGCATTAAAAGGTGCACATGTTTGCTCATGTTATTATTCTACAGTAACCAATCAGATCAAATCTTATTGCTATAACCACGTTAAAGCTAACATTTGATTGGTTGCTAAAATTAATAGCACGGGCAAACTTTTGTTCCTTTAATGCAAATTTATAGAAGAGTTACATAACCACATAGGAAAAACTGAGAAACATTGCAGTTCGAGTCCTTACAAGGTGGGAGCTCCCCCGATCTTTAGTTCCCCCTTTAATAACTGAAGAATTCTGTGTTAAAATGTCAATAATCAATATAATAATATATTATATTTTACAGTAAATGAGTTACCGGTACCAGCTGCAGCTGAAAATCAAAGACTTTCTGAACATCTCTATGACACGTGTTTCTTTCCCCTTAGGAACAAACAGTTTTAGGGTAGAAATCCCTTGTGGTTGAATAAGGTGGTTTTGCTATATGTGAGTTATAATATCTGATGGTTATTAATTAGTCTCTAGAGAGAAATACATCACATTACATGAACATGTGCTAATATTAACAGAACCTAATGCACTGCCAACTTGGGTGTTTAGAGCAAACATTGCATAGCAGATGATTTCATGTTATCAGGAAAACCTGTCACAGAAGCTGTCATGTGTGTCAGTGTAGTATTAAAAAAAATGCTATTTACGCCAAACATCTGAAAGCTTATTTAACATATTTGCTTTGTTGACGTAAGTATGGACAATAAAATCCTACTAGGTCAATCCATTCATGTAAATAAGCAGTCATGGCTTTATTGCTTCAGTGCAGTATATAATGCAAGGCTAGGGGCTATGTTAAAGGCAGATGATGATTAAACTTTTAGAGATTCTATGTAATCTGTATTATAAAGAAATCATTTACTGGCCTATTAATTTTTATTCATTTGTATTAAAATTTATATTTTTATTAAAAAAACATATACTGGTACTATATAAAGGTTTGGGAGCCTCTGTTTAAATAGCAGGAATAAAAATATCCATTTAATAAAACTGCCAGTTGCATTAGAACCTTTCAGACCTTGGAGACATTAAAATAGAATTATTCTCATTCAGAGATGGAAGAATTGTCAGTGACAATAACTTTGGGAGGAGCCAGAAAGTACTCAGTTACTGCACGAGTATATTAATCCTTTAAAATTAACACATAAATTGTCTTCTTCTTTATAAATACAGTGTTCCCCTTTACAACACTGCTGGAATATCTGATTTCTAGTTATGCCAAAATATCTGCTGAAAGAGACCAGTTGCATTTTATTATTCTATCCCTTTCCATGGGATTATTTCAGAGGGTTCAGAACCAGAAGTTCACTTATTTGTACATTCCATGTGTTCTGTGAGATTCAATGAAAGTTCTTTTAAAAATGTGCTAATTTTGCCCCAACCAATCAGATGTTAGCTTCCAAATGTTAAATAAGATCTGATTGGTTGGGGCAAAATTAGCACCATTTTTAATAATAAGAACTTTTATTGAATCTCCTTGATAGACAACCATTCATGTCCTTTAATACCCACTGTATGCATTTGGATGGGATATATTGTCTCCGGCTGTAGCATGTTGCATTTGGCGGATTCATCTTTAAACTCGTTAAAAGTAATTAAAATGTATCTGTGATTAGAAATCTGAACAAATCTGTCACAGAAATCATTTGCATTTGTAGCATTCATCTGCCAGTGCATCTGTGTACATAATGACATCCTGTTGTGCATTCCCATTTGCAAACTATGGGGGTGTGGATTTTTTTTTTAGAATTTGCTCAGATTCTCTCCATAAAACAGATCCATGAAAATCTCTTTAAACAAAATAAAACGGGACATTAGTGACAGGGGATTGGTGACACAATCATTATGTTTGTTTAAGGCAAGACCCCACTAGGCAGGGCACAAGAATGTTGCGCGATTCGTGAGCGCTACCCTGCACATGTGCTGCGAGTCCTTTGATAACCTATCGCTGCACGTGCAATGGGCACCAAAAATGGTAATCACATGCCCCGGGAAAAGGGTAGACATCACAGGGCAGCGGAGACAGTGGGGCCTTCCCCTACCTCTTCTATTGGTGTGCGCTGAACACTGTGCTAACACCAAAATAGCCTAGTGGGGCCTAGCCCTAATTTCTCATTTTGTTGTATCTTTTCATTATTTCCAAATACATGCACTGCCACCTCCTTCACTGGATGAGCTAACGGCTGTGACATCACTGATTTTACACAACATTGATTGTTTGTGACATTGATGAAATCACCTTGATCGAACAGGTCTCACTATAACATTGTTGCTCATTAAAGTATTTTCTACCTTCAACGCGCTTCTCAAAGCACACCATGTGGGATAATTACTAACATTAGCAATTTACTTGTATCTGCCTCGTTACAGTTAAACAAGAAAAGCAAAGGATTAATTGTTTCCTATTGCATAACGAATCGCAGGGCCTTCTGGCAATTCTATAAAAATAAAATATACGAGTTGTTATTCTATTGCTATTCTGTTTGCTAAGTCGTATGCAATACAGAATTAGAATATGAACATCCAAATTATATTAGATTGCAGCTTACAAGAGCCCATTCATAGAGAGACTGATAGAGGCCCAGGTATTGATGCACATCCATATTTATTATCACTTCATGGTGTATAACAAGTAATACAAGTAGGCTGGATCCTGCACACCTTAATCCATGTATACACTATCATCTGAAATGGATGTGCATACACATAGTGTGTCGCGGGTGGCCGCCCGCGATCGCACGTGTGTATGAAGCTTTAGAAAATGACAGACAGAATCTGCAATCGGGACTGCCGATTTCCCCCAGCCACAACCGATTCCATATACTTTAAGTAGAGGGAAATGATTATAGTTGAGGTATCGTCTCTTTCTCCTTACTGTGTGTACCCACCTTAAGGTACATTTTTATTTTAGTACCCTTTTTTTTTTTGTAAAGAACTTGGACTGTAGACAAAATAGAAGCAAAGAATACATACAATGACAAATGTGAGAAACATGTTAAAGCATAAACAATAACCAATTCAGTAAGTGTTCTACTAGAATATATGTATTATTATTTGCATATGACTGTGATAGAGAAGTCTCTAATGCCCAATACTCTCCCTATCATATTTAATTTTATTATTAGTAAATACTGGTATAGCAGAGTTAAGTCGGGATCCCACCATCCAATAATTCAGTCCGACTGACATTTCAGTGCTTTGGCCAATTGGGCCGAAATATTGGATGATTCCTCGTTCGGCCGAGAACGACCATTTGTCCGAATTTTGTGAACAGACTATCGGACATGTCTGAAAACCTCAAGCAATCGATTGGTGCATCACACGATTGGCCGAGGCTACTTTTGTAGGGACAGTCCTTCCTCACCACGTCTACCCAGCTTTAGATAATTATGCAAATTTAAAAATAATGCAACACAAACCTTGGAGTTTTTTGAAAGTGATAGCAATGAAAGTCTGGTTGTGTATCTGCATGGACACTTGCTGAAGCAGCTCCAATACCATTGTACCCCTTCTACATCTACTGAGAATCAGAAACACCAAATCTGGAGAGGGAATAGGACTTGACTCACAATGGGTCCGACCAAGAGATCACAGTCAATGAAAGGTGACAACCACTCATCCCATATAATACAAGTAGGCTGGATCCTGCACACCTTAATCCATGTATACACTGGGTGCGTAGTGGTAATTGCCACTGACAGAGCAATTAAATCTACTACTTTGGAATGGATTCCACCGCACACCAGATTTGACGTTTAACAATCTTTTTTAGGTCAACGTTTCAGAGCCCACAAGACCCCTTTCCCAAGACAGATCAATATTGTGTATAACGGGGACACGATTGAACATTTTGTTCTTTGTACGATTAACTCTCCAAAATGTTTTAAAATAAAATATAGGCCCATAGCAATTAGTTCATCAATTCCTATCAGACTCTAGCGATACTGCGCCTACAACGATCATTATGGGGATCGTTAATTTACGTTCGCTATCATAAATCTACGATTATGCATAGAATACCATTGTGGCAGCTTTGTGCAGTTTACTATTTGCCATAAATGTGTAATCACAGGCGCAAATTTACAGCCGTGGTCGTACAGTAACGAAACCCCACGGTATCGCAAACTTGTGATACCGCTAGTTTATAAATATAGGCCTCTGTCCCAAAGAGATTTAACCAGAGTACCCAGAAGAAAGTCACATAATCAGAAGAAAAACATAAAACTTCCCATAACCAGTGCTGAAAGGCATCATCCAAATGACCACGTTACCCTATCAATAAGGATGAATTCACCTGAGCCAATAAAGTTTGACCACAGTTTAGGAGAAACACAACACCAGAATCATCCTCTAGGGCTCCACAGGGCTGCAAATTAATAGATAATTTAATTACTTCTTATTCACTACAGTACTAGTTTTTTTTTTCAGTTAAAGGGAAAGTTCAAGTGGAAAATATAATTTAAAAAAATACCTAGTTATTCTTTATATTCTCATCAATTTTGAAAAATCATTGGAATTCATACCCCTTGCTATTCCCTGCTGTTCACATCAGTGAGCTGACATTTCAGATTCTATAACAGTAATTCTTCCTCCCAGAATGCACACTCGCTTGGAATGTTCCTAACAGTAATTTCTACTGATTGGCTGTTGGATGGGTCGAACATGCTCAGATCTCTACTGAGCAACTGAATCAACCCAGGAGCAGGGTCAAAGGCAAGACTATAATAATCTATATTAGGGGGTCCTGCAAACAGGAAGTCAGTATTAAGATGCATTTATTCAGACAAAATGCTGAATGGGCAGGTTAAAGTTATTAGGATGGAAAAATAATGCTCCTTTTTCCTATGTATTTGCACTGAACTTTATTTTTTCTGGCTTAAGAATGGTAATTACCTGTGTTCTTTTCCTGTAACTCAGGCATCTGATATCTTTCTACAGTATCTTTAATTTGACTTTTAAAGTTCTTAAAGGGACAGTTCAGTGGAAAATATCAATATTTTAAAAAGACTTTGTTTGTATTATGCATACCTAGCTATTCTACACATTCTCTCCCATTTTGAAAAATCTGTTAATTTTATACACTTTGCTGTTGCCTGCTGTTGACATTAGTGAGCTGCCATGTAAGGTTCCAATGGTCCTTCTTCTTCCCAGGATGCACCACTTCCTTGGAATGTTCCTAACAGTAATTTCTACCAATTGGCTGTTGGATGGGTCAAACATGCTCAGATCTCTACTGAGCAACTGAATCAACCCAGGTGCTGGGTTAAGGGAAAAACCATAACAGTCTCTATTATGGGTCCTACAAACAGGAAGTCAGTATTTCAGTTGCATTTATTTTTACACAGACAAAAAGTTGAATGGGCAGGTTAAGGTCATTGGGATGGAAAATCACTGCTTTTTTTCTTAAAAGTATATGTATTTACACTGAACTTCCTTTTTAATCCTCTCATCAAGAACATTTGGGAATTAAAGTTCTACATATTTATATAACTTATACAGGGAGGTTTAATAGTTTATTTAACAGTCTGGAATCACGGAACGTTAGGAAGCAGGGAATTGCACGACTTTAAAGCCCCATGCAGTCCTGGGTTTCATGCTGCAAGTTTTATCAGGTGGACTGTGCTATTTTCAAAAAGATTTGGAAATAGTGAAGTGCCCTAAAAAAACATGTAGAAACAATGTAAATCAGGTATATTACAGAGATAAACACTGATTTTACATGTATTTTAACATTATTGAATCTCCCTGATAAAGTAAAAAATTTGTAAAGTTTAGGTGATCTAAATGTTAAACAAAAACTTTCATACAGTAAATGAATGAGATTCTGTGGAGGATGTCATCTAAAGTAATATCATTCAAATCCTTAAAAAACAATTAATTTGGATCACAAGATCATACATAAAACAAAGCTGATTATGACTTATGATATTATTCTATAAACCATAATCCTGTATATAATCTTATAGCAGATGTTTTAGTATCTTTGACCCTGTAAATGTCAAGATAAAATCATTTAGTGACCTTTTCAATCTATAATGCATTGTTATGGTTATGACAGTCCTGTAGATCAAATGATGTTTCACTAGTCAGAGCAAAGTAGCCTACTCATTGCTGAAGAGGCACAATAAACCCAAATCATGTCTAGAGATGGTGCTCTGCTCATGCACTAAGCTCTAGTAATAATCTAGAATGGTGTGGTATTGAGGATCGCAAAACTACCCAGTTGGGTCTTCTACTTTATGCCTATTTCTATACTGGGAAAATGAACTAAAACAAAGAATTTTCCCAACCTAATATTAAAGGGCATGTTCACCCCCACCACCTGTAACAACCCACCCACCCGGGTCCTGAAACTGTTTTACTTACAGATCTCTGTCTGTTCCTAAAGCAAGATATTCTAAAATATATGTAGATACTGGCAAGCTCCTAATTTCCATCAGTGAAGTGAAAGCTCAGAGAGCTTTAGTGCATGATCCACTGAGCTTTCACTGCCCTGAATGGAGGCACTAGTCATTGGCTGTGATGTCATACACAACAGTGACTGTATGCCTGCAGGGTTCGTTATCTATATTTAAGAATATCTCACTTTAGGAACTGATCTGGGGGTCTGTATAACGGGTTTAGGGTTTGGGGGTTTGCTACAGGAACCCAAAATCTTGTTTTAGGGGTGGACATGTGTTTTAAAAAAGTTATATCAGAACTGCATGAAAGCTTCCTGTTGGCCCTACAAATTCCCAAAAGATATACCCTGAAACATTTATTTTATAGAGTTGTGTAATTGAGAGAACTTCTCCAAGTTATTGTAGTTACAGTATTGTCATACATAGTGAATGTTTATTTTCTGAACTAATAAAGGGAGAAAACTATGTTCCTAGCTATTTATAAATATTCTAAATACAAAATGTCATGCAGTTATTTTTAGCTCATAATTATGCAAATTACCATTATACATTATCTTGGTTAGTGATGACATTTATGGGCAGGTTTCCATCAAAGCGCTATAGTATTGTATTTGAATAAAGGTTGAAGACATACGTCTATCCAGTCCAACCTACTCCACAATACCCACATTTCCTGCCTAACTGTTGATCCAGAGGAAGGAAAAAAAAACCCACCAGAATTATGAAGGGGAATAAAAATCCTTTCTGACTTGGAGTAATGGTGGTAATTGAAAATATCCCTGGATCAACTCTACTTTATGTATCAATACCAGTAACATAGTTTTATTGTTCTCACAGTGAAAAATCCTTTCCGAACTTGAAGACTAACAAGAAGATTCAATAAAAGTTCTTATCATTTAAAATGGTGCTAATTTTGCCCCAACCATTCAGATGATATTTAACATTGAAAGCTAACATCTGATTGGTTGGGGCAAAGTTAGCACCATTTTAAACGATAAGAACTTTTATTGAATAACCCTGTAAATGACTTTTCTTCGTCTTAAGGGATGTCTGCGTGTCCTCTTCTATTCTATATAAGTTCTATTGGTGACCAATGCCCCAGATAGTTTAGTCTAGTGTGCATCACTGTAACTTATCCAATCTGTCTTCATATTCAATCTCACCGAGTCCCCTATAGTTAAATAATAAGAGAGACCCCACATGTTACAGTCGCACAGTTAAACAGTTGCAAAAGTTTAATTAATTACAGGTTAAAGGTGAAGGGGTATTTTACCCATGATCATGCTCTCCTTATTGTGCAACGTTTCACCTCTATACCAATTTAATGTACATTTGTTAGCAGAAAGTGTTAGAAAAGATAGTGGAACCAGCACCATGGATAACAGTCTAATACTTTTTAAGTTTAAGGTTTTATCAAAAAACCTTAAACTTAAGCAACAATTTGACCTCTATTCCGACATATATATGATGCATTGTGTGAGATATTTTTGAAAGCAAACAAATGGAACATACAAATCTCTTTCAACCAGAGAATAATTTCCTTTAACAATAAAAATATAGAGGATCAACGAGGCATAGGGAAGGAGAGGCAACTAGGCAGATTGATCCATTTGTGTCATGGTTATTCTGTAAAATTCATTATATTTTGCAATGTTCCAGTACCATTCCCTCTAATGTTGGCCATAGACATATTACCAGCCGATACCTGGTATTATCGGTCTGTGTATGATGTCCACTGACAAAGTTGGGGTGACAAAATGATCCCATTTTTGTTATCGGGCTTGGTGACATTTTTTTTTACATTTTTTTTTTAATCTAGTTTTTTATTGATCATAAAAGAAAAGTTAACATTTCCAAGTTAAATAGTACAGTAACAAATTAACCTTGCATCCCTCAACAGAGGTCCAAAGAGGATGTCCTCAAACAAGAAGAATGGAAGTCCCTCCAATGGTGGTAGAACCAAAGAGTCTCTCAGACTGCTTGAAAAGATGTTTCCCAGTGTGGAACAAATGCATAAAAGGTTATCACTAAATATTCAGATTGAAACAAACCAGTTCAGTCTAATAAAAAACTTGGTGTGGTGACAATAAACAAAAACTTCTGTAATTATTTGTAAGTTTCACAATATCTGATTTGAAATCAGAGCAGACCAGAGCAGACAACCACTAAGTACCCCTGACCTCCACCAGATATTCGTAAATGTATTTGCTTTGCCATAGATATTGTTTGGATTCAGGATAGAAAATTAAATTTAGAAGGAGAATAAGTCGCTTCTAATATATAGGTATAGCCACCCATGGTGCTGTCAATATGTGTCTACATAGTAGATTTTCAACCCTAAGATGTTCGCAGAAAGGAAGTCCTAGCAAGGCATGTTTCAGATTAAGGGGTTAGTTACATTTTAAACACCATATTCAGATACTGACTTTTATAGGGAGATCACATTCTCAGAATATAGAAATGAATGTACCTGTCGAATGTCATCATCTCCAGCAGAGATTGGATAACTGTGGGAATGCTCTACACAGCTTGTAACTCGCGTGTAATAGCAAAACATAATTATTTTATAGATACTTTTTTTTGTATAAGGTGCAAATTTGCTGCAGTTTTCCAAATTATTTTCCACTACTGTCTGTCAAGGGATATTTTATGCCATTTCAGCATATAGGGATGAAGGTAGAAAATGTTACTTGTCCACCCTAATTGTTATTGGCTGAGAGGCAGCCAATCACAGACATGGCTGTCATCAATGGAGAGCACCACGGGAACTAAGGGCTGTAAGTAGCGTTCTAAATCTTTTTTAACAAAATGACACGACGGTTGGGGCGGGCAGGCATGCCCTACACTACAGAAAATGGAATTAACGCTAGGTGGTTAAGGTGTTACTAGGGGTTTTGACACCTGAAACTACTTTTAAAGGCCGCCTATCGGCAGGCAGGGGGGCGGCAGCTGAAGCGGACACGGCTATATCATGGAACATAGACGTGGCTTGTGGAGATGGGTATGGTGGGCTGAATAGCACTTACTGGTGAACTGGAGGGCTGACTTAACACTGACTGGTGGACTGGAGGGATGACTTTTTATAAAGCCGATGGTTTCAGCGGTGATGTAGGGGGGTGGGGGGCCAGTGCCTCACACCCAGAACTGCAAACAAACCAAACTATTCAGCCCAATTCCTGCATCAGTTGCTAGCAAACCCAACACTTCCTGGTTGAACTGGAGTCACAGCCATAAGATGTCACTGCCAATGACTAATGGGTGTACCTGGAGGCTTGTGCATTTCCCTGCTCTCAGCAAATTGCCTTCAGTGATTGTACTGAATAACTAGCTATGTGTACCTTTCTGGGCAGTGTGAGTACAATGACCTTAAGGTTTTGGGGGCTTCTCTATCAGAAAATCAATTGACATTTTAGGGGTGGACGTGCCCTTTTAAGCTGAATTCATAAGAGCTTTGCTGCATTTTGTTTTTCACAGTTGTGAAACTACGTAGGAAGCAGAGAATGTATGGGTCCGTATATAAAGTGTCTTCATTGGGTCCACAAAATCCGTAATCGGGTCTGAACTTGTAGCAGTATGTCCATCGTATACAAGGCTGTGCATCTGCTTTCTAATCCTAAACCATTAACAATGTTCTGTGTAGGCTCCTGGAGTTACCCTTGGCTGTGTATCCACTAAATAATCCATTATATAATAATAAACCCTGTGTTTCCTCTTACAGAAGAACTACATAAAAAACCTTCAGAATACAGTATGCCAAATCCAAGCTGTGCAGTGAGAAATTTGATATATAGGGCCACGTATAAGGCTTGTACAAGCTCAGCATTCCGTCAGAATTGAATTTCCTTTGAACTTTTCAAATAAAAATTAGATTCCACCAGATGGAATACAGTGTCGAATAAAGGATTGTATTCCAATGGCCAAACATTTAACAGTACTCACATACAAATTTTCCATTGGGCCATAAACAAAAAGAAAACTGGAAAGCCCACTAAAAGAAATAAGAATTAGTGTAGTCATTGTTAAAATGCAAATACATTATAACCAATCAGATATACAGTATTTAGTTGCCTCAAAACATTTGTTAAAAAATCAAAGTGCTCTTCCATACATTTATGAGTTTATTTTTATTATTTTGCTGTGTCTAATGTCCCTTTAAAGAATTACCATTAGCAAGTGAACTATTCCTTTTTGCATTATTAAAGGACAGGAGGTAAAGGAGCTATGCCTTACCTCCCGTTCATCAATTAATCTAAAGCTGGGTACACACATGGCAGATTTTTGAAAGATGACAGACAGGATCTGCAAGATCCTGTCTGTCATTTTTCAAAAATCACGATACACACAGTCCCGAGCATTCTCCCTATACACAGCACTTGTTCTGGAAAGCTAGGTACCGTCGGATATCATACTGTGTGTACCTAGCTTGAGGCTATTATTTGTCCCGGCAGAGTGTTCACTGCTAGCAAACGCTTGGCTGGGACAAATGACTGTCGGACGTGTGGTTCCACCATAGGGAACCGCACAATCAGCTGTGATTTACCAACGGACCCGATCTCCCATTCGTCTGGTTCAGAACCTGTCAGAGATCACAGTTGCGGGTAAGTTTACTATCTTCGTTCCTGGCTTTTACTAGGTTAATTGAAGAATGGGGGAGTAAGAAATAGCTCCTTTTCCTCCCATCCTTTAATAAATGCAGAAAAGTTTTATTGTCTTAATAAATTAGATATGTAGATAGATACAGTAGAAAGATAGATGGATGGATGGATAGATAGATAGATAGATAGATAGATAGATAGATAGATAGATAGATAAACAGACATTAGTGATCCAAAATAAAAAAAATACTTAATAGGAGCTAGTGATGGACCCGAACCCGAGTTTGGGTCAAACTTTATGAACTGTTTTTTTGAACTCACAGACTTATTTTCGATTTTCACTTTACTAGGGGTCCATTGCACTTTAGTACACAGAATGCACTTTAAAATAATTTTAAAATATAATATTTAAAAAAAAAAAATTGGCCGTGACGTAACTGTAGCAGAGACACGCAGCGGTGGATCAAGGAGGTTGTAAGTATAGTTTCTCTTTCTGGGAGCATTATTACAAATTTTAAAGGGCATCTCCACCCTCCATAGAAACTTCCCACCCCCAACAAGCTATGTTAGATGTTTAAACATAGATTCCAATGCTACTTACAGCTTCTCATTCCAGCTCCAGTGCCGGAACTAGACACTGGGGGGGCCGTACCGGCAGTCGCGGCTGTGATTGGCTGAGAGGTAGCAATAGAGATTTGATTGCGGCTACCAGCAATAGAGAAGACGCTGGAACGAGGATCTGTATGTACAGTTTGGAATCTATATTTAAACTTCATAGCACTAACATAGCAGTTGGGGTGGGAGGGTATGCCCTGCAATATAGCTGAAAGTTTTTACGCAGTGTTAGAGATTACAAGAGAGGGATCGGGTGGGGAAGGGCTCCTCTGCGCATGTCACCATCTCTCCCGGAGGCAAGACAGGAGGCAGAGACATTAGGACAGGAAGACAGACACTACTCCTCAGTTTCCTGGACTTTGGACATAGACTACAGGGGAATTATAAGGAGCAGGAATGTAAGGTAAGGATTTTTTCTGAACTGTACTGTGGGGCCAGTAGTGGGTTAAATTTTAGTTTTGGGGGTGGACATGCCCTTTAAGCAAAACAGAACTGGGGGTTTGGGGGGTCCTATGTAACCTAATTCGTATTAGGGGTGGACATACCCTTTAAGGCCAAAATTCATGCAAGGTAGATATGCCATTAATCTACAGCAAAGCTTTTACATTGTACATGCAGGCACCTCTACCTGACATACTCTGTATGTTTATTATTTAAGTGTTCCTTCCTCCATTGTGATGAAATGTCATATTTTGTATGGAGAAACCCTTTAATATCTGCACTAAAACTTTGTACCTTCTCCCTTATTATGTGTGTTTTTTTTAAATATTTTAAATATTTTCGATATTGTTATAATGAAATAAAAAACATAAAGATATAGGCAACTTTTAATCCTGTCTCTAAGACTCTAAACAAAGAAAACCTTATGTTACTATCCATAAAATAAAATGGGATGGAGCTGTGTCCTTACCAAGACACAAACCAAGTAGTTTGTTCCTAATTGGGTTTGTAATGTATTTCAGGATTATGTCTAACTGGGAAACCATTTTTCCATTGTAGTTGAAATGTTCCACATCCTTTTCATGTAAGAATCCTCATCTTTGGATTAGTAATGGCTTTTCTTAGGATCTCACATCTTTTTTCTTAAAACATTTCCAGTTAAATGGCTATTTCTATTTGAAAGATAATAACGATCTCTCAAGATATCAAACTTTGAATCACACGTTCAACATTTCATCTTAATGAATTGCCTCTCCCCACCCCCCAAAAAAATGTCATACTATAATACAAATGACATCCACATTTCTTGGAGATTTTCCACGGTCCTTTCAGAAAATAAAAGAAATGCACCAGAGCACATGAATGCGGTGACTGGATTCTCTAAGCGATGTAAAATTTATTGATAAAAAATACATTAAGCCTTTTTAGAAGCTTAATCCACTAAGTAAGTTTGGTCCTTTATAATTTAATGTAATCCACGGTGACCTATTTTCTATTTTGGGCCCGGCCATGGAGCTTGTATTTGCATTGAATATGAAAAAAAAATTGTTGCAGCATCTCCCAATTTCTACCCATTAATAAACCAAGGACTGCGCTGCAAATTAAATATGTTTCAATTAGTTTTGGCTTAATCACATAGGAAATTAAACACATTTACAGATGTGAAAGGTTATTACAAAATTGATACTGCTTATTACAAAAAATTCCACCGGCCAACATTCATTTTTTTTAAAAAAAATCCAATTTAGGAGTTTATTTCTATTGAAATGAATAAAATAATATAAAATGCTTTTAATGGTGCAACATGCCAAATAAAATTCAGTGGCTTACATAAAAGCAAGGAAATCTTTGCTCCTGGATTTCTGTAAGCAGGCTTAATGGTTTATGAGCAGTGACTGTTATAGCATATGTACAGTGAATGAATGTGGAGACCCCACCCCTACCACAAATATCAGCTTAGGGTGTTATAGATGTATTAATAGATGATATGTCAATCATATTTGTACTATTTTCTTTTTCAGCCTATACAAAGTGCCAGATGAACAAGTCAAAGGTTGAGACTCTAAAATAAATCTATACAGGCTTCCTTAGATGGTCATTTTATTTAAGAAGAACACAAGAGAACTGCCTGTAGGTAACGCCACAGGGTTATTGCTATTTCTGAATGCAATTATTCCCGGGCACAGGGGGTTTTAGTATAGTATGGCTGTGCGTCCATCAATATGATTACAAAATATATATAACCCTAAAACCATACTTGTATATACAGTAAAGGGGTATACAATAAGTCCCACAAATCAAGCTGTGCTAATCTGCCAAAATTCCAAGACTCATATACACGAGTAATCGCAGGGGCAGACCCACAATGTACAATGTGTTTTACCGGCAGTTTCGATTGTCAATCATGCCATGTATGGAAGCTTCATCGGGCGAAGCAGCCATTCAGTTGGGCCTAGTTGATAGACCCACAGACTATGGGAAATCATTAAATTAACCACATTAAATGTTTTTGGAAATCATTAAATTAACCACAGAATGTTTTTGGAACTCAGTGTGTCAGTGTGTGTGTGTGGAGACTGCAGCTACTCACAGTACGAGGTATGTCATCACTTATAATATATACTTTTTGTTTTACTTTTTTTTTTGTGTATATTCTGATGGGAACTATAGCAACCTAGTGGTAAAATGGCCAGGGGTGGGCATATTTATGAAGATACCTTGCTTTTAAAATACCGACCACGACCAGTATCAGTTTTTTTAAAGGGCATGTCCACTCTTAAAAAAAAAGTGGTCAATTGTCAGTTACCTGCACCCAACCCCAACTGATATATTTTGCACTTTATTACCTGCATTACTTACCAGATATTTAAGGATTGTTCCCACGCTGGCAGATTAAGCTGGCCCACTTTAACAGTCTCACCCTTTTTTGCACTGCACTCATCAGCAGTGCCACTAGGGAGAGACGAATTTTAGAATTTTGAAAGGTAAAACTTATCGAAATCATAGTGAAAAACTTGCTAATCGCAGTTAGAATTTCAAAAATTGTGGTTGAAAAATTATGTTTGTTTAAGATTTTGGGTTCTGCGGAATTTCAATACATTCTGCGTTTCTGCTGCATTTGGTTTGACATGGGTGACCTTATAAAAGTCACTGTATGACACAGATAGAGGATTACAGTATATGGTCATGGTGATACATATGCTTATATTTCAACCACATTTTAATTAACAAATTAATTAATAATTTAATTATAAATATACACATACTGTATACATGTTTTACTGTAGATAGTTTAACCCAATAGTCACATGTCTAATGTCCTTGTGCTTGATAAGCACTGTTAACTTTCAAGCCCCCAAGTGTTGATTCGTTCACTGACTGCATGAAACCAGAATCAAAGTTGGAAATAATTAAGTGAGCCTATTTTGCCCTAAAAGAATATGGTTTGGATGGCGGCACTGAAATATTGTGCTTTATTTTACTGTACCTTGCTAGACACATCAGAAACCCCCCATTCACATAATATGTGTGTATAGTGTGTGTATAGTGGATATTTGTGTGTATTTGGTTAAATCCATGTCAATGTAATGTTGGTTGACTGCAAGGGGTCAGTTTATGACACCCATTTGTAGAATCAATTCCTTCTAATCCCGATCAATCTGTTGTTATTGGAACAGACCTAGTGTGACATTTCCTCATGATATTATTGCTTTAGACTGTAAACGAAGGAACATTATGAGAGAATATCATTTCGTTTTCATAGCAATAAAGATAATGTGATAATGTTCTTTAAAAGACATTGTATAATCATCTGCATTGCACCCAGGGCTTATAATCAACACTTTAAATGACTCTAAAACCAATAATACAAATGCTGCACAGGGAGAAAAGATGTTTCCAGAGACCAAGAAGAATGGAAAAAAGAGCTGAATTCATTATGACACTGACGTGTTCTCATTTTCAATGTTCATAAATAGCCAATGGTACCACGAGTGATGGCACATCCCATTGATCTAAATACGCCATTAAGCAGACTTCAGCTGCTGCTTTGTAATAGTTATTCTCTTGTTAAGTGTAATACGATGCAATGTCGTTGGGTATTTCACTGGGATCTTGCATATAACATGCAAATAGTATGCTAAGAGCGTACTGGAAGATTTTGCTTAATAGTTTTCTTTTTACATTCCATTTCCATAGTTATGTTAGTCAGCGGTGTACTGTCTAAATTATAATGTGGGTGCATCAATTTAGATCATTTGTGGAGATGCAAAATAAACTTTGTACACAGCTGCGTGTGTAAGCCAGTGACAAAAAGTTTAAAATGCGTGTCCCCTTCACATTTCACATGCATTACTGTCCGCACACGATTCACAAAAAAATGGGGAACACATGCTCTACGAAAACGGATTGCAGTTTCTCACGCGCTAATGAATCACAAAACACCTTGTGAGAAATGCTCTAATGGGTAATTTACTGAAGCAAACAATTAACACATTTTTTTGTACCTTGTGATAGTGTCTGTTTAGGCCAAGGCCACACTGTAGCGCTTATGAGCACTCCAGAAACGGGCAGGCAAGTGCACACATTAATCAGATCGCATGCACTCCGATTAACGCAGCGCAGACGCACAGCAATGCACTAGTGTGCCCACTACAATTGAGACATACTAGTGTGCGCTTTTTAACACGGGAAGTTCTCTTTGATAAAGATATCTGTTGTATTCAATTAGATCAACTGGACATGAAATGTAGTTCTTGAAGACGTTTCGCTAGTCATCCGACTGGCTTTCTCAATTCAGAATGACTTGTACAAGAATCTGTGGCAATTATGTACCCGGAAAATCCCAATTAGCATATCACAGCCAGGTGTTAGGGTGTGATTAGATAGTGGCTAAGAGGTGTTATAGGAACGCCCAGAGTAAGGTGTTTAAAACAGCATTGTACATGGCAGACATTGGTGTCGAACCCCCCACCTCTATTTAGGCTTGGTTTCTTTATTTTCACATAAATGGCCTCCTTAACACCTCTCTTGAACCAGTCACGTTCCTTCGCCAGTACGTTAACATTACAATTTCAAAGGTATGTCCTTTATCCTTAAGATGCAGATACACGGCGTAGTCCTGACCCGAGGAATTGGCTTTCTGTGCTGGGCCATAGCTTGATGCAGTTGCTGTTGGTCTCCCCACATACAAATCAGGAGCTTCGTCACTGCACTGCACTGCATATATGATGTCGCTTTTCTTGTGTTTAGGTATTGGGTCTTTCGGATGTACCAATTGTACCAATTCGGTTTAAAGCAGACAGGGATACGATGTTTTTTGAAAATTCTTCTTAATTTCTCGGAGACCCCTGCTACATATGGGATGACCATGTTCTTTCTCCTGTCTTGCTTTTCCCCTTCACTGTTGCGTGTTCTTTTCTTTCCTCTACTTCTTTTGACAAAGGCCCAGTCTGGATATCCACAAGTTTTAAGGGCTCCTCTGAGATGTTTCATTTCTTTAGCCTTCGCCTCTGTGCTAAAACAGAGTAAGGTGTTTTAACACCTTACTCTGGGCGTTCCTATAACACCTCTTAGCCACTTTTTTTATTTTCTAACTAATGAGAGAAATCTTGTCCTAGCTATTTATAAATATTCTAAATACAAAATGTCATGCAGTTATTTTTAGCTCATAATTATGCAAATTACCATTATACATTATCTGGTTAGTGATGACATTTATGGGCAGGTTTCCACAAAGCGCTATTGTATTGTATTTGAATAAAGGTTGAAGACATACGTCATCCAGTCCAACCTACTCCACAATACCCACATTTCCTGCCTAACTGTTGATCCAGAGGAAGGAAAAAAAAAACCACCAGAATTATGAAGGGGAATAAAAATCCTTTCTGACTTGGAGTAATGGTGGTAATTGAAAATATCCCTGGATCAACTCTACTTTATGTATCAATACCAGTAACATAGTTTTATTGTTCTCACAGTGAAAAATCTTTCCGAACTTGAAGACTAACAAGAAGATTCAATAAAAGTTCTTATCATTTAAAATGGTGCTAATTTTGCCCCAAACCATTCAGATGATATTTAACATTGAAAGCTAACATCTGATTGGTTGGGGCAAAGTTAGCACCCATTTTAACGAATAAGAACTTTTATTGAATAACCCTGTAAATTACTTTTCTTCGTCTTAAGGATGTCTGCGTGTCCTCTTCTATTCTATATAAGTTCTATTGGTGACCAATGCCCCAGATAGTTTAGTCTAGTGTGCATCACTGTAACTTATCCAATCTGTCTTCATATTCAATCTCACCGAGTCCCCTATAGTTAAATAATAAGAGAGACCCCAACATGTTACAGTCCGCACAGTTAAACAGTTGCAAAAGTTTAATTAATTACAGGTTAAAGGTGAAGGGGTATTTTACCCATGATCATGCTCTCCTTGTGCAACGTTTCACCTCTATACCAATTTAATGTACATTGTTAGCAGAAAGTGTTAGAAAAGATAGTGGAACCAGCACCAGGATAACAGTCTAATACTTTTTAAGTTTAAGGTTTTATCAAAAAACCTTAAATAAGCAACAATTTGACCTCTATTCCCACATATATATGATGCATGTGTGAGATATTTTTGAAAGCAAACAAATGGAACATACAAATCTCTTTCAACAGAGAATAATTTCCTTTAACAATAAAAATATAGAGGATCAACGAGGCATAGGGAAGGAGAGGCAACTAGGCAGATTGATCCATTTGTGTCATGGTTATTCTGTAAAATTCATTATATTTTGCAATGTTCCAGTACCATTCCCTCTAATGTTGGCCATAGACATATTACCAGCCGATACCTGGTATTATCGGTCTGTGTATGATGTCCACTGACAAAGTTGGGGTGACAAAATGATCCATTTTTGTTATCGGGCTTGGTGACATTTTTTTTTACATTTTTTTTAATCTAGTTTTTTATTGATCATAAAAGAAAAGTTAACATTTCCAAGTTAAATAGTACAGTAACAAATAACCTTGCATCCCTCAACAGAGGTCCAAAGGGATGTCCTCAAACAAGAAGAATGGAAGTCCCTCCAATGGTGGTGAACCAAAGAGTCTCTCAGACTGCTTTGAATAGATGTTTCCCAGTGTGGAACAAATGCATAAAAGGTTATCACTAAATATTCAGATTGAAACAAACCAGTTCAGTCTAATAAAAAACTTGGTGTGGTGACAATAAACAAAAACTTCTGTAATTATTTGTAAGTTTCACAATATCTGATTGAAATCAGAGCAGACCAGAGCAGACAACCACTAAGTACCCCTGACCTCCACAGAATATCGTAAATGTATTGCTTTGCCATAGATATGTTTGGATTCAGGATAGAAAATTAAATTTAGAAGGAGAATAAGTCGCTTCTAATATATAGGTATAGCCACCATGGTGCTGTCAATATGTGTCTACATAGTAGATTTTCAACCTAAGATGTTCGCAGAAAGGAAGTCCTAGAAAGGCATGTTTCAGATTAAGGGGTTGTTACATTTTAAACACCATATTCAGATACGACTTTTATAGGGAGATCACATTCTCAGAATATAGAAAGAATGTACCTGTCGAATGTCATCATCTCCAGCAGAGATGGATAACTGTGGGAATGCTCTACACAGCTTGTAACTCGGTGTAATAGCAAAACATAATATTTTATAGATACTTTTTTTTGTATAAGGTGCAAATTTGCTGCAGTTTTCCAAATTATTTTCCACTACTGTCTGTCAAGGGATTCTCCATATTTTATGCCATTTCAGCATATAGGGATGAAGGTAGAAAATGTTACTTGTCCACCCTAATTGTTATTGGCTGAGAGGGAGCCAATCACAGACATGGCTGTCATCAATGGAGAGCACCACGGGAACTAAGGGCTGTAAGTAGCGTTCTAAATCTTTTTAACAAAATGACACGACGGTTGGGGCGGGCAGGCATGCCCTACATACAGAAAATGGAATTAACGCTAGGTGGATAAGGTGTTACTAGGGGTTTTGACACCTGAAACTACTTTTAAAGGCGCCTATCGGCAGGCAGGGGGGGCGGCAGCTGAAGCGGACACGGCTATATCATGGAACATAGACGTGGCTTGTGGAGATGGGTATGGTGGGTGAATAGCACTTACTGGTGAACTGGAGGGGTGACTTAACTGACTGGTGGACTGGAGGGATGACTTTTTATAAAGCTGATGGTTTCAGCGGGATGTAGGGGGGTGGGGGGCCAGTGCCTCACACCCAGAACTGCAAACAAACCAAACTATTCAGCCCAATTCCTGCATCAGTTGCTAGCAAACCCAACACTTCCTGGTTGAACTGGAGTCACAGCCGTAAGATGTCACTGCCAATGACTAATGGGTGTACCTGGAGGCTTGTGCATTTCCCTGCTCTCAGCAAATTGCCTTCAGTGATTGTACTGAATAACTAGCTATGTGTACCGTTCTGGGGGATGTAGTACAATGACCTTAAGGTTTTGGGGGCTCTCTATCAGAAAATAATTGACATTTTAGGGGTGGACGTGCCCTTTTAAGCTGAATTCATAAGAGCTTTGCTGCATTTTGTTTTTCACAGTTGTGAAACTACGTAGGAAGCAGAGAATGTATGGGTCCGTTTATAAAGTGTCTTCATTGGGTCCACAAAATCCGTAATCGGGTCTGAACTTGTAGCAGTATGTCCATCATATACAAGGCTGTGCATCTGCTTTCTAATCCTAAACCATTAACAATGTTCTGGGTAGGCTCCTGGAGTTACCCTTGGCTGTGTATCCACTAAATAATCCATTATATAATAATAAACCCTGTGTTTCCTCTTACAGAAGAACTACATAAAAAACCTTCAGAATACAGTATGCCAAATCCAAGCTGTGCAGTGAGAAAATGATATATAGGGCCACGTATAAGGCTTGTACAAGCTCAGCATTCCGTCAGAATTGAATTTCCTTTGAACTTTTCAAATAAAAATTAGATTCCACCAGATGGAATACAGTGTCGAATAAAGGATTGTATTCCAATGGCCAAACATTTAACAGTACTCACATACAAATTTCATTGGGCCATAAACAAAAAGAAAACTGGAAAGCCCACTAAAAGAATAAGAATTAGTGTAGTCATGTTAAAATGCAAATACATTATAACCAATCAGATAACAGATTTAGTTGCCTCAAAAAAATTGTTAAAAAATCAAAGTGCTCTTCCATACATTTATGAGTTTATTTTTATTATTTTGCTGTGTTTAATGTCCCTTTAAAGAATTACCATTAGCAAGTGAACATTCTTTTTGCATTATTAAAGGACAGGAGGTAAAGGAGCTATGCCTTACCTCCCGTTCATCAATTAATCTAAAGCTGGGTACAACATGGCAGATTTTGAAAGATGACAGACAGATCTGCAAGATCCTGTCTGTCATTTTTCAAAAATCACGTACACACAGTCCCGAGCATCTCCCTAACACAGCACTTGTTCTGGAAAGCTAGGTACCGTCGGATATCATACTGGTGTACTAGCTTGAGGCTATTATTTGTCCCGGCAGAGTGTTCACTGCTAGCAAAAGCTTGGCTGGGACAAATGACTGTCGGACGTGTGGTTCACCATGGGAACCGCACCATCAGCTGTGATTTACAACGGACCCGATCTCCCATTCGTCTGGTTCAGAACCTGTCAGAGATCACAGTTGCGGGTAAGTTTACTATCCGTTCCTGGCTTTTACAGGTTAATTGAAGAATGGGGGAGTAAGAATATCTCTTTTCCTCCCATCCTTTAATAAATGCAGAAAAGTTTAATTCTTAATAATTAGATAGGTAGATAGATACAGTAGAAAGATAGATGGATGGATGGATGGAGGATAGATAGATAGATAGATGAAGATAGATAGATAGTAGATAGTAGATAGATAGATAGATAGATACAGACATTAGTGATCCAAATAAAAAAAAATACTTAATAGGAGCTAGTGATGGACCGAACCCGAGTTTGGGTCAAAATTTGAACTGTTTTTTTGAACTCAAGACTATTTCGGTTTTCACTTTACTAGGGGTCCATTGCACTTTAGTACACAGATGCACTTTAAATAATTTTAAAATATAATATTTTAAAAAAAAAAAGATTGGCCATGACATAACGGTAGCAGAGAGCCGCAGTGGTGGATCAAGGAGGTTGTAAGTATAGTTTCTCTTTCTGGGAGCATTATACAAATTTTAAAGGGCATCTCCACCTCATAGAAAATTCCCACCCCCAACAAGCTATGTAGATGTTTAAACATAGATTCCAATGCTACTTACAGTTCTCATTCCAGCTCCAGTGCCGGAACTACACACTGGGGGGGCCGTACCGGCAGTCGCGGCTGTGATTGGTGAGAGGTAGCAATAGGATTTGATTGCGGTACCAGCCATAGAGAAGACGCTGGAACGAGGATCTGTATGTAACGTTTGGAATCTATATTTAAACTTCATACACTAAAAAGCAGTTGGGGTGGGAGGGTATGCCCTGCAATATAGCTGAAAGTTTTTACGCAGTGTTAGAGATTACAAGAGAGGGATCGGGTGGGGAAGGGCTCCTCTGCGCATGTCACCATCCCTCCGGAGGCAAGACAGGAGGCAGAGACATTAGGACAGGAAGACAGACACTACTCCTCAGTTTCCTGGACTTTGGACATGACTACCGGGGAATTATAAGGAGCAGGAATGTAAGGTAAGGATTTTTTCTGAACTGTATCTGGGGCCAGTAGTGGGTTTTAATTTAGTTTTGGGGGTGGAATGCCCTTTAAGCAAAACGAACTGGGGGTTGGGGGGTCCTATGTAACCTAATTCGTATTAGGGGTGACATACCCTTTAAGGCCAAAATTCATGCAGGTAGATATGCCATTATCTAAGCAAAGCTTTTACATTGTACATGCAGGCCTCTACCTGACATACTCTGTATGTTTATATTTAAGTGTTCCTTCCTCCATTGTGATGAAATGTCCAATTTTGTAGGAGAAACCCTTTAATATCTGCACTAAAACTTTGTACCTTCTCCCTTATTATGTGTGTTTTTTTTAATATTTTAAATATTTTCGATATTGTTATAATGAAATAAAAAACATAAAGATATAGGCAACTTTTATCCTGTCTCTAAGACTCTAAACAAAGAAAACCTTATGTTACTATCCATAAAATAAAATGGGATGGAGCTGTGTCCTTACCAAGACACAAACCAAGTAGTTGTTCCTAATTGGGTTTGTAATGTATTTCAGGATATGTCTAACTGGGAAACCATTTTTCCATTGTAGTTGAAATGTTCCACATCCTTTTCATGTAAGAATCCTCATGTTGGATTAGTAATGGCTTTTCTTAGGATCTCACATCTTTTTTCTTAAAACATTTCCAGTTAAATGGCTATTCTATTTGAAAGATAATAACGATCTCTCAAGATATCAAACTTTGAATCACACGTTCAACATTTCATCTTAATGAATTGCCCTCCCCCACCCCAAAAAAATGTCATACTATAATACAAATGACATCCACATTTCTTGGAGATTTTCCACGGTCCTTTCGAGAAATAAAGAAATGCACCAGAGCACATGAATGCGGTGACTGGATTTCTAAGCGATGTAAAATTTATGATAAAAAATACATTAAGCCTTTTTAGAAGCTTAATCCACTAAGTAAGTTGGTCCTTTATAATTTAATGTAATCCACGGTGACCTATTTTCTATTTTGGGCCCGGCCAGGAGCTTGTATTTGCATTGAATATGAAAAAAAAAATTGTTGCAGCATCTCCCAATTTCTACCCATTAATAAACCAGGACTGCGCTGCAAATTAATATGTTCAATTAGTTTTGGCTTAATCACATAGGAAATTAAACACATTTACAGATGTGAAAAGTTATTACAAAATTGATACTGCTTATTACAAAAAATTCCCACGGCCAACATTCATTTTTTTAAAAAAAAATCCAATTTAGGAGTTTATTCTATTGAAATGAATAAAATAATATAAAAATGTTTTAATGGTGCAACATGCCAAATAAAATTCAGTGGCTTACATAAAAGCAAGGAAATCTTTGCTCCTGGATTTCTGTAAGCAGGCTTAATGGTTTATGAGCAGTGACTGTTATAGCATATGGACAGGAATGAATGTGGAGACCCCACCCCTACCACAAATATCAGCTTAGGGTGTTATGATGTATTAATAGATGATATGTCAATCATATTTGTACTATTTCTTTTTCAGCCTATACAAAGTGCCAGAGAACAAGTCAAAGGTTGAGACTCTAAATAAAATCTATACAGGCTTCCTTAGATGGTCATTTTATTTAAGAAGAACACAGAGAGACTGCCTGTAGGTAACGCCACAGGGTTATGCTATTTCTGAATGCAATTATTCCCGGGCACAGGGGGTTTTAGTATAGTATGGCTGTGCGTCCATCAATATGATTACAAATATATATAACCCTAAAACCATAACTTGTATATACAGTAAAGGGGTATACAATAAGTCCCACAAATCAAGCTGTGCTAATCTGCCAAAATTCCAAGACTCATATACACGAGTAATCGCAGGGGAGACACCACAATGTACAATGTGTTTACCGGCAGTTTCGATGTGCAATCATGCCATGTATGGAAGCTTCATCGGGCGAAGCAGCCATTCAGTTGGGCCTAGTTGATAGCCCACAGACTATGGGAAATCATTAAATTAACCACATTAAATGTTTTTGGAAATTTAAATTAACACAGAATGTTTTTGGAACTCAGTGTGTCAGTGTGTGTGTGTGGAGACTGCAGCTACTCACAGTACGAGGTATGTCATCAATTATAATATATACTTTTTGTTTTCTTTTTTTTTGTGTATATTTGATGGGAACTATAGCAACCTAGTGGTAAAATGGCCAGGGGTGGGCATATTATGAAGATACCTTGCTTTTAAAATACCGACCAAGACCAGTATCAGTTTTTTTAAAGGGCATGTCCACTCTTTAAAAAAAAGTGGTCAATGTCAGTTACCTGCACCCAACCCCAACTGATATATTTTGACTTTATTACCTGCATTACTTACCAGATATTTAAGGATTGTTCCCACGCTGGCAGATTAAGCTGGCCACTTTAACAGTCTCACCCTTTTTTGCACTGCACTCATCAGCAGTGCCACTAGGGAGAGACGAATTTTAGAATTTTGAAAGGTAAAACTTATCGAAATCATAGTGAAAAACTTGCTAATCGCAGTTAGATTTCAAAAATTGTGGTTGAAAAATTATGTTTGTTTAAGATTTTGGGTTCTGCGGAATTTCAATACATTCTGCGTTTCTGCTGCATTTGGTTTGACATGGGTGACCTTATAAAAGTCACTGTATGACACAGATAGAGGATTACAGTATATGGTCAGGTGATACATATGCTTATATTTCAACCACATTTTAATTAACAAATTAATTAATAATTTAATTATAAATATACACATACTGTATACATGTTACTGTAGATAGTTTAACCCCATAGTCACATGTCTAATGTCCTTGTGCTTGATAAGCACTGTTAACTTTCAAGCCCCCAAGTGTTGATTCGTTCACTGACTGCATGAAACCAGAATCAAAGTTGGAAATAATTAAGTGAGCCTATTTTGCCTAAAAGAATATGGTTTGGATGGCGGCAATGAAATATTGTGCTTTTTTTTACTGTACCTTGCTAGACACATCAGAAACCCCCCATTCACATAATATGTGTGTATAGTGTGTGTATAGTGGATATGTGTGTGATTTGGTTAAATCCATGTCAATGTAATGTTGGTTGACTGCAAGGGTCAGTTTATGACACCCATTTGTAGAATCAATTCCTTCTAATCCCGATCAATCTGTTGTTATTGGAACAGACCTAGTGTGACATTTCCTCATGATATTATGCTTTAGACTGTAAACGAAGGAACATTATGAGAGAATATCATTTCGTTTTCATAGCAATAAAGATAATGTGATAATGTTCTTTAAAAGACATTGTATAATATCTGCATTGCACCCAGGGTTATAATCAACACTAAATGACTATAAACCAATAATACAATGCTGCACAGGGAGAAAAGATGTTTCCAGAGACCAAGAAGAATGGAAAAAAGAGCTGAATTCATTATGACACTGACGTGTTCTCATTTTCAATGTTCATAAATAGCCAATGGTACCACGAGTGATGGCACATCCCATTGATCTAAATACGCCATTAAGCAGACTTCAGCTGCTGCTTTGTAATAGTTATTCTCTTGTTAGTGTAATACGATGCAATGTCGTTGGGTATTTCACTGGGATCTTGCATATAACATGCAAATAGTATGCTAAGAGCGTACTGGAAGATTTTGCTTAATAGTTTTCTTTTTACATTCCATTTCCAGTTATGTTAGTCAGCGGTGTACTGTCTAAATTAATGTGGGTGCATCAATTTAGATCATTTGTGGAGATGCAAAATAAACTTTGTACACAGCTGCGTGTGTAAGCCAGTGACAAAAAGTTTAAAATGCGTGTCCCCTCACATTTCACATGCATTACTGTCCGCACACGATTCACAAAAAAATGGGGAACACATGCTCTACGAAAACGGATTGCAGTTTCTCACGCGCTAATGAATCACAAAACACCTTGTGAGAAATGCTAATGGGTAATTTACTGAAGCAAACAATTAACACATTTTTTGTACCTTGTGTAGTGTCTGTTTAGGCCAAGGCCACACTGTAGCGCTTATGAGCATCCAGAAACGGGCAGGGAAGTGCACACATTAATCAGATCGCATGCACTCCGATTAACGCAGCGCAGACGCACAGCAATGCACTAGTGTGCCCACTACAATTGAGACATACTAGTGTGCGCTTTAACACGGGAAGTTCTCTTTGATAAAGATATCTGTTGTATTCAATAGATCAACTGGACATGAAATGTAGTTCTTGAGACGTTTCGCTAGTCATCCGACTGGCTTTCTCAATTCAGAATGACTTGTACAAGAATTGTGGCAATTATGTACCCGGAAAATCCCAATTAGCATATCACAGCCAGGTGTTAGGGTGTGATTAGATAGTGGCTAAGAGGTGTTATAGGAACGCCCAGAGTAAGGTGTTTAAAACAGCATTGTACATGGCAGACAGTTGGTGTCGAACCCCCCACCTCTATTTAGGCTTGGTTTCTTTATTTTCACATAAATGGCCTCCTTAACACCTCTCTTGAACCAGTCACGTTCCTTCGCCAGTACGTTAACATTACAATTTCAAAGGTATGTCCTTTATCCTTAAGATGCAGATACACGGCGTAGTCCTGACCCGAGGAATTGGCTTTCTGTGCTGGGCCATAGTTGATGCAGTTGCTGTTTGGTCTCCCCACATACAAATCAGAGCATTCTCACTGCACTGCACTGCATATATGATGTCGTTTCTTGTGTTTAGGTATGGGTCTTTCGGATGTACCAATTGTACAATTCGGTTTAAAGCAGACAGGGATACGATGTTTTTTGAAAATTCTTCTTAATTTCTCGGAGACCCCTGCTACATAGGGATGACCATGTTCTTTCTCTGTCTTGCTTTTCCCCTTCACTGTTGGTATTCGTGTTCTTTTCTTTCCTTCTACTTCTTTTGACAAAGGCCCAGTCTGGATATCCACAAGTTTTAAGGGCTCCTCTGAGATGTTTCATTTCTTTAGCCTTCGCCTCTGTGCTAAAACAGAGTAAGGTGTTTTAACACCTTACTCTGGGCGTTCCTATAACACCTCTTAGCCACTATCTAATCACACCCTTAACACCTGGCTGTGATATGCTAATTGGGATTTTCCAGGGTACATAATTGCCACAGATTCTTGTACAAGTCATTCTGAATTGAGAAAGCCAGTCGGATGACTAGCGAAACGTCTTCAAGAACTACATTTCATGTCCAGTTGATCTAATTGAATACAACAGATATACCATGACCAGGATGAATGAGAACCTTCACAAGCATCTTTGATAAAGAGAAATTCCAAAATTCTTGTGCAGCAGGTACTTCATTTGGAATAGGCAAAAATGACTGCTACACATTTTATGTAGACACAAACAGCCAGATGCACCAAGAGTTTATATTGGTTAGTGTGACTTATAAACTCCTCTCATTTTGGTGCCTGCGTGGTTAACGTGGAAGTTAACCATGCAGATGCCGCAAGCGATGCTATATTTGCATAGTGCCTTACTTTTACAGAACTTTATAAACGACAGCCGATGGCTGGTGTTAAAGTCCCTCAATGGTGAAACTCCATTTCGGGATGCACAGAGAGGTGCTATGCGAATGTAGCATCGCTGGAGCGCTGATATCGCATCTCTGTGCATAGCCCTGAATGTATTGAGTGTTAAAGAGTTAACAAATGCTTATATGTCCCTTCGCTAACCGGAAACAGCAGAGAGGGGCTGGACTGGCAGCCGCGCCTGTGATTGGCTGTCGGACAGCCAATCACAGACGCGGCTGCTGGCTGTGAAGGAGGGCTGTAAGTATGAATCGGAAACTTTTTTTCTTTTAGTATTAACACGGCGGTTGGGGGTGGGCAAGCCAGAGGAACATTATATTAAAAGGGTTTTACGCTAGGTAGAAGGGCAGCCAGAAAGGTGGGGGGAGTGCTCCCCTGCGCATGTCACCATTGCTCCTGGATTCAAGACAGGTCACAAAAATGCACCTTGGATGCTCCAAAGCTCTTTGAAAAATTCTTGTTTATTTACCCATACGTGAGATCTCTCCAGCAACATTTCAGGTGGACCTTTGTGATTTGATGTATTTTATGACTGAGGAGCAGTACAGTGACGGTCCAGAGTGGAAAGTGGGATCCAAAAACTTGTGAGTTATTGGATTCAAGACATGTCGCAGAGACCTTTGGACAGGAAGACAGCACCTACTCAGTTTCCTGGACTTTGGACATGGACTGCAGGAGAACCATTAGGAGCAGGGATGTAAGGTAAGGATGGATTTTTTTAAAACCACACAGTGGGGCCAGCACTGGGGCAAATTTTAGAATTGAGGGTGGACATGCCCTATAATTAGAAAGTATTATCAGAAGAACTTGAAATAGCTGTAGTTTTATATAAAGCAAGTATCATATATGATTCCAGAACACCTCAAATTCATTTTAAGAATGCTTTGTGTTATGTTAGTTTGGAAAGAACATGTGATATTAAAGTATAAAGTATATGTGTTACAGGATTAGACATCATCAGTCTTTTGGAAGTGCAGAATGATAGACTTTCTAACCTTTCTAAGGTTCTCTTGTAAGATGGAACTGGAAATTGCAGCTCTAGACTCTTCAAGAAGTGACATATCGAATGCTCAATTGGAAATGGAATAAGTTACACAAACCTACCCTTTACCTATCCAACTACACTGTTTGTATTGGAATCACAAAACCACCAATTTAAAGGAACTGTCATTGCAGCTGTAGATAAAAATACAGAAGCACAGTCCAGTAATATCATCCACAGTGCCCCTTCTTTTACAAATGCTGGAGTTTTCACTGCAGTGTTGTGACCACTGTCACAATCAGTATTTTTAAACCATTGGTAAAATCATTATGTATTCTTATAAATACATTATAATTATTGTTTGTAAAACATTGCAGATATGGATTACACACAGGAAGGCTCCTACTCTTCACTTTTCTGGACGTTCAGCAGCCACTGCAGGACAACCCCAAGGTGCAGAAGAGAAAGATAAGGTTAGATCCAAAATGGGATCCGAAATCCGAACGTTCCGTCCGTTTTCAGACAGAACATTCAGATTTCGAAACCAAGGGGTTTTGTGTTGGATCTGGGTCCCCGATCCCATCTCTACACTTTGACACTATGTTTTGCTCTAGACACTTCCTGCAGATCCACAAAACAATCTCCCTCTCTAGACAAGCAGGATAAATTACAAAGGCCTTTGTATCCAAAAAATTATACAATCACCTTCCAAATTAATATCCACATATTTTCCTAAAAGGTGTTAAACCCACGACATAACAAAGGAGAACTAAAAGTAAAAGATTATTATTAGATGTTAGGGCAACACATTTACACCAAAATGTATATGTTACTGTGACCTGAGTATAAGCCGAGGTCAGATTTTCAGGCTAATTTTAAAGCCTGAAAACCTCAGCTTATACTCGAGTATAAACTATATATTATTGTGCAATAAGGGGGTTGGATATCTCTTGTAATGCACACATTTGAATTTGTTTGTGATTATAACATAATCTACATTTTCTCCTTATTATATAAGTACACCTTTGTATAATGTATTATAAAGAGAGTAATCACCTTTTAAAATGGTGGACTTGGACTGTGCAAAATGGTTAACAATATCATAATATACATCACTTTTTATGTTAGACAATGTTAAACGTCTATAAATATTTAATAATTCCAAGTTTTATACTGTTTATAACATTCAAATTATATATATATATCAAAAGTGTGCCTGTTGGTGCACAGTAGAGATGGCCGAACTATATAGAGTATAATATAATAACCATACAATAACCTAGTAATATAATAACAATATAATAACCATATGATAATCTAGTAATATATTAACAATATAATAACCATTTGATAACCTAGTAATATAATAACAATATAATGTAGTGACTGGATAGTTATTATATTACTAGGTTATTATATAAGGGATAATGCGCCCCTTACAGTGTAATATAAGGATATTAGGCCACAGAGGAGTTCCTTGACCATATAGACCTTATACAGGACAGGGAACTCCGAGGTGGGGTAATGTCCTTATATTATAATGTGAAGGGGCGCATTATTTCTTATAATACATAAGTATTGGATTCCTTCACCCCATTCAAATTTTAAATTCTAGCCTTGTCCCTATTTCCACCTTAAATCCCCCAAGTTTCCTTCTGTAACTTAAACCCAGTAGAAAGGAACATCCCAGCCCAGCATCTATGCGGTTAAACAAATCTTTGTGGAGGAGGAGAGAGACATTGGTTATGAAGTGACAGGAAGCAGCTCCAGCAGGTTCTGTTAGTGAAGTTAAACAGCAAAAAATGCTGAGTCATTGTCCAGGCATGAACACTGAAATGGGCGGAGTAGTGGGATATAAGAAATATAAGAAATGAGTCACTTAGTGACATAGCTGAGTGATTTTTATAAGGATATATACCACTGCAGCTCCCATTATAAAATATCACACTTATGTATTATATGGTTATTATATTACTAGGTTATTATATAACTAGGGTATTATAATAATCCAAACATTTGTATAGCTTCCCCTAGCCAGGATTCGTACCCTGGTCTCCCATGTCAAAGGCGGTGCCTTTAACCAGTACACTATCCAGCCACTACAATATATGGTTAATATATTACTAGGTTATCAGATGGTAATTATATGGTTATTATATTACTAGGGTATTGTATGGTTATTATATTATTAGGTTATTAGCGAACAGTACATTCGAGGGTTGGATAGTGCACTGGTTCAAGGCACTGCCTTTGACATCGGAGACCAAGGTTCGAATCCTGGCTAGGGGCAGTTATACAAATGTTCGGATTATTATAATACCCTAGTAATAAAATATTATATGGTAATTATATTACTCGGTAACTATATTACTAGGTTATTATATAACTAGGGTATTATAATAACCCAAACATTTGTATAGCTGTCCCTACAACACACTGAGGCAGCAATTGGTAAATCCGAAAGACCCAATACCAAAACACAAGAAAAGCGACATCAGTTATTAGTGGCAGTGGGAAGAATGCTCTGATTGTATGTGGGGGAGACCAACAGCAACTGCATCAACGTATGGCCCAGCACAGAAGAGCCAATTCCTCGGTCAGACTCAGCCGTGTACCTGCATCTTAAGGATAAAGACATACCTTTGAAATGTAATGTTAACATATTGGCGAAGGAACGTGACTGGTTCAAGAGAGGTGTTAAGGAGGCCATTTATGTGAAAATAAAGAACCAAGCCTAAATAGAGGTGGGGGTTTCGACACCAACTGTCTGCCATGTACAATGCTGTTTTAACACCTTACTCTGGGCGTTCCTATAACACCTCTTAGCCACTATCCATCACACCTGGCTGTGATATGCTAATTGGGATTTTCCAGGGTACATAATTGCCACAGTTTCTTGTACAAGTCATTCTGAATTGAGAAAGCCAGTCGGATGACTAGCGAAACGTCTTCAAGAACTACATTTCAAGTCCAGTTGATCTAATTGAATACAACAGATATACCATGACCTGGATGAATGAGAACCTTCACAAGCTTGATTTGTTTTGATAAATCTATACAGGAAGATATTTAAATCCAGGGTTTTGAAAGATGGGCGAAACTGCTAAAATCCGTTGCGCCTGTGGACCTGGAAAATGGTCTGGGAAAAACGTACATACATCCAGAAGTTTAAAAAAAATAACTTTCCTCACGATCAAACTGTTTTCGAGATTACACATTCGATTTTCAAGAGTCACCGAAATTTTAGAGAATTTTAAAGGAATTTTCGAAAATTTTGTAAAAATGATACAATAACTTACTGTAAATGGTTCTGGGACCTGGGGAATGGTCTGGGGAACGGATAATTAGATTCTTTCAAATCAGAATTGGTTACAATCAGATTCTTTCATAAAGAAACTGACCAATCAGATTCTTTTTGAAAGAATCTAATTGTAAACAATTCTAATTGGAAATAGTATACTAACCAAACAGAATCTTTCTGAAAGAATCTAAATGTAACAAATAATCTTATTGGTTAGCATACCAATCAGATTCTTTCTGAAAGAATCTGATTGTATCCAATCAGAATTGGTTACAATCAGATACTTTCAGAAAGAATCTTATTGGTACGCTTTCTGGAAGAATCTAATTGTAACCAATCAGAATTAGTTACAATCAGATTCTTTTAGAAATAATCTGATTGGCATACTAACCAATCAGATTCTTTTCTAATCAGAATTGGTTGCAATTAGATTCTTTCAGAAAGAATCTAATTGTCTTTTCCCCAGACCATTTTCCAGGTCCCAAAGCTATTTACAGTAAGTTACTGAATAATTTTTACAAAATTTTAAAAAATTCCTTGAAATTTTCTTTGAATATTTGAATGTGTCTCGAAAAAATCTTCAAAGCGGAATTCCCCCAAAATCCGTGAATCATGAAGGGCTTGCTCCCCCAGCCCCAACCGCATTAATCTTATTGCCAGGGGGAGGGAGACCAAAACGGGAGGGAAAGGGAGGAAGAGGGAGGGGGAGGGAGATGGCTGCTCAGAGCATGCCACAAACCTCTCAGAGGAAGCCTCAGAGTCGGAAACAATTTCCCCCTCTGCTAGGCTCCTGGTGGCCAGTTTCTGGATTTTGGAGGGGCATAGCAGGGCAGCCATTTGGATTTGGGATGTAACATAAGGGTTTTTCTACACTACAGAGTGGGGCCAGTAGTGGGTTAAATTACAATTTTGAGGATGGACATGCCCTTTAAAAAATTTGTTACAAAACCATTACATGCCAAAATCGCGATTTGCATTTTGTCTTTCTTCAGTGTTGAAACTGAAAAATAGGTCATAGAATTTCGAGTTTGGCGATTACATTTTGGCAAAATTCTGTTTTTGAAACTAGTTATTTTGTCCAGAAATGGGTTGTGGGGTGAATTACAGCCCATTTTTATAATATTGCCATAGAAAACAAAATACAACTTAAATTAAATTTTTTATAATTGTCTTTATCCAAATGAGAAGAAAATGTTAATTCAAATAGTTTTGATCTAAAAATGATTAAATTGCTTTAACTGTATTTTACTCTTATGAAGATCACACAATTAATCATCCCTTTTGTAAAGCTATCTAATGTAATTCAGTTAAAATAAAGAAAATAATCCACCCCAAAGTTAAATATCAATGGCAGTTTAGAGAAGATTTCCAGTGACAGTGGATATTTTTCCGTGCGGGGTCCAGTTAATTATAGACTGACCTTCACACGTTTCCTCAGATAATTGATTGCTGAATCTTGCCTAGTGCAGGCATCATGTTTAGTAATCCTCTATCTATTGCTATCTGTTGGCACCTGCCCAATGTCCAACTTTTTAAACTTTTTTTGTTTTCCTAAAAAGAAAAGTTTTATCTTGCTAACTAGAAAATAAGTGATTAAATAGAAATTAAGAGATTTCACAAAAGTATATATTATTAATAAGCATCCAAAGATTCCCTTATTTCATGCCTTTCAACAATCTTACTTTGTATTAACATGCTACAGTAAGTAAGAAATGTTGGTGCTTCCTCCCGTCTCACACAATGTGTTTTCTTCTTCCATCACTTTAAACTGGATCAAGACCAAACCTGATATATTATGGAATCCCTAAATCCAAATTGAACAATTGCAATTTATCATTAATATGTAATTATTTGGAACGCTGCACTGGAGAAAGTGCATTTATCTTGCTTAAATTGTCATAGGTGAGGACCCATTTGCTGTTAACTGCTATTAAAAACTGTGAAACCTGTTTACTAATGCTTGTGAAGGTTCTCATTCATCCAGGTCATGGTATATCTGTTGTATTCAATTAGATCAACTGGACTTGAAGTTTAGTTCTTGAAGATGTTTCATTAGTCATCCGACTTTCTCAATTCAGAATGACTTGTACAAGAATCTGTGGCAATTATGTACCCTGGAAAATCCCAATTAGCATATCACAGCCAAGTGTTAAGGGCGTGATTGGATAGTGGCTAAGAGGTGTTATAGGAACGCCCAGGGTAAGGTGTCAAAACAGCATTGTACATGGCAGACAGTTGGTGTCGAACCCCCCCACTTCCAGAAGGAAGTACAAGCCTTCACAGAACACATCATTGCGGTAGACCAAAACATCAAATTTACAAGGGAAGAGGTACAAAACAACAAACTGGCTTTCTTGCACTGCTTGGTCGAAGTCAGGGAGAATGGTAAACTGGAAGTAGAGGTTTACAGAAAACCAACAGACACAGATCAGTATTTGATGTTTGACTCCCACCACCCTTTAGATTACAAGCTGGGTGTCATCAGAACCCTGCAACACAGAGCTGAGAACATCCCCACTAGCACAGAGGTGAAGGCTAAAGAAATGAAACATCTCAGAGGACCCCTTAAAACTTGTGGATATCCAGAGTGGGCCTTGGTCAAAAGAAGTAGAAGGAAAGAAAAGAACATGAATACCAACAGTGAAGGGGAAATGCAAGACAGGAGAAAGAACATGGTCATCCCATATGTAGCAGGGGTCTCTGAGAAATTAAGAAGAATTTTCAAAAAACACTGTATCCCTGTCTGCTTTAAACCAAATAACACACTGAGGCAGCAATTGGTACATCCGAAAGACCCAATACCGAAACACAAGAAAAGTGACATCATATACGCAGTGCAGTGCAGTGAAGTGCTTTGATTTGTATGTGAGGGAGACCAAACAGCAACTGCATCAACGTATGGCCCAGCACAGAAGAGCCAATTCCTCAGGTCAGGACTCAGCCATGTACCTGCATCTTAAGGATAAAGGACATACCTTTGAAGTTTGTAATGTTAACATATTGGCAAAGGAACGTGATTGGTTCAAAAGAGGTGTTAAGGAGGCCATTTATGTGAAAATAAAGAAACCAAGCCTAAATAGAGGGTTCGACACCAACTGTCTGCCATGTACAATGCTGTTTTGACACCTTACTCTGGGCGTTCCTATAACACCTCTTAGCCACTATCCAATCACGCCCTCAACACTTGGCTGTGATATGCTAATTGGGATTTTCCAGGGTACATAATTGCCACAGATTATTGTACAAGTCATTCTGAATTGAGAAAGCCAGTCGGATGACTAGTGAAACGTCTTCAAGAACTAAACTGGACTAAAGTCCAGTTGATCTAATTGAATACAACAGATATACTGTTTACTAATCTTTAGAACATAATTGCATTTTTTAACATGGGGCCACTGATCAGGACTAACTTTCAACGTAAAATTTCTGTGGAAGAACTGAAGTTCCATGTTGAAATAACAAGATTTTGTCATTGAAACAAGGTCAGTAATATTGGTGTTTCTGCATTGAAACTGACAGGATTCTGAAAGCAGAAAATTTTTGTTACACCAGCGGCTTATCTAAAATCCCAACAAGTGACTCAAACCCAATTTAAACAGAATTTTCAACCACTATTTTTTAGACTGCAATGAGTTGTGACATTGAAATCATCAATTCCAAATTGAAACCAGGATTATTTAGAAACAAGGGTCCCTATTTATAAAAGATCGTTATCGTTATCGAAAAAATAACAATCGCTATTGTAAAATAACGACCGGTAATTTCCGCTAACGACTGGTATTTTCCGATAACGACCAGTATTTTCCGATAACGACCAATAATTTCCGACAACAACCGGTATTTTACGATAACGACCGGCAATTTCCGATATCGGAAAATACCGGTCGTTATAGGAAAATACTGATAGTTATTTTACGATAGCGATAGTTATTTTTTCGATAACGATAACGATCTTTTATAAATAGGGCCCAAGGGCTCATCTCTACTCAAGCACATCCCTAGTTAAAAAAAATGTTAAAAGTACCATAACCTCATCCCTCTGGGCACACACAATACTCCGTTGAATGCTGCTTGCCTTCAAATCAAGTACCCCACCTGCGCTTACTGTCTTTCAGTATCTTCAGTGCGTGCTTTTATATATGGTGCATACATCATTATGTAACAAGTAACGTACTAAATGCACAGACAGAACAGCACAGCATACAGACATCTTAAGTAAAGCTTATATGTGTTAGGGCTTATAGTATGTGGTGAGGTGCTGATACATATATTTGATCTGGAGGACCGTAACTAGAGGGGCTGTGGCACTGATGCACAACTTTGAGCTAAAGGTCCGTGGCCTTAGACTCCCAGCTGTCGCTCCCCTGGTAATGCAACCCGTGCGGTCGCACAGGTTGCCCATATCAAAGGCCAGCCCTGTCTCTGTGACCACAAGCCTCCAGCCAATTAGCTATGTACCAGATATTCTTAATTTATACAAATATAATGTGGCAAAGTGTCATAAGTCTTTGCTAAGTTTAGGAAGACAAGTCCTTTGTAAAACAATGCTTAGAACTGTTTATGAGGTTAGAGATTACAGAATTTAATTCATTTGACATTTTACTAAGACATTTTTTTTAATGCTTTTTCAATTATTATTTATTAAAACCATTTAACTGTCAATGTTAACAGAATGATTGCTCTGCCATGTATTTAGATAATTAGAAATTAGTTTGTACATTTATTTTAAAGGGCATGTCCACCCCCAAAACTATAATTTAACCCACTACTGGCCCTGTAAAGTCCAGAAAAACTGACCACCAGGAAGGAACCTGGTAGAGTCCATATAGGACTCTGCCTCCTGTCTCACCTCTGGGAGAATTTTGCCATTTTTTCCACTCCCCATAGCACAAAACAACCTTGCTGTAGTGTAGGGCTCCCTCCCCCAACCGCTATAGTAATATATGTAGAAACTCCCCCAATCATTACTTACCTTGTCTCCCTCCTCCGGCATTCTGGATAGCTGGAAACCACGTCCATGATTGGCTGCCGGTCTGGCCTCCTGCTTTCAAGGTAAGTAATGATCGAGGGAGTTTCTGCAAATATTACTATAGCGGTTGGGGCTGGGGGAGGGAACCCTACACTACAGAATAAAATTCAAAAATGGGGTGGACATGCCCTTTAAGAGGACAGCAGTCTAAACTTTTTTGTTACACCAGCGGCTTACCTAAAATCCAAACAACAGTATTGGGAGTTAGGAATTACCAATCCTATATCCCTGTCCTACATTTATTTTAAGAGAACCACATTCAAATCTGTTGAAATATTTAGGGTATGCACCAGTTTATTTAAAGGATATCTATACTCTAAAAAGTACTTTTTAAAAATGGAAAGTACCTGGGACAGGAGGTCGGATTAATTATTCTTACCTCACAATACTCACAATACTGTATAATATTGTTGAGGAGCTGCAGCACCAACAGTTTTCATTTGCCAGGACTATTCTGGTATTAAAGATACCTGCTAAACAACCCTATTTATGCTGATAACATAATAGACTGTAGACAAAGTGGTGGGGAGAAATGCAACTGATCCCCCTCTTACAATACATGAGACATTTTGTAGAGGTCATTTAGATTCCATTGATAGGTTTAACTTAAAGGTTAAGAAAACGTTAATATTTATTGTTTAAATATTAAAGGTTAGAATAGTGCATTTCAAACTGTCATAATACATTATCCATGACCTGCTATATTTTTACTGCTCACAGCTCCTAGCCCTAACAGAAACCTGGCTACCCAAGCAGGACACTGCTATTGGGGCCTCTATTACTGATGACAGTCTTTCTTTATCTTATTCCTCGGAGAGGGGTGGAATAAAGGTTAAGGCTTAAGACAAAAATAGGCGATAACGGCTCTCAGTACATAGCCCTGACTGTATAATCACATTTTTTATCCCTTCTTCACATAGCTGTCATTTACAGTTGTTTAGGTCATTCCAATGAACAGGGACTCGAGTATAAGCCAAGGTTTTTAGGTTTAAAAATCAACCTAAAAACCTTGCCTCAGCTTATACTTGAGTCAATAGCAAACTTACCTTAATTCCAGAAGCAGCCGCGAGTCGGGAAGGAAAGCCGGCAGTTCCCAGAAGTACTTCACGGGTGCGCGATAATGTCAACGCTCACGCTGGCGGGATGACGTCATCGTGCAGCCGTGAAGCAGCACTGGGAACTGCCGGCTCTGCACAGAGGTAGCGGCAGCATGCAGAGAGGTAGCAGTAGCATGCAGAGAGGTAGCGGCAGCATGCAGAGAGGTGAAGAGTGAAGACTGGTAAGTGAACACTGAAGTGGGGGGCACTATTGTGGGGACAGTGTGACATACAGTTACCCCCAATACCTTTCCACAATAGGTGTGTGGAAATTACAACTCCCAGTGGCTAAAGCATGCTGGGAGTTGTAGTTTCCAAACATTTACAGTGGAAAGGTATTGGGGTTACTGTATGGGATTACTGTACATTCAAAGGGAAACTAATGCCCTAAAACAATATAGAAGGTCAAAATGTCTACCCTCGGCTTATACTCGAGTCAATCTGTTTTTTCTGATTTTGGAGGCAAAATAGGTACTTTGGCTTATACTCGGGTCGGCTTATACTCGAGTATATACGGTACTAATATGGAAATAATACATTTGATTAATTGTTATCCAATGATTTCATGCCATTAACCATAATTTAGTACATCATATACATAATTTTCGATGAATTTTCACTTTTCACACAATACACTCTGTCCACTCTCCATCTTGAATTGCCCAGTAATCATGAATAACAGGGTTAGGACTTCTAGAATATTCAGATATTGGTTCCATTATAATTAGTGATTCTTATAGCAGTAAACAATTTTTAGGTTTACGCCAGTTATTGTATAAATGCATACAGAAGCAGAAATACAACATTGTGCTCACACAGGCTAAGGGCCTCCAGTCTGTCTCAAGCCTGTACACAGACCCCCTCCAGCTCATCCCCAATCACCTATTTCTCTGACTTTAAAAGTTGACTATCTTTCCTTCCCCTGCTTGTCCTGCTATCATCTTCAGTCCTGGTATTCAAACTGTCACAACGCTACATTGCCCTAACTCTTTTCTCCATTTAAACTCTTTCTTTGACGTCCATTAGGGACCAACACTAACACACATGTGAAGCATGTGCGTTTAGAACTTAGTGAGCTTAAATTAAGGTATGTATTTCTCTTTATCTACTGCAATCCCAGGGGTAAGACCAACCAGTTCAGGTCCTCAACCTTCATTATAGTTTTCCTTTAATCCATTACACTATTGAATCGTTTCCAACTCTTTCCAATCTCGTGTTTCTTTTTGCATTAATTACATCATAATTTATGTAAAGCAAAAAGTGAATATTCTCTAATCAAGAATAGACTGATTTCACATTTTATTTACATTTTAAATTGTAGAATGATGTGGAAGCAGAAATCCTAAACCCATGCACAGGTGTTACTATGTATTTCCAGATGTATTTTCTTTTCAGAATGTCTTTATGACTGGGGGAAACCAGAGTGCCTGGAGAAAACTCACACAGAGAGAACAGAGAGAAACTTCCTGCAGATGTAGTCAAGAGAGAATTTAAATCCATGACTTCAACGCTGAAAGGTATCAGTGGTAACTAGAAAGGGCCCAACTTCCTAGTAGTTAGAAAAGTTCTGATAAAATAATGTAAAAACTTACTGTAAACAGATCTGGGACCTGGGAAATGGTCTACATTTGTTGCCGAAATGCTACATATGAGGGTTATCAATTCAAAAATTCGATAAAATTCGAAAATATGTACGCAAGTTTGGAAAACCCAAAAGTTCATAGTTCATGAAGTTCTGAAAAGTTTGAATTTATATGAACGACGATTAAAGTTCGGGTCGAACTCGGGTTCGAGTTCTAGCCCATCTCCAATGCTAACCACTGAGCCACAATACTTTCCCATTTAAAGTATTTTTTACAAAGCAATTGGTTTTTAGACACCTTTGCAATTGACCACTGCATATCCTGTTTCCACATAACAAAGATGTCTCTTCTCCATGAATGTAGCACATTAAAACCAACAAAACATCTCATATTCTTTAAAGAAGAACAAAACCCTTATTTCATGTATAGAGAGGAAGATAAGGAATTGACCTTTAACCTTCTCCATGTTTCTCCTGGGCTATGTAATATCCTCCAGCTCTCCAAGTAATGACTGTTCCATTAATATTTGTAAAGGGCTGTGATGACAATGGGTGTCCACCTATTTAGCATTAGGATGTGGGAGACATCAGTTTCTAAGACCAAATGGCAACCACAAAGTGTTATCACAAAGACAAGATGCAACTTAAAGAAAAACAAGATAATTGTCTAGGGTGATAGATCCTTCTTTATCTTCTGTTATGTACATTAAATGAGGATTTGTCCTATTCTTTTTAGATGTTCATGTTAAATCGTAATACAGTACATGCATATTAACAATTTTTAATGAACACAACATTTTGTTCTAACCTTCTCATATTATGTTGACATGTTTCCATTTTTAAGCCACTGAAATTAAGATGATAAAAGCTCGCTCTTCACCAAAAAAAAAAAAACAACCTATTTTCTTCTTAGCAATTGCAACAATAACTAGAAAGGGAAAGTTTAAAGTTTAAGTATAAAATTTGAATTTGGCTTGAAAGGCCGCATTTTGGAAGAGAATGTGTGTGCTGCAGATTTTAAAACTCAATAATACCAGTGAGGAGGACATTATTGGTTTATTATTTACCCTTTAAATATGGCTTTCACATGTCAAAGGTAGATCAGTTGGTGTACTCATGTCAGGTTGGGGGATAAAAGATTAACTTTTTTAATAATTGGTCAAAATGTGTTTTTTTTTACTATACTTACCCTTTAAATATGGTTGCCACAAGAATTAATGGGTAGCTCAGTTGGTGTGTGTGCCTGTGTAAGGTTGGAAGTTAAAAAAACAAACTTTTATGATTATTGATCAAAATATATTTTTGACTATAGTTACCCTTTAGGTATGGTGGCCACAGAAATGGAATGGTAGGTCAGTAGGTATGTGTACCTGTGTCAGGTTGGGGGTTAAAAACAACAAACTTTTTTGATGATTGGTCAAAATTCGTTTTTTGACTTTAGTTACCCTTTAAGTATGGCTGCAACAGTAATGGAGGGGTAGGTCAGTAGGTGTGTCCCAGAGAGTCCGGGCTTAATTTGAACTTACTGTTAGTGGTCCTATTCAATAAGGATAGATTCGGTTGCACGGACACTGGTGGAACTGTACAATCTATGGTCCTAGCACATGATCCTGTGATCCTGTAAGCAGGGGGCGCTCTGCTAATCAGATCTCGCATACAGCACTTTCGAAATATATATGTGATTGTTAATTTCATATGGTAATGTTTTAGGTTTTAATTATGTGTGGAGACATTTACATATATGTTTTTTTAATATACATCAATAAAGGTCTTGTTTTAATATGGGGTGTGGCAAGTAAGTGAGTGCTGCTAGGGGAAACTGTGGTGGGGGTCTTTTCCCCACATTTTTGTAATAATGGTATATTTAGAAGTGGATCCCAAGAACAACCCTATTTAGGGTATTACCAGCCCATTATAAGAGTAGTACGTACTTGTTACGTATCTAATTAACAGTAGGTGTGTTTTTTACCTGTATCACGTTGGGGGTTAAAAAAAAAACTTTGTTGATGATTAGTCAAAATTCTTTTTGACTATTGTTACCCTTTAAATATTGCTGCTACGGTAGGTCAGTAGGTGTTGTGTTCCTGGATCAGGGTGGAAGTTTTAGATTATTGATCAAAATTAGTTTTTTTTACTTTGGTTACCCTTTAAGTTTGGCTACCACAGCAATGGATAAGTAGGACAGTAAGTGTGTGTACCTGTGTCAGGTTGGGGGTAAAAAAAAAAGAACCCTTTGTTGATGATTATTCAAAATTGTTTTTTTGACTGTAGTTACCCTTTAAATATGGCTGCCATGAAAATGGAAGGGTAGGTCAGTAGGTGTGTGTACCTGGGTCTGGCTGAGGGGGTATATCTTTTTGATCTTTACAACCATAAAACTATCTTTTATTGAGGATAAATGAAAATTATCTTTAGTTACCCTTTAAGTAAGGCAGCCACAGGAATGGAAGGGTAGGTGTGTGTACTCATGAAGGTTAGGTATGTCTTTTTTGGTTTTACAACCATAAAACTAACTTTTATTGAGGATATATCAAAATTAGTTTTTTTTTACTTTATTTACCCTTTAAATATGGCTGCAACAGGAATGGAAGGGTAGGTCTGTAGGTGTGTGTACCTGTGTGAGGTTGGGGGTAAGTGTTTTTGCATGTATGACCATAAAACTAACTTTTATTGATGATTGATCAAAATTAGTTTTTTGACTATAGTTACCCTATAAGTATGGCTTCCATGGGAATGGAAAGGTAGGTCAGTAGGTGGGTGTACCTGTGTCTGTGTGGGGGGTTGGGGGCATCAGCGTTTGTATTTATGACCATGAAACAAACTTTTTTGAAATATGCACATTTGAGGATTGTTACCATTATAGTGCCCAGAAATTCGCCGGCAACGGTTCCGCGGATTCCTTAGCTAGAAGATAGCACATTTCTCCTATATGCCCCGCACGTCTATACCGAATTTCATGTCTCTAGCTCAAAAACTGTGGGAGGAGATACAGTCCAAAAAAGCGGAAGAATAAAACGGAAGAAAAAGAAGAAATAGAAAGAATAGTAATTTGGCTCTTGAAACCAAATTAAAAATAAAAAGGTTAGATTTAAACAGGAACTAAATGAAAAAAAATACAACACCTAAGATTGCTGTGTTCAAGGTCACATTCATCCCCTTCCAAATGAATTTTGTATCCAAGTAACTCCTATCTCCCATCAAACTACAATACCTTGTAGGCAGATAAGTGTACCTGCTTCTGGCTCAGATGACTTCTAAAAGTAATGGCCATAACAGAAGACACCATGGCTAATGAGTGACTGCTGCTGCCTGGAAGTATCAGGAGGCAGTGTAGCTGGTAGCAGAAAGATAGGTTTGCATACAAGGTAGGTGGTTAAGGTAAGAAGGATAAACATTTTGCAGCTTGGGGGATTGAGGGATCTGTTTGGATACAAATTTGAGGTCTGGGGTGGACATTTCCTTTAAACTGCAAACTCAGAAAAAGACAGAAACCTACAAGATTAAAAGTCGATTAACGTCAGTAACAGAAACTAAATATTCCAATTTAATCTTGATGTTCCAACATCATATAACAGCCAGATGCCACCCTTATTGGTGTTAAAACTACTCACCACATAACAGGTCTTCTTAGTTAATCAGTAACAGTGGGCCTTAACCCCAAGTGATACATTTGCACTCTCTCAACCTTCAAAAAGGAGGATCCAAACAGAATAAATCCTTTATCATTTCATGCTGCTATAAGGACTGTGATAATCCTGTAATTCTAACTTCAGAAGGCCATATTCCTTGTCCAAGGTCCTATGATCCTGTTCTTCAACCTGTGGATCATAGGGCAATAGTAAACCTGTGGATCACAGGGCAATAGTAAACCTGTGGATCATAGGGCAATAGTAAACCTGTAGATCATAGGGCAATAGTAAACCTGTGGATCACAGGGCAATAGTAAACCTCTGGATCATAGGGCAATAGTAAACCTGTGAATCACATGGCATAGTAACCTGTGGATCATAGGGCAATAGTAAACCTGTGGATCATAGGGCAATTTTAAAAAAAAACTAACAAAAAAACAGAATGGAGATAATCTTCAATGTATGTTAGTATTTGAGGTTGAATAAAGACAAACATCCATCTAGTCCGACCCAGCAATACCCACGTTTCCTGCCTAACAGGAAATGTAACAATCTAAAAAAAAAAACAGTATGAAGGGGAACAAAAATTCTTTACTGACTTCAAATGGCAATCGGAAATACCCCTGTATCAATATCAGTAACATGCAACATTCTTTATTTCTGAGACACATCCAGCTTTTTTTTTTAACTATCCTATAAACCTGCAATCTCCATGTCCAATGGAAGAAAGTTCCATCGTTTTACCGTTTTATTGCTCCCTTATTTATTTAGTTGCTCTTCTCTGAACTCTTTCCCTTTTGTTCTTCGTATTCCAAAACTGAACCGCATATTCCAAATGAGGCCTTCAGTGCTTTGTAAAGAGGAAGAAAAATATTTTTCTCCCTTGAATCCATACCTCTCTTTGGGCCCTATTTATAAAAGATCGGTATCAATATCGTAAAATACCGATCGTTATTGTAAAATAATGACTGGGCTTTTACAGATAACGACCGATATTTGCCGATAACGACCAGTATTTACTGATAACGACCGGTATTTACCGATAACGTTAAATACCGGTCGTTATCGGTAAATAACGGTCGTTATCGGTAAATAACTGTCATTATTGGTAAATAACGGTCGTTATCGGTAAATAACGGTTGTTATTTTACGATAACGATCGGTATTTTACGATAACGATACCGATCTCTTATAAATAGGGCCCTTTATACAATATCTTGCAGGGTCTAGCTGTTGTGTGCTTGCTACATTTAAGTTTAAGTTGTAATAGGACAGCTTCATGCTACTTTACGCTTTTAAATTTCAATAAAATTCTGCTTTATTGGCCATAATAAACACAATTTATGTGCACAACAACAGCTTACTAAAAAAATAGTATAAAGTCTTGAATTTTCTCTTAAATCTCAATCTTGTAAGCACAAAATGACTTCTGCCAAGAACAAGTTTCAAAATGTTAATTTGTTGACTGGTGTGCACTCTAGATTCCTTTTCACAGTTGCCTTACAAAATGTACATTATGTAAAGAAAACAGTGTTTTTTTAAATTTATATCTTACTGCAAATTCCACATCCCAGACCCTTTTCCCACAGAAATGCCAATAATAATTTCTTTTCTATTAGCACAGTAGGTTTGTTTGCTTTATAATTCAGCTTTTTTGCGCTACACAGAAATATGTTGTAAATATGCATCCATAATGCACATTGTGCACTTACTTATTTCTAAGTAAAACTAGGCTTTCTGTATGAATGTTCTCAGTATAAAGGTAAAAGTAATATGTTTTAAATAACAACACAGGGTTTCCATCATTTTAACATATCTTAAATCTCTTAAAGAAGAAAGAAACATTTAAAAGAAAAGCTTATGCTCCTTTGCTTCTGTCTGTGTGGACACAAAATCACATTTTGTGAGATATATAGATATACCTATATTTACATAGATATTTTTGTGTGATTTATTTTAAAGGGCATGCCCAATCCCAAAATGGAAATTTAGTCTGTATATAAGTAGAGGATTCTGTAGCTAAGAAGGCTTCCATGTTGTTTCCTGTACAACACACAGCCCAGCAAAGTCTTCTAAAAGCCTTGTGAGCATGTGAATGCCGCAAAAGGCACTTGTCAGTGCCCCCGCTGGTGGGCCCCTGTTACCTGACAGGTGCACTCAGGTACAGAAAATTCCTTAAATCTATAAGAGCCCCATGCCTTTCAGAACTTATCTATGCAGTGCACAGAATTTAAAATGTTAAAGGGCATCGATACGGAAAAACAGTTTTTTTAAAATTAATTATAACTGGAAACTATAATTCTTCCCAACCACCACTGTATCATTTTTTTGTTGATCTGCCCCTATTTCTTTAGATATCCAATCTAAAACTTCTTATATTTCAGCTGTCAATCAAGTTCATTGCTCTCAAAAACTATCCTTCTGTGAGTAGTTTTACTGTAGCTGGAATGGTGACAGAGTTTTGACAGTTAGAATGCTATATGCTGTTTGCAGGCTTGACAGTTGGTTTGTGGGGAAAAAGTCAGGTCAGATGAAAGTGGGAGTGGTTAAGAGAGGGAGGGGGGATACTGCTCCTAAACACAATGCAAATCAGAGTAAGTGCTACTTACATGTATTCAATTATAGATTAAGATGAGGCAAAGTCATTTTTTCAGTATAGTGTCCCTTTAAAGATAAATCCCAGAAGCAATGTTTATTATTTAAAACTTTTTCCATTTCTTAGGAATCATATCTACTTCTTTTTAAAAGGGTAGCTGTGGTAACCAAACAAGTCAAATAAAATCATTACATTATACCTTTAAAATAAACCCTGGTATCTAGGTAAAACTTGTCAAAGCTATATTGCTGGAAAGGTTTAACAATATAACTTTCAGAAAACTTTCTGCTTTCAGCACCTTGTAGCCATGTGACAAGATATCCTTGAAGAAACTTTATTGGTTTGTTAAAATCAATTCCTAAGTCTAGAAATATTTACATTAAGAAAAATCCTCTTTATCCAAGGACATTAATTAAAATGTAATATTTAAAGCTCATACAATGCCACCCAGTTGATTTCTATTCTACTCTATTCCCTAGCTACAAGTCATTATGGCTTTAGGAATACTCTGCAGATGGAAAATGTTGGTTTACACCCTGTAGTGGCTTAATTTGTATGTATTGCAAATAGAGAATAAGCAGCATGGTTATACATAATCAACATAAATGACACCTGTTCTCCTCCAATATAAAAATACATTACCATTATGGGAACTTGGCTTAATTATTATTATTTTTTTTTTGCAAACTTTTCTTTTTTCAATTCAGTTTCTTACACAGATGGGTAGAATTGGCACTGGTTCTTCCCAGTATCATCATGAATCATTTGACTGCAGACGCCTGGATGTCTGTGCCCTATTATTGTGACTTGTCCTTGAAATTCTTAAACTATATCTAATAACATGTTTTGCCAAAATGTGGCAAACTACTGAAAGGAAGATTCTTCAATAATGCAACACCAAGAAAGTCTAGTGTGCGGAAATATTTCCATTATATACGCAGATTAAAATAATCTTATCATAGATCAATGACAAATCTTAAGATTGATAAGTCAATTTGTCTATTACTGAAACCATAGGTTTGGTGGGTGATGGTAAGTAAAGGCTGGCGATTTTTCGTCAGCAATTTTAATCAGTTTGATTGAATCAGCTGTATCGAAGCTGAAATCCACTTAAGATAGATGGCGCATGGTGCTGCAGTTCGAAATCTTCAGGAAGAAATTCTATGAGAACTCCCCTATGGCCAGGAATCTAAGTACCTGCCGGTCTTCCCCAGAGCCTCTGATGGTGAGGATATTGTGCGGCGAACAGGCACCAGGTTGCAACCCCAGAGAAGAAACCCACAAGACCCAATCCCACTATGTAGAGAAGGCAGCAGAAGAATGAAAACTAACCAGTGGCAAAGTTGGTAAGAAACAGAGATGTCAAAGGCAAGCGAAAGTCAGGGGCTGGCGGCACACAGACAAATCCAATATACAAACGTAGGTCAGAGCTGGCGGCAATCAAAGTAAACAACCTGGATCGGCATCATGTGATCTATTAGAAGACAGGAGAATAGTCAGAACCAGGTAACCAGGAGTAACAATACAAATTCTTAGAGAACAGGTAACAAACACTAAACTGGCAGCAAAAACTGAAAGGTCAGGAGAGTTTAAATAGGTCTATTCGTGTCATCAACCCGGGCCGCACACGCTGGTTGTTCATGCCTACCAGCAGCCCTAGGAAGCTGCCGGGACCCACGGTGCATGCCCCCGTGCGGCAACAGTGATGCACGCACACACAGAGCGCCAACCCGATCGCGCAGTGAACCAGTCAGCCAATCACAGGCACTGCTGCCGGCTAAGAAGACAGCCACGGGATCGAAGGGATGTAAGTATGAACATTATGGCCAAATGAATTTATGCTACATAAAGGTCAGACAGAGAGGGATTCTGATGGTGGGAGGGAGGGGGAAAAGTGCTCCCCAGCACACGAAACAAACAACTGAGAGGACAGATCAGAGGCAGAAACCTTTTGGACGGGAAGACAGCTCATACTCTCCAGTTTCCTGGACTTTGAACAGACATCGCAGGAGAACCATAAGGAGAGATATAAGGTAAGGATTTTTTTAAACTACTCTCTGAGAGTAGACCCAGGCAATGCTGCCACACTGTGTGGTTGAAACTAAACATGCTAGGTTAATACTTATTAGTATTCACCACGGCAAGTGGGGATGGTACCTCATATATTAGATACCTCACAGCATCATGTTATTATAATAGCATTGCCCTAATAATCTAACGTATAAACAAACATTTCTCATTCCCAGTTTACCTAAAGAAATGGATTTATCCTTTATATATCACTCACTGACACCACCTGCAGGCTGGAGATGGTATATAAGGAGCCTTGGTATATATGTCAATTACAATACACATCACATCCTGTGTAGCAGACAGAAACTTTTTTTTGGATTACACTTCCTTTCACATGGAGCAGACACATGGGTGTGGTTTAACCTCCCATTCTTACCATTCCATGTTGAAATAGGGATCTGAGCTCTGTAAGTAAGTTTATGCATTTTGTATATTTTGTGTTGTACCTAATATAAGTCAGTGCTATTCTTTATATACATATAGTGATGTTCATTTAAATGGTAATAGTTAGATAGTACACACATACATATACAACTTTCCTAAATGTAATATCATATACCCCCCCCACATTTATATATATATATAAAACCAGGGTTTTCACCGCACACATCTTCTGTTGTTCTTACCTTGTGCCGGTGTATCGGAGTGTAGCTGAGTGACTCCTTTTCATATATAAAAAAACAAATATACACCGCACACAGGATTTATGCTTCAATTACTTTATTCAGCACATCTATAGTGTACGACGTTTCGGGGATAGCACTCCCCTTCGTCAGGTACAGATAATGGCTATCACATGCTGACAAAACTTTAAAAGCTTATATACCCTCCACACAGGAACTGACATCACTTTCAACCACCCATCACCACATTATAAATTAACCCCTAGTTACCTATTAATGTAACCATTTATACATTAAGGAAAACAGATATGGTTTAGATACATCCCTATTTTAAATAATGATAAAGATCATAGTCCTTATTTGATCCCCATGGGTGGAAAGTCTTAAGCTGATGCACCTTATTTTAAAATAAGGCCACAATCCCCTCCCCTACTTGGGCTCAACACTGCCTCCAGCACCCTAAACTTAAGATCACTATCTGTATGGCCTCTACATAGTGTTTTGACACAGGTCATTTTACATTCTTCTTGCGGGTACTTGAACGGTGTTGGGAGATGCAGGACTTTATTATCTGGTTGGTCTCCCCTACGTTCAAAAGTCCGCAGGCTTACCACAACACATATACTGCGTACATTGTCTCAAAGGTACAAAATTCCCTATTACAGTAAGCTTTCCCTGTAATATGATGTTTAAAAAGTGTCCCTTCTCTACAAACTTGTATTGGGCACAACGTAGACAGGGATACATTCTGGGCATTTGTTTCTTTTAAGGATTTGGGGTTTGCTGATATTTACTAACAATCTTTGTTAAAGTGACGGCTTCATTGAGTAATCTGTAAACAATTAACATCTGTCACCTTTATTTACTTGTCCTTTAATAAGCACCCTTGTCACCGATATTGTAAATACTTAAAGCCATAAAACGTTGTATAGTGCGCTCGTCTATCCAGAATGGGGTTGTCCTTTTCATTGCTGTTTGCTGTAATCCCTCCAGTCATCCATTAAAAAGCATTCCCTTTTCATTGTGTATTCATTCATAACGCTCTCTGTATGGGCTACCACTCCATGTATACTGCATGAATGGTTTAACAGTGACAGATATAAGCCTTGACACAGCTCCCCTGATTCCCTTTACCATTTCTAAGTGCCCTATAAAGCCGTATTTATAAGTATTTAGAGTACACACTAATGGGTTAGAGCATCTGCTTTGGCTACAGTAAATGGATGTTCACTTGAACATCTGTGCTTCTCCGGCAGATTAATCTGAACTCAAATACTGATTCGTAACACACATCTGTCCAGCAGATTGATCAGTTTTTAGCCCACATTGTGGTCACCTAAAAAAACACATTATGGCAAGAACCATGTTTTATCACTTACATTTTTATTACTGTTCCTTGTTACAATATATTTGGTACTGTTGGGGCTACTTGACCAGATAATTAGGTCCATAGGCTACAACTCTGATTAGACTGTAAATTTTGGCCTCTGTTCCAAATATGTGTACTCTCTATATTAGCCTCCATGTGCTGCTCTCTACCATGTTGTTTCTAGAAGTGTCCCTCTTGTTGGGAATGTTGGGAGATTATCTTTTAGGAATAGAGCAATTCTACTGCTTCTGCTGCTGTAATTGGATGATAGGTCCCCAGTTGACCCAGTGGATAAACTGCCATTGTACAGAACTCTTGTATCTACTCGGTAATAATAGGCATTGTACTAAGCCTGCAAAGATCTACCCTAACTGGGTTTATTTCACAATGGTTTTATATATTTGGTGACTCTTTGAAGAGTTCTTTTTTCATCTCTTCATGACCAAAGGGGCTTTACTTTGGCTTAACTTCAATAATTCTACAAATAAATTTGTAAGTTCCAATCATTGTCCTCAAATGCATATACTATCTTATGAAGCTGATGGAAATAACAGGGTTAACGGGCTAACGGGTTAAACAGTAAGATATCCTAAATGTAAAATACAATCCCCATACTTAATGCATATTAAACACATACCTGTTATTCTGTCTCCATATAGCTATACATTACATTTAGAATTAGAACTAAGGGTAGATAACATGACTAACTTTATGACTGTAGAGATATATCGTCGCACACTAGCAACTTCACAAGTGACTGTTTTCAAATCTAGGGATAAAATATAAAAGTAAGAGTAGGTAAGAGGAAGGGGTGTTACAATGAAGCCCTGTTGATTACAAGGCATCACACCTATTACAGAGATGTATTAAACAACTAACATTTTCCCTCTACAGCTAGGGTGGGCGACATTCACTGACCATTAGAGATTTTCAAAACTGAAATCAGATTTTTGAATTTTACAAAAGTTTTGAAAATTAAAAAACAAACCCAATAGAAGTCAATAGGAGCTGAATTCAGTTTTTTTTGCGTTCAACATTGATTATCCTGATTTTGATATAAAACATTCACAGGGAGATGCAATATCCCACGCTAATGAGAAAATAAGCGCTAAAATCACGCTAACCTATGTTCTAACGTGTCAGCGAAGGTTTTGCACTGCCTGCACCATGTAGCAATTTTTTTTCTTTGTGCAGTGCAAAGTGATGCAATAATTTTGCGCCGGTTTTTGCGCTAGTTTTTTGCGCTACAATTAACGCCTCTTTAATGGTGTCTTTAAAATATGCGCAAAAGGTCACAACTTACCGCTAGCGATTTCGATCGCAAAGTGATTAATACATTGCGGAAAAAAGGGCACGTAGGTTGCGATAGCGAAATATATTGCATCTCCCCCTCAATGTTTTAAATAGAATATTCAATGTTCAATATATATTGGGTTCCAAATGAACCCCAACCCCATCCCTACTGATCACTGTTAATCAAGGTGTTACCCAGTAAATGGTTCCAATTAAAAGATATTGAACAAAAAAAAGATACAGATAATTCACTGCCCAAAAGAATAATTGCTCTAAGTCCTGTGTATCAGTTAGTAATTTCTTAAAGGGCAACTCCACCCTCATAAGAACATCTTTTAGAAAGAATGGCCTCTTTAAAATATGTTGATATATCCTACTTTGTCCTATGAATTCATTACTGTATGCCTGCTATGCTTCTGGATGCCTCATGGAAACTGAGCCATTTAGAAAACTGTACTGAGCCTTTACTGAGCCTGGGCATGCTCAGAAGAGGCAGACAGGGGATTAACATTCAGTCATTGGCTGTGATGTCAACTGACAAATCCATAACTGACAGTTGCTAACTGGAAGAACCAGGAAGCAGAAAGAGGGAAACAGGACATTGTGCAGGATTTCAGGTTAGACTTATATATTTCACATTTCAAACTATTACCGTTTAGGGTTTTGGGGGGTGATTTACCTGTATGTAAGTTTTCATCTTGGGGCTGGACTTGCCCTTTAAACACCGCAGAACACAATTATGAAAGGGTAACTATATTCACTGCAAGGTGAAGTAACAGATTTTGAATTAGACTGGAAATGAAACATCATTAATTGTCACATGTAAAAAATGTAGCAGCTGTTCCAACGGATCTTTCAAAAAATCGCAATGTAACATGAACCAACTCAGAAATCAAATCAAATAGCTGGAGAAAAGCAGCTGCGCCTTTGAGAATCAGATGCCAGTCATCAATTCAATGGCATATTGTGACCCACTGCAAGAGAGTTTGCGTGCAAATCCACAAACACATCTCACTAAAAGCTTCCAATGAATGTCTGGGAATGTCTTGTAAAAAGAAATGTTGCTGTACAGACATTAGTTTTGCTGTTGCGTGTTACAGTAAAGCACTGCTGGAAAAATTCAACAGCCATAAAATTAAGATAGAAGATGTTCTGTGGATTAAAGTTAAACTCGTAGATACAATCTGTCTCGTATTTGCAGAGACAGACATTTTTGAACATTCATCCTACGAAATGAATTTCAGTTCTAATGTCCCAGACATTCTCTGATGACCTAGTTCAAAGAAATGATTAAATATTACTAAGCATTTTTTTAAATATTCATTGACGTGAAAAACATTGACATAAAAGGGGAATCTTATACCCCAAACTACCCCTTCATTTTTACCTCCCATTACAATTATCCAGGGGGAGGGCCTAAATAACTATATTTGTAATATGTATATGTTGCAACAGTACATGTTGTATATGTTGTTATCACTTCTCATGCCCATTTACCTCTTTTAATAATGTCCTATATTTCATGGTTTTCTCCCCTTTACTTGTATGCGCATTAAAGTATTAAAGGGCAAGTCCAGTCCTCAAATGAAAAATCATATTTAGATAAATTACCCCCAACTCCCAAAACTACAAAGGTATTAGACAAACCTAAAAATGTCTTGCAAATGTCATGTTTGCCTATTCTTGCTTCCTTCCAGTCATGGATGTTATAGCGAACATCACAGCCAATTACAAATACTAGTTCCCTAGCTGCCTCCTCTGACCATGCTCAAGCTTAAAAGCAGCTCACTAAATCACTGAAGCAGGGTGTGAACAAATAAAGCCGTTAACACACCCTACCCCTACCAGACGCACAGCAGGCATTAGCAAATGATTTCAGAGGACAATGTAGGATATCTCAACATATTTTAAAGAGTCCATTCTTTCTAAAAGATGGTGGAGTTGTCTTTTAAAAAATATCCCCATTCCCAATAGGAAAATTATAAGCTACTATTCTCTTTTCCTATAGCCAATCAGAAGGGGGTACATATAAAAGCCGAGTTAAGTGGCCTATACACACACCAATATCAATTGAACAATCACAGCATTGTACACAGTATTGTTCAGATAAAAAATTTGTAACATACCTGATAGGTAAGAAGACCGTACAAAGGGTCATAAACAGTCCAACAATTATACAATATTCAATATCCCAATATCGTACATTCGGGATTGGTGCATTTATGGGCCCCTTAAATTAATTACTCAAAGCCCGTATATATTTTTTGTTTTTTAACCCAAAAGCAGAACAGCAAATCTTTGTAAAACGTTGTAGCATCTCTAGTAACATCACACTGTGGACTACACAGGTCCAAGCATTTGTTTAATGATATTTATGTCACTCTGAAGAGGGTGATTGATTGAGACCGCAAAGACTGCTTAACTTGCTGATATTTAATGAGATACATTGACTAGAGTCATGTTGGTTTAAGTGGAAGAAATAATCAGTTAACCCCTATAGTGCATGTACTGTAAAGAAATAATTCCTAAACATATTGTATGTGCAATGGTGGGAGAGAAATCACATATTCTAATACAGTACATAAGAGAAATTATAGTTTGGTCAGAAAAGTCATAATAAACCCTCTGTGTGCTAGTAGAAAGTTATATACAGTTGTGAGCACCTTATTTCCACACAAAAGATTTTTGACAGCTCAATAGACAGTTGGGTACATACCATATGTTACGCCAAGGTTTATAGGGGGAAATGCAATATATTTCCCTATCACAACCTACGTGCACTCGTTTCCACAATATATTAATCCCTTTTGACCGTTAATACATTGTGAAAACGCTAGCGGTAAATTGCAACCTTTTGCGTGTATTTTAAAGACAACATTGAAGAGGTGTTAATTGTAGCGCAAAAAGCTAGCACAAAAATCGCCGCAAAATGTATTGCATTGCTTTGCGCTGCGCAAAGAAAAAAAGTTGCTACATGGTGCAGGCATACATATATACAGAGAGAAATAGAGACAGATGAAGAGAGAGAGAGATAGGTAGATAGATCAATAGGTAAATTATTGATACAGGTACAGCAAACTGGGGATTATTGATACAGGTACAGAAAACTGTGGATTATTGATACAGGTACAGCAAACTAGGGGGTTATTGATACAGGTACAGCAAACTGGGATTGTTGATTCAGGCGCAGCATTTTGGGGTTATTGATCCAGGTAAATTATACTATTGATATGGGATTTTTTGATACAGGTACATCATACTGGGATTACTGATACATGTACATCATACTGGGATTATTGATATGGGATTTTTTTTCTCTGCTGCTCTGCGCTTGTGATTGGATCTATAGTGCAGAGCAGTTATGTTATGTTATGTTATGTTTGGGATTTTCCAGGGTACATATTTGCAAAAGATTCATATACAAGTCATTCTGAATTGACAAAGCCAGTCGGATGACTAGCGAAACGTCTTCAAGAACTACATTTCAAGTCCAGTTGATCTAATTGAATACAACAGATATACCATGACCTGGATGAATGAGAACCTTCACAAGCAGAGCAGTGATTTACAGAGTCAGAGCAGGAGTTTAAATCTCCCGCTGATTTTGGTTATACTCACGAATGGCTGACACTTTCCCTCTACCTTTCATTAAAGGGCCAGTAGAAGGTCTGGGCAGTGCACAGTAATTAAATTTTTTTTAGAGAGGAATTCGGGGGGGGGGGGGGAGCGCCCTCCCTTGCCCCTATGTGCGGATGCCCATGCACACAAGGTAGTGGCCCAGGTGCATCCAAGGCCCCGGGTCCTTTGCTAGGCCAGCAGGACACAACGTGCAGACAATCCAAAGATGTGAAGCCGAGCACCAGAAAAAAAAACTAAGTATTCCTATAAAATCTGAGCTTTATTCAGAATAACATACAGATACAGACAGTCACACCTGATGTGTTTCATGTAAGATCACACTTCACACAGTTGCCTTTTGTAGAGAAGGGATAAAAAAAGACCCACCCACCAAATTAACAAAATAAGCTAACCCCTAAAGGGAAATATACCAATATAGAAAAAAGCCTTTAGAAAAAGGCTAAGGAAGTAAAAAAGGCATACAAAATGAAATATATACAAACACAACAAAGTATCTGTACAAAACAATGTATACAGGTAAAATGTAATACAATGTAGAAGAAAAATAGCTATGTCCTGAAAGTATATACTAATCAACAAGCTGCAAAGTGCAAAGTGATTAACAAAGCATGCAATGTCCCGGGCATAATTCAGTCCTTGGGGAATCCGGGTTTCTAATCAAAAGATCCATTCAACCCCACTCCTTAATAAACGGGAGGATCTATTCCCCCCTCTAATGGGGCTGAAGATCCTCTGTATGCCTTGAAAGCATACTTCTTGAATGTCTGAATTGTTACATTCAGCAAAGTGTCTAGACACAAGGCTGGTTTCATCCCTACCTCTAATAGCCCTGATATGTTCACCAAGACAGCACCGCAAAGGGCGGATGGTACAACCTACGTATTGTTTAAAGGGACAGTTCCGTTGAAATGATCAATATTTGTTAAATTGTTAGTTTGTGTAATGCCTTCTTAGTTATATATTATCTCCCATTTTGAAAAATCAGTTGATTTTTCAGGCGCTGAGTCAAGAGCAAGACCATAACGGTCTCTACTAGGCTGGGTACACACAGAGGGACTATTTGTCCTGAGCCCCACTGTGTAGTGCATAAAAATCCTTACCTTACATCCCAGCTCAAATGGTTCTCCTGTAATGTCCCACACAAAGTCCAGAAAACTGGCCACCAGGAGCCTAGCAGGGAGTGAAATTGTTTCCGCTTCTGAGACATCCTCTCAGAGCAGGGGTCTTAAATTGTGGAGTAAAAAGTGGTGCAAATCCTTTTATTAAATACATTGCGCTTAACACTGAAATGAAGAGACTCTTTCTACTGCTCTCCTTGTGTACAATTTTTCTATTTCCTGGCTTCTTTAAACCGTAACCCTTGGTTTTCTGATAATGTACAGTATTAAGCTCTTCATTAATTCGAAAAGGCATTTGTCATTTTTGTCAGTATCGAGGTAAATGTATCTGGCATTGTGAAGGTTCATTGTGTGATTGCTGCATCCCAAATCAACCATTTAAGCATTTAAAAGCAGTGATGTAAGCTTAATTCCCACCTACCGAATGAACTGCTGATTCCCTGTAAAGCCAACTACATAAGGAAATTTGCTATAAAGACTTCGCTAATGACTCAATCTAAACCAAGGGCAACTCTGGATAAAATGTTAGAAATCACAGTTGGGAGAACTGTGGCTTGAGAATTTCCAAGAGAAAGAAAAGTTTATACTTTAATAATAAATTCCAAATTATCTGCCCAAGGTGAACTATTGCTTTACTGCACACAATGATTATTTGTGAATGCTGTTAAACGAACTGCTAGTGTCCAGCCCGCTATGCAATGTCTAATAGATACAGATATCCTTCTAACAGATTACTGGAAATCCTGATTTCAAAAACAATAATCATCCATTTTTATCATTTCATTTGTGTCTGATTTAGGAAATGACAAATCCCATATTGATTTGATTAGAATAAAGTTTATTTGCGATGGGGCAAAGTCTTCCAAAAATTAAATCTGGGGGCATCTGATCATCTGACCACACACTAAATCAGATCCAGCAACCAGGTATGGAAGGCTTTGTAAGTGTAGGATGACGGCTCCTCCTTAATTGTCTCCTCTTTAGCTCGTCTTTGCAGCAAAAGCAGCTCCGCCATAAAAAATCCCACCCCATTGTTCATTAATAAACTCATTTACAAATCATGTGATTAAAAAATAAATAATTAAGAAAAATAAAGTTTCCTGCAAGATAATTACACAATCATAAGGTAAATGATTGCATTTAAATAAAATATCTACAGTATGTTATACAGTACGTGGTTGAGAAATAGAACTGTGAACATATTTTATTATATAACCCTTTTCACAAGCTTAGAAATTCCTTTGGAGGAAAAAACAATTAAAAGGGAAACAACACAGGTTTTCTGGTAGAATATTTCATTTCTTCATTTCTTTTGTTGTGTTTCCCTTTGAAGGTAATTACCTTAAAGGTAAAAAAAAATCATGGCCAGGATGCAATTAGAATTGTTTGTGCACTAGAATTCCATTTGGGATGGAGGTTAGGCATCACTGTATTAAAGATCATCGTCCAAAAAGGCCGTTTGGTATACGTTGTGCGTCGCAGGTCAGCCCTGCGATTACACGTGTGTATGAGCCTTTAACCCTTTCACTGCCAGGAGATTTTCATTTTTTTTTGCGTTAACTGCCAGAAGAATTTTCAGGATTTTGCCCTCAATCACTTTAGACTAATTTTACAGTAGGAAACCTTGCAGTAAATCAGGAATATTATACATTGTTTTTTTCAGCACAAAGTGTACTTTAACATGGTAACAGTATTTTGTAACTTTTCTGGAAATTTTACTGGAATTATGGGTAAAATATGTAAAAAAAATGAAAAATTTGCAAATTTTCATGGATTTTTCCCATTTTTATTTATAGTTATCTTAAGGTTACACACAAAAATCTTACTGTTTCTAAAAGCTCAGATACTCCCAAGTACAACGATACCAGATATATGTAGGTACCCCACTTTTCCTGTACAGGAGACTCCCCCAAACTAAAACTGCACCTTCAAGAATATTACACCAAATTAAAATGTATAACCACTACTGACAGTTAACATAGAATATCTACCAAATTAACTAAAATATCCCCACAAGTGAGATATTTTTAGAAACTACACACCCGCAGGATTTTATGAGTGAGGTAAGTTTTGATCAAAATGCAGATACCCGGACGCAGCTCTTCGTCCAATTGTAAGTTGTTTTCTCACATTTTCCTTTTTTTCCTCAACTGTAAAATCAGAGACAAAATCAAATGCGAATTTCAGCTAAAAACTGTGGAGGAAAGTTCAAACGCATCTCAAATATCAAAGCCTAACCCCTCCCGAATAAAACGGTATGCCACATTCATGGGTGTACCCAGAGACATGGCTACCAACTAACCCAGAGCGTGACCAGTGCCAAATGTCAGTAGCAGCAAAAAAAAATTAGCCAGTTTTGTATTTGAACAGTCTGCAGTTTTTCCACAAATCACCCCCCCAACTCAGAAATACCCCCCACAAACTATATATTCCTGAAATCTACACACCATCAGCTATGTAACGCTGTAGTTCGTTCATTGATACCATCAATGGTGTGGCCGCAGTTCTTCGTAGAAGTTTGTACTTTTACCAGATTTTCAAAAAAAATGAACATCAAACAACATTCAAAAAGGTAGAAATCATGCCAAAACACCATGGAATGTAAAAAAAAGTTACCAAATATCAATCTCCCAAATGTCCTGAATCAAACGGTATGCCATATGTGTGGTTACACACGCGGACGTGGAAGCGAAAAGCCACAAAGTGAGACAATGCACGATGGCTCAGAAACGGCAAAAATATTTAGCCAACTCCGAATTTGGACAGTCTGCAGTTTTTTCAACAAAACACCCCCGTAACTTAGAAATAACCCCCACAAACTATATATTCCTGAAATCTACACACCTTCAGCTATGTAACACTGTAGTTTGTTCATTCATACCATCATTGCGTGGGACGCAATTCTTCGTAGAAGTTTGCATTTGTCTGAAAATGAACAAAAACAACTTCAAAGGTAGAATTCATGACCAAACTCATGGAATGTAAAAAAAGTACTAAATATCAATCTCCCAAAGGTCCTGATCACACGGTATGCCATATGTTTGTTACACGACCGGAACGTGCGGGGTAGCGAAACCAAGTGAGACACTCACGATGGCTCAGACACGAAATATTTAGTCCAATTTTTCGATTTTTGGACAGTCGCCATTTTTTCCACAAAAACACCCCTAACTTAGAATAACCCCACAAACTATATATTCCTGAAACTACACAACCTTCACTATGTAACACTGTATTTTGTTCATTCATACCAATGCGGGCGGCGCAATGCTTCGAGAGTTTGGGCTTGGTCTGAAAAAGAAAAAAAACACTTCAAAGGGTAGAATCATGCCCAAACCCATGGATTGTAAAAAAAATTTACTAATATCAATCTCCCAAATGTCCGAATCAACGGTTTATGCATATTGTGGTTACACAATATCAAACCTAACCCCTCCCAATAAACGGTATGCCACATCATGGGTGTACCAGAGACATGGCTACACAACTACCCAGAGCGTGACCAGTGCAAATTGTCAGTAGCAGCCAAAAAAAAAATTAGCCAGTTTTGTATTTGAACAGTCTGCAGTTTTTCCACAAATCACACACCCCCTCACCACCACCACTCAGAAATACCACCCCCCACAAACTATATATTCCTGAAATCTCACACATCAGCTATGTAACGCTGTAGTTCGTTCATGATACCATCAATGGTGTGGCCGCAGTTCTTCGTAGAAGTTTGTACTTTACCAGATTTTCAAAAAAATGAACATCAAAAACATTCAAAAAAAGGTAGAAATCATGCCAAAACACCATGGAATGTAAAAAAAAGTTACCAAATATCAATTCCCAAGTCCTGAATCAAACGGTAATGCCATATGTGTGGTACACACGCGGACGTGGAGCGAAAGCCACAAAGTGAGACATGCACGATGGTCAGAACGGCAAAAATATTAGCCAACTCCGAATTTGGAACAGTCTGCAGTTTTTTCAACAAAACCCCCGTAACTTAGAAATAACCCCACACAAACGATAATTTCCTGAAATCTACACACCTCACTATGTAACACAGTAGTTTTGTTTCATTATACCATCAATGGCGTGGGAGCGCAATTCTTCGTAGAAGTTTGCATTGTCTGAAAAATGAACAAAAAACAACTTCAAAAGGTAGAATTCATGCCAAAACCTCATGGAATGTAAAAAAAGTTACTAAAATATCATCTCCCAAATGTCCTGAATCAAACGTATGCATATGTGTGGTTACAACACCGGACGTGGGAAGCGAAAAGCCACAAAGTGAGACAATGCACGATGGCTCAGAACAGCGAAAATATTTAGCCAATTACCGAATTTTGACAGTCTGCAGTTTTTTCCACAAAACACCCCCCGTAACTTAGAAACTAACCCCCACAAACTATATATTCCTGAATCTACACACCTTCAGCTATGTAACACTGTAGTTTGTCATTCATACCATCAATGGCGGGCGCAATTCTTCCGTAGAAGTTTGCATTGTTCTGAAAAATGAAAACAAAAAACAACTTCAAAAGGTAGAATTCATGCCAAAACCTCATGGAATGTAAAAAAAAGTGTACTACAAATATCAATCTCCCAAATGTCCTGAATCAAACGGTATGCCATATGTGTGGTTACACACGCGGACGTGAAGCGAAAGCCACAAAGTGAGACAATGCCACAATGGCTCAAAAAACAGCGAAAAATATTTAGCCAATTCCGAATTTTGACAGTCTGCAGTTTTTTCCACAAAACACCCCCGTAACTTAGAATAACCCCACAAACTGATATTTCCTGAAATCTACACACACTTCAGCTATGTAACATGTAGTTTGTTCATTCATACCATCAATGGTGTGGGCGCAGTTCTCATAGAAGTTCGCATTTGTCTGAAAAAGAACAAAAACCAACTTCAAAGGTAGAAATCAATGCCAAAACTCATGGAATGTAAAAAAAAAGCTACTAAATATCAATCTCCCAAATGGTCCTGAATCAAACGGTATGCCATATGTGTGGTACACACGCGGACGTGGAAGCGAAAAAGCCACAAAGTGAGACAATGCAACGATGGCTCAGAAACAGCAAAAATATTCAGCCAAATCTGAATTGAACAGTCTGCAATTTTCCCCACAAAAACAACCCCCACAAACCATATATTCTCAAATCCACACACCTTTATCTAGAAATTCTGTAGTTTGTTCATTCGTACCATCAATGGTGTGGGCGCAGTCTTCGTAGAAGTTCACAGTTTTAGCAGATTTTCTAAAAAAATTTGGAAAAAAACACTCTCAAAGGTAGAAATCATGCCAAAAGTTACAAGTAATGTAAAAAAAAGTTACCAAATATCAATCTTCCAAATGTCCGAATCAAACGGTATGCTCTAGTATGGTTACACACGCAAACGTGGAATCAACTAGCCACAAAGTGAGCCAATGAAACAATGGCCCATTACAGCAACTTTTCAGATTTGTCAGACTAAAACACCCCTCTATTAGAAATACCCCCCCAACTATATATTTGTGGAATCTACACTCTTCAGCTACACAATGGTGTGATTCTTTATGCATACCACCAATGGTATGAGCGCAGTTTCATGTAAAAATTTCGCTTTTTTATCCAGATTTCAGGAAAATGTATAAAAATACAATTCAAAGTTAAAAATCATGGCAAATTTCCATGTCATGTAAAAAAAACTGTTTCAATTATCAATCTCCAATGCCCTGAATCAAACGGTATGCATATTGCGTGGAGTACACAGGGACATGGCCACCAACTAGCTCAAATGGGCACATGCACAAGTGTAATTACAAGAAAAAATAAAGTGCTCTGTAATTTCAAACAGCCCCAAAACCTTGGAAATGCCCCCCACACAATAAAATCCCCCACTAATATCAATCTCCCACATGTTCTGAAATCAAACGTTCTGCATAATGTGGATGCACACAGAGACGTGGCCACCAACTAGCTCAAATGGGGACGCATGCACAAATGCAATTACAAAAGAAAGAATCAAAGTGCTCTTTAATTTGAACAGCCTACACTTTTTCTAAGGAAACAGTCCGAAACATGGAAATTCTCTCCCACAAACTATATATGTGGAATCTACACTCACACCTTCAGCTATGTTACAATGCCATGCTTTCTACAGTACATGAAGAATTCCAGACCCACGGATCCAAAGAAGTCCTGTTTTTACGAGGTTTGTGAAAAATAAAATAAGATGATTCAAGGGTTGAAATCTACTAAACCCTTTTGACAAGCAAAAAAAAACCCACTAAATGTCAATCTCCCACATATCCTGGCATCAAACGGTATGCCATTAAAGGGTGGGTGCAAACAGAGACGGGGCACCAACTAGCTCAAATTGGACGCATGCACAAGTCCAATTACAAGAAAAAAATCAAAGTGTTCTGTAATTTGAACAGCCTAATCAACTTGGAAATTCCCCCACACAAACTATATATTTTGGGAAGCTACACACCTTCAGTACGTGATGGTATCATCAGCTTTCGTATTACTGAAGAATTCCAGGCGCTGTTATTCCATAGAACTCCGTGCTTTAGGAGATTTTGTGAAAAAATAAAATAAGAGGACTCAATGGTTGAAATCCCTACGAAACCCACTCGGCAATTAAAAAACCCACTAAACGGCAATCTCCCACATGTCCTGAATCAAACGGTATGCCATAAGGGTGGGTGCAAACAGAGACGGGGCACCAACTAGCTCAAAATGGGATCCATGCGCAATTGCAATTACAAGAAAAAATTAAAAACACGCCACAACCCACCCCCCACCCTATCTCCACTCCCCCTTTTAGTGGAAAAACCAGTTAAGTACGGAGAGTCACAACACAAGTTTTTGCACATTTACTGATCCTAATAAATCAATTACTGTCTTTTTTTGGTACCTCTGCAAAATTTCCTACTAAAATAGGCTTGTTTCCCTTGAAATCCAACAAATAAATGATCTGCGTTTACTTACCGATCACCTGGGACATTGGGAAGCTTGGAGAGAAGACAAAGTTTTTTGTTATTTAAGTTTTGGTAAAAAAAAAGGTGGTGTATCACTTTAAGATTTTTTTTTGTGTGCATTTCCCCTTTTTTTGGGGATCATTTCCCAAAGATGATCATCAAATCATCTTAGGGAATGATACCGAACTTGGAATACGGGCATAAATGCCCGTTTTTCCCATTCGAAATCCGATGGAAAAATTCAATTCCCGGAAATCATTTTCCAGGAAGTGATGTTTCATTCATTGCCAAAGATCAAATAATTTGGTGATCAGAAGTGATCACACAATTGATCTCTGTCCCATTTTTTTTCTAAGTCTTCGCTAAGTAGCAAAGACTTAGAAAAAATCTATTGTGAATGGAACTTTGAGTTCCATTCACAAAATGTATAGAAAAGTGGCAGCTTGACAGCTTTTGCTATACCAGGGACTTGCAGCATAATCTAAATGCAGTACCTCCACTAGACCACTAGGGTCAGTCTTACACCACTCTATGGGAAGACCCCGGTGAACGGAGGAAGTTCTGTGAGTCACGGGTCTCCCTTTCAGTCTTTAAGAGCTCCTCCTCACTTCCTCCTCGTGTGGACCGGCTGATGCAGGAAAAGGTAGGATATCTCCTGATCCCCCCCTCGAATTGCACCAACTGAGGGGGGGTCGAGGGGGCTAGGGGGGCAGTTGAATGCTGCCCCCCATCGGCCCTAGCAGGGGGGGAAAAATTTTGGGGAGGGGGGAGCACAGATCGTATATTCACGATCTGTGGCGTTGAGTATTCACTCAACTGCACAGATCGTGAATATACGATCTGTGGCAGGGAAGGGTTATAAAGGACAACAATATAAAAAAAAACACATCGCCCCCATTACATGTCCACACTTCCAGCAGCTGAAATCACTTACTCACATTTACAGCTGTGCTGCCCTCCCTTAGATACACCCAGCAAAGATGAGTCTAAAGCCGCCTCCTAGATGGCCCAGGGCTATATTAACATAACACTTGTCATTGGCTGGTAGTAATGTCTGTTACAACCTCTCTCTCCTCCTTGCCAGCTCAAAGAAACTTGAAATGTCCTGTTGCTAGGATACAGCTACAAATCAGCTGATCAAGGAGGGTAGAGGAGTGTTTTTTCGAGGCTAGCTTTGAATGACAGTTAGAGGCGGACAGAATTGTTATGCCCCCTTCACAGCATGGCTAATTGAAGGCAGAGAGAGGCTCGAAATCAAGAAAAAATGTAGGGGAGGGCTGCATGCCTTTACTCTTTTTAAAGCAATTTCTTTAAAAAATGGATTGAGGCAATACAGTTATCCTTTAATGTCTATACAAACGTTGGATATTTAAACAGGTAATTACTAATACAAGCACTATGCTAAATCTTCATACTTTCCAGTCTAATCATGATCAATACAAGCCTTTTATTTATCAAAACATTTTTTTCTCTAACTCTCTTACGTAGAATATATTTATTATAGATAGAATAGAGAGAAACTTGAATTCAAAATGTTGTAATTTTGTGTCACTTGCCCTAGGAATTTTTTTCATGTTAAAGGGATTCTTCAATCATTTGCTCATATCGCATTCACTAATGTTCAAAATGTCCTTGTTTTTCAAAAGAATGATTTCTCATTAGGTGCATTAATGGATTCTTTCTTCTATGGAAGAGGAGGAAAACGAAACCTAATGAGTATAAAAAACGGAACTGCGAGCAACACAAGACTACATCAGAGTTGGCAAGTTTGATAAAAGGACACCTTAAAGGTCCTCAGCTGGCTGTTTCCTTAAATAGTACAAACCATATCAGGGTCATTTTAAACAGTAAAAAGGCAACTCTTGAATGCTGTGGGAGAGTTCATGAAAAAAAACCAGCAAGTAAACAGAAAAGCTTAAAATAGGCCAACACACCCATACATTTGGCAGTGTTGACTGATAACATAATGATGATTCCCGATTTCAAAACATAGTGGTTAAGATTATGGCACGGCTGATTTTGTTAATCGCGGCATTATATTCGAAATGTTCAGAACTTATTGGAATGTGGTCAAAAAAATAAAAATCAAATACTAGAAAATCAAATTTGGTAATTATACATTGAAAAAAACCATGTTTGAAGATGCCATCGAATATTCGAAAGTTGCGATTGAAAATTTAAAAATTTCAATTCAATGGGTTTGAATCGGATTCTCATATGCGCAACTTACATACACGTACATTAAATAAAGTAGTGTAGTATAGGTACATTAATGTCTATAGTCAATGAAATATCTTATTGTGTGGATGTATTGGTGCTGGTAGCTGGAATTTTTTTGCACAGTTTAAAGAATAAAGAACATGCGGTTTACTGCAATGTTTTGTCAATGCCAAATTTTGAAACATATCAATATAGCTACTCAATCAGAAAGAAAAGCTAAGATTGAGGACTATTCAAGATGCATGGCACACAAGTGCATCACAAAGTAGGAAAGAATGGGGATCAATGACCGGCCAGACATTACATATTGTACATGGGTTTGAAACATCCCTGAATGTATTTAAAGAATAAGTGCACTGTAAAATCAAGTTATGTTTATTTGGAAGCTGCAGCTTAAAAACCGTTGCTATAGTTTTTTTACTATGCCTCTCAGAGCCTAGCTTTGTGCCTTGGAAGTTGCTGACAATCTTGTTACTGGTTTGCTGAATTTAAGCTGTCACCCTCTGAGATTTCCTTGATTTCTCCCTGCTGAGCCTCAAACAGTAATGCTTGTGAGTTCCGTGCACACGCACGTGTCACGGAAACTAACAGGCATTACCGTTTGAGGTCAAACAGGAGAGTGACACGGAACTCACGGCATTATGTTTGAGGCTCATGCAGGAGAGTGCACAGACTCACAGGCATTGTTTGGAGCTCATCAGGAGAGGCACAGAACTCACAGGCATTATTGTTTGAGCTCATGCAGGAGGAGAGTGCACAGAACTCACAGGCATTATTGTTTGAGGCTTAAGCAGGAGAAAGCAGAGGAAATCTCAGAGGGGCGGAGCTTAACCTTCAGCAAACCAGTACAAGATGTCAGCAATTCCAAGCACCAAAGCTAGGCTTCTGGAGGGACATAGATAAAAAAAAAAATATGGCAACAGTATTTTAAAGCTGCAGTTCCAAATGAACATAACTTGATTTTACAGTGCACTTATCCTTAAATATTGAAGCTAGGACTACAAGCAGTTACGAAAGAAAATTGATAATCCTTCAATAAAATTGGTAATGATTAGTTAGATCATGAAAGAAAAAAAGACTTTTTCTGATGTTAATGTTTTTCAATAATTTGGTCACCATATATTGCAAACGTTAACTGTGCAGTTATTCTTTTTTTAAATTTTTTCCTTAAGTATTCTCAAACACACCGGAGATCTACATCCAGCTACCAGCCTCTAGGACAACAACAATGCAAGTTGAGGGTTGTGATCCTAATTGTTATCTGGATGTTATGTATAACTCCCCTTTTTATAAGCACATGAACAGCTCCTGTAAAATGACTGACAATCATTACTTTCATTGATGAGAAGACCCTACTATTAGAGTTCTGTATTTGCGCTGAAATATTGGTGGGCCAGGTCTTATGTTTTTTCATTTTAAAATTTGATACAGTCAGATTTTTTGGATGATGCCTAGCTTCTTTGTATCTTGCTGACCTCCATATATATTTTGTAATTGGAAGTATTGAATAAAGTATTATTATGGTTGTATCTGGGAGTGCCTAGGTTTTTCTGTTTTCTGTATATACAGTAATACTCTATTATTAATCTATGAACAACCCACCACATTGGGCTATATTACAATTTCTACTATACTGCCCCTTTAATGTGTGTTTCTATGTATATCTCAGTGGGCAAAAACTAGCAGATAAAACTTCTTCCCCTAGGAAAACCTGTAGATGGGAGCAGGAACAGGGGCCCCATACCTAGTTTGCTGGGGGCTTCTGGTTCTTTCTAGTTACGCCACACTGTGTATAACTCTATTAAATGGTAGGTATATGACTGTTATAGTGATACGAAAGTTTCCAACTGCATTGAATTGCCTGTCAACCTAGCTCCATCCTTTTTCTCTGCATATCAATAGCTTTTCACCCATTTGTGACATTCAGGTTTATGCCCATATGTGAACTGCTGACATATAATTATTGTGCTAAATATAAATTGTGGCAGATGGCAATGCAAGAGTAGATAAAAAAACACAACAAAAAGTGTCTGTATAATTTTTAGTGCCACTCTGTCTTTTGTTACCTAAGAGGCGAGACTTCTTAAAGTCCCGGACACCTTATATTACGTATAAAGAGAAGACCAATCAGGACCTCAACATTTATAAGGAGAACATTACATTTGATTTCCAAAGAGTCAAATGTTTATGAAGGCCAGTTTCATACTTTAAAACGAGCCATAACACCTCTCTACGTGCTCCACAGCCCACAGATATGACAGAAATGACTGACCAAAAAGTTAATGGGTGGGAGGCTGACTGTACATATCCTAAGGCTTCGCCTGCACAGTGCCACCGGCGAGCACAGCCTCAGACTCCCTCAGAGTGTAAGGGAGACAGGAGATCCCTCCTCCTCTCTACTTGAGAATGTCCTGACAAGAAGGTAAGGAAATCTAACAGTCCCTTCTCTCAGCAAGTTACTCACTCTGCCTGAAAATGCTGATTCCACAGAGTTTTCTGTAGGGGGGGGGTCGAGTAACCCACGAGAGTGAGCGGACTTAGGCAGCAGTGAGTGGCGGGGGGCCACATGGGACTGTTAGATAAGGGCCATGGGGGGCCCGCAACTGGAGGGCCCATGGGGGGTCCATGAGTGTGGAGACCAGATGGAGGTGCAAAGGTGAGGAGGAGGAGCAAATAACATGATTGATTGACAGCTTTTCAGAGCAGAAGTGCAGGGGGACCTGGATATGCTTCTGCCATATCCACACACAAAAATGTAAATATCTTCAAAAACTATGCAAAATAAACAATGGAAATACATGCAAAAAGTATTAGGGGGAGCAATTCCTATCATTTTTATTTAAAGTCATTTTGTTGGACCACAGTTCCCCTTTAATTGCCTATGTGATTCTACAGTAGAAGAAAATGTAACAATAATTTCTTCCGACACGGCAGTTTGCATATATTGTCATTTCTGGCACATCCTCGGTTATCTGAGGACAATTCCATTTTATTGGTAGATTTTCATTATAGAACACTGCTTGTGATGGGAACTTGACCAGGCCAGCTAAAAAGAGGAATTGGTATGAAGCATCTTCTTTCCACCTACGCATCAGAAAAAGGATTTTAGTTGTAGGAATAATTACAATACAAGTAGAACGGTTCTACTGCACATTTTTTGCCATAGAACAACTTGGAGTGTTTGCGTTGCGCATGACAAACCTTCAGCTAGCTTTGTCCCTTATAGACCGTATTAGCACCCCCCCCCCACAATGCGAAGGCAATACAATATTGAAAAATATAAATTTGTTAAACAGGCCCATGACTTATGTAAAACAATAATAAAATGGAAGGAATAGATCAGAAGTGATTCATTACACCCCCGAATGCACATTGACAGGGCAGTAACCCGAGACCCGCTATTGAAAAATTAGGTCTATAAAGTTCGGGTAAGTTTAACGGGGAGTTTATCAACAGTTAACGTGACCTTTTAGATGTAATTCCGATGCGTGCCGTGAATCACCGTTAACTTTGCGGCTCTAGACATGCAAGCCAATGTAACCAAATTTTAAACACCATTATGCGTATTGTCTCAACGTGAATTTTAGAAGCATTTGTAATGCCACCACAATGAGGTCTTAATTTCAGACGTTAAAAGAAAAAGGGGCATGTACAGAGAGGAGTAATATGTGCGTCATTTGATATCATATGATCTCACCTTCAAGACTGGCCCATTTTATAATGTGTCATTGGTTGACACGGACCAATAAGAGTCAACATTGCTATGTGTTGCAAGCAACCATTATTGTATGTTACGTTATATATGCAAAAAGCAAACATTTAATGTGCATAATAACCTTTTCTAGAGCAAAATTTTTCACACTACTGCTTTCTACTGTTGAGCCTCAACACAGTATATGCTGTGAGTTTTCCGTTGCACTCCTGCTTGAGTCTCAAACAGTATGCCTGTGAAGTTCCGTGCACGCTGCGTGTGCACGAACTCACAGGCTTAACTGTTTGAGACTCAAACAGGAGAAAGCAGAGGAGGAAATCTCAAGGGGGCGGAGCCTTAACATTCAGCAAACAGGTAACAAAGATGTCAGAACTTCCAAGGCCAAGCTACTCTGTGGGGGGCAGGTAAAAAAAACTGATGGCAAAACGGGTATTTTTAAGAGCTGCAGCTTCCAAATAACACATAACTCGATTTTACAGTGCACGACCTTAATACTTAATCTCCCGTTTACAATAATTAAGACAATAATAATTCCTATCACATTTCTGGTTTATGGCTTTTAATTCCTCAAGAAATGGTGTAGAATTGTTGGTGACTCATTTAAGCTATGTATCAGATCCGCACTCTAGTACGAAAACACACGTTAAGTCGTAACGTGACTTTTCTCAGAGCAAAACTTGTATATTGCAGTGCAAACTGCTTTTTTAATACAAGTAAACGCCCGTTACCTTAGACCATCTTTGCGATAAGCGGTCCTCTCGGTAAATAGTCCTGAGTAATATGTTGTTAGAAATCATTTAAAATATATACGTTTTATTCGTCTAAATTAAAATAAGATGAAGAATTTGTATAATGATGGATTTTTTTGGGTCCTCTAAATTAACATAATTTTCCATCATAGATGAATAGTCGCCTATAATATAACATAAGTTTCATTTTATAGATTTGACTTTTAAAATCATTGCCAATATGACAGCATGTAAACGTGGTAACTGATGCCATGGGCCCACTTATGCAGCTTTGGTCAGAATTGGCACCAAGAGCATGCATTATATATTCGCCTTTAGAGGTAAAACAACACAAGTCATTTCATTCTGCAGCATAATCTATTTACTTCTTAACACAGAGCCACAAATGTCCCATTTAACCTTTTAATCTTAGGACATACAAGAGGCAAAAGGAAGATAATAATAAGGCAAATATGATTTCCTTTTAATTCAGTTATTCCTGCAGAGTTTGATTGGCAGGTCTTTTATTTGCGCAAGTATGTCCACGATAATTGGTAAAAGGTTTTATTACTATTAAAATATGGAGGCATATAGATGCTTTTGTTTCAACTGTAATAAATCCCAATAGCATCAACAATTATGCACCAGAAAGCCTGCATAAAATCCATAGAACGGAAAAGATTGTAATTTATAAGATGTCCTGCTTAAACATGCTTCTTTTAACTGAACCAAACTATTTACAATTTGAGGCTGATTTGAATGCAATCCTGGCAATTATGCTATAGTATAAAATAACAAACTAACAAAACATGTTTAAAATCAACTTATCTTGAGTTGCTGCATCGTGTTCCCAGGGGAAGGTGAAGCTCGGTCGTCCCAATCTCTTGATCAGCAGGTCACACTCAAATGTCAGGAGACCACAGAATCAACTATCCTACACCGTGGCAGGAACAAACACCAATCATCCAGAGGAACAAGGAACTTTTTGGTGACATCACTCACTCCTTATTCCTGTACGATTGAGAATCATTGTCGAAGGTGGAATTTCCCCCATTTCTTCTTTTCCTTTCCCCCTCCCCCTCCTCCTCCTCCCCCCTTCCTCCCCTTTGAATTTTCTCCTCCCTCCCTTCCTTCCTTCCTTTCCTGTCCCCTTTCTTTCCCTCCTTTCCTTCCCCCCCCATTTTCCTCCTCCCTCCAATTTCCCCCCTCCTTTTTCCCTTCCTTCCTCCTTTCCTTCTTTCCCTCCTTTTCCCCTCCTCCCTCTCCTCCTTCCTCCTTTTCCCCTCCTTCCTTTTCCCCCCCTCCGTTCCCTTTCCCCCTCCCTTTCCTTCCCCCCGGTATTTGTATGATGTTCCCGATTTTTTATGAACACTTTATAGCAATAGAAGTGTGTTGGCTTTTGAGCAAACTGCAAAATCATTACACTGAGATAATCTTATAAATTATATCTTATAATAGTTTTAAATAATAATAATCTTTGTAATAGTTTAATGAGGAGGTTCAGTGTAAATATTTTTAATTTTTTCAAAGTTACTTTGTTAATATTACTATACCGTAGTTTATTCTACAATATACTCTTACTTCTTGCCTTTTCATGCCCGTGCTGATTACTCTTCTGTTCATGCCCGTGCTGGTGCTTTGCTGTGGTTAGTAGTGAGCCTGGCCATTTCAGATTCGTAATGGTCCTTTAATCCTTTCCTTCTGAATGTTCCTAATTGGACGTTGGCTGTAGGATGGGTCCAACATGCTTAGTTCTCTACTTAGCAGTTGATCAACCCAGGAGTTAAGGAGAAGACCATACAATCCACTATCATGGTTCAGCAAACAGGAAATCGTATTTTGGAAGCATTTATTATCACAGACAAGGGTCACTGGAAAATGAAAATTCCTGTTTTTTTGTTTATTGTTGAAAAATGTGTTTAACATAAAAACTCTGCCACCTTAAGGATTAAAGGCACAAAGTAAACGTTCAATGTAAATGTAAAGTACTGCCTTTTTTTTTGCCCTTTTTGCAAGTTTTTCCCCATTTCCACTTTCAACTATGTTCAAACTATCTAACTTTTGAATAATTATCAATTTTTGGATGATCATCGCAAATCTGTGTCATTCGTTAATCCTCGAATTTGGCGATAACTATTGAATGGGGCGTTCGGCTACCCAACAAATCGCCGATACGGAAACCCTCGACAATTCTATGCGGAAGCTCTAAATAGCTTGATCATGGGGAAAGTTAGTATTTCAAAAATTCCCAAGCCATGTACAGAGTTAACCATTGCGATTTTAGCCTGCCATCATTGACACGCATGCACACCTTTATAATGATAACAAGCACCATAAATACATGCTGGTGGGAGGTCCTATGCCTTTAATCTAAAGCAACTGGATGGACGCCTCTTCCCTCATTTTAAAAGCCATGGCTGGGGGAAGTGAAGAAAGCCCTGCAATATTTACACATTATGAATTTGCCAAAACTATAAGGATGCAAAAGTTTGCTATGGTAATTGAAGTAAAAAATGTTAGAAGTAGGACCTTCCCGACTGGGGTTTACCTGACGTGGTTGGAAGGCTTTTCATTCATGTGATCAAGTAATTATACTAAAACGACCCTTTGTTGTAAAGTATGCCATTTGCAGATATATGAATTATGATTGGGGCCTAGGAATGTGCATTGATTATCTTTTCTTGTTTGTAATGGCTGTGATTTTTAATTTATCCATTTGTGTCAGGTGTGAGGTTATAATTAAGGGGTGAGATTAATGAATGTGATTGTGGGGCTATTAAGCTTATTTACCATTTTTAAAGTAGTATTTTATCTTCCGCATTAATGGATGCTGGTTTTATATTGTTTCTTCCTCCCTCATCTACTGAAGATTTTTGTAACATCACCTGCTTACAACAAAGCTGTATCACCCTAATAATACAGTATGTCTGGTATATAACAATAATTCCCCCACGAGACACACGTGTGGGCACCAATTGGGGTCGGTGATGACGCGGCAATTGATCGAATGCGTCGTGGGCCATTCATTCCACACCTGTCTTTGAGTGTATAGGATATGAACTTAAATGGAGAGAAGTGTGAAAGTTCATTGCTATTTTCTTGTACCAAGGTGAGACTTAAAATGGGACATGCGGTAATTCACCACTAAGAATACAGATAAAGTGAATTTATAAAGGCCATCCACAAAAAAATATTGATCGTAAGCTCATGCATCACGGGCACTCCATTGACATGATGCGCTCTCTGGGAATTCCCACCATCTACAGTTGCAAAAACCCAAGAAGAAGTGGCTCACCCTTAGGGCACGCACACTGCAACGGCAAGCGCAATAACACACGGAATCGCATGCATTCAGGTGCGATTTCATTGCGTTTGGCGCATGCGTTATTTATTAACCTATTGAAATTTTTAAATGCGGAATGCAAATCGCAATCGTCAACAACGCCCCTAAACTTGCATTTTTTCTTCGTGCGTTGCCCGCGGTTTCATGAATATCCAAATGGTGGGAAACTGTATAACCCTTTATCCCAGATATGCCCAAATGGTGGGAAACTGTATAACCCTTTATCCCAGATATGCCCAAATGGTGGGGAACTGTATAACCCTTTATTCCAGCTATGCCCAAATGGTGGGGAACTGTATAACCCTTTATTCCAGATATGCCCAAATGGTGGGGAACTGTATAACCCTTTATCCCAGATATGCCCAAATGGTGCGGAAACTGTATAACCCTTTATCCCAGATATGCCCAAATTGTGGGAAACTGTATAACCCTTTATCCCAGATATGCCCAAATTGTGGGAAACTGTATAACCCTTTATCCCAGATATGCCCAAATGGTGGGGAACTGTATAACCCTTTATTCCAGATATGCCCAAATGGTGGGGAACTGTATAACCCTTTATCCCAGATATGCCCAAATGGTGGGGAACTGTATAACCCTTTATCCCAGATATGCCCAAATGGTGGGAAACTGTATAACCCTTTATCCCAGCTATGCCCAAATGGTGGGAAACTGTAAAGCCCTTTATCCCATCTATGCCCAAATGGTGGGAAACTGTAAAGCCCTATATCCCAGCTAAGCCCAAATGGTGGGAAACTGTACAGCCCTTTATCCCAGCTATGCCCAAATGGTAGGAAATGTACAGCCCTTTATCCCAGCTATGCCCAAATGGTAGAAAATGTACAGCTCTTTATCCCAGATATGCCCAAATGGTAGGAAATGTACAGCCTTTTATCCCAGCTATGCACAAATGGTAGGAACTGTACAGCCCTTTATCCCAGCTATGCCCAGATGGTAGGAACTGTACAACCCTTTATCCCATTAATGGTACATCATACTATAGAAATGTTTAACAAGTTTAAAAAACAAAATGGTAAATAAATAAATAAAATAAAGCTTCTTGAAGCTACTTTCCTGGCTAATGTTAAGGGTGCAGGGAAAGCTCATTCTCCTGGCGTCTAGCTAAGGAACTGGTAATTAAAATTATATATTTTTGCCTTTTACTTGAAAACGACACTTTGCAAACCAGCAAAATCTTGCATAATAATGAATAAAGTAGTGAAGCTCTTTATGAGCATCTTTGCCTTATTTTTAATTCTGTAAAATCTTCTTGGATTGGCATTTATTTTTATTCACTAATATTCTTAAAGGAAAACTATACTTACCTACCCCACCCTCCGATTTCCCCACCTTTTACAGTTCTCACAATCATGGCCTAAACCAAAAGGTCCTCACCCCTAGGCTTATGGTAGATCAGCTGGAATACTTGCTTACAATTTTCCAATGCCAGTCTGGTCCAGTGGCACACCTTCTTTCAGAATGCATTTTCCCATAGGTCTTGTTAGGGAGTAAGGGGCGGGATGGATAAAAATAAAAGTATTTTCCCTTGCGGTATTCCAGCTGAAGTAGTGGAAGCCCAGTGGTGAGGACAAAGCAATTTAGGCCCTTTCCCCGGGGACTTTTAATAGTGAGGGTGGTGGTGAAGTATATATATTTTTGTCTACAAAAAAAATACCATTTTCATTATTCTGATTCACTGATTTTTGTATAAATGAACTGATATTTCAAATTGTAAACATTTCCTTTGACTATGACTAATGCAGTCAATTTTGACTTTAAATACATATGGAAACATACTTACTGATGAATAGCCTGAAGAAATTTTCGCTGATGTTTTCTCACTTTTGCGTGGTCTATCTTTTTCACCAGCTTTGTATTTTTATATATTAACCATGTTTCCCTGAGAACATTAGCAGCTGCATTTTTCACCTGCACAGAAAACAAAAAAAAAACGTTAAAAGAAATGTTTTATTACAATATTTACACTTTGCATTTTCTTATTAAGGGGTTGATGTAATAAGAGATGAACTTATCTGTGTTACTAATTTGCAGTAACCAATCAGATCTTAGCTATTACTGGGTTACTTAAGTTAGATAACATCTGATTGATTGCAGCAGATAAACAAACTTGAGCACTTCTTATTGCATCTGCCATTATAGTGTAGAATGTAATTAGAATAAAACCCATGAAACAAATCTGATTGGTTACAGCAGATAAAAACCACAGACAAATTGAGCATTTCTTATTGCACCTGCCATTATAGTGCAGAATGTACATTGAATAAGACCCATGAAAGCATTAAAAGGAATTGTTGTTCCCATTCTAAACCTTCTCATGTGGAAATTATCATTAAACTGATAAAAATGCCAAGTTTTATGCCAAGGTTAGGTCTGCACAAGTAAACAAAAACATCCGACATTGACCTATATGATATAGCTAGTTCCAGTCAGTTCCCTACTAACATGTAAAGACACATTGTCCTACAAATTAAACATATGTAGTGATCAATAACAAAGACTACGGTAGTCATTTATCTGTATTACACTGAACTTGTCATATAGTTTCTTTGCACAATCTACAATGCTCTTGTGTTCACTTTGAAGCTGAACAAAAATAATTGTGTGGACCCCTTAAGCTTCTATCTGACTTCAAAGAATACTATAAGCAGATACCCATCAATCCAAGCATTTGGCACATTTGTGATATCAAAGAAAAGCTCATATTTCTCTTTTCACCAACAATATTGATATTAAATACAGGCAACTCAACAAAAACTTATTGTGTTACTCTGCAATACTTAGATCAAAAGAAAACACGCAAATCTCATTTTTTAATTGTTAGTTTAGTAAGATCTAATCAGATAATTTATTCTAAGACAGAACCTTCTAGTATTAGAACATGAACCAACACCATGAGCTACCAGCTGCAGAAACCATTTTAACTAGGATTCCATTTTCATTTCTAAACAAGGATTGCTTGCTGTGTTGTTACCTCTGCAACTACATGTTTCCTAATATTCTTGGTTGCTGTGGACACAAGCACATATCATCCTATATTGAATTACTATTTTGTAGGCCCATTCAAGCATTTATTTGTGAAATAGCAGTGACAACTGGTAAGACTTTAGATGAGCACAACTCTAGGCCTGCATTAACGAGAATGAAAAGAATGAGCTGTGTCTGCCTTGCTTAATGTGAATGCACAAAAACTTGTAGCAGGATAAAAACATCTCTTACATGTGATGTTAGTTTCTCCATGTTTGCAAGACAAAAGTACAAGTGCTTATAGAGAAAAATGTTCTGTATAAAAAAAATCATGAAATACAGCATATATATCATGTCCACCCCCAAAACTAAAATTTAACCCCATACTGGTCTCACTGTGTAGTTTAAAAAAATCCTTACCATACATCTCTGCTCCTTATAGTTCTCCTGCAGTGCGTGTCCAATATCCAGGAAACTGAAGTGTAGGAGAGGTCTTCCTATATGAAGGTTTCTGCCTCCTCCGTGTCCTCCAACCACTATATTAGATTTCTAAAAAAAGAATCCAAACTCTACTTACAGCCCTTAGCTCCCGCGGTATTCTCTATTGTCGGCAGCCACGGCTTCTCAGCCAATCACAGCCATGGCTGTCGGTCAGGCCCATTTGCTAGTTCCAGCAAGCAGGTAGCCGTATCAGAGCATTGTTGGAGTAAGTACTGGTCGGATTCTTTTTTTAGAAATCTAATATAGTGGTTGGGGGTGGGAAGGGATGCCCTACATTATATACATTTTTTTTATAGAGGGTGGAGATACACTTTAAAGGAGAATTATCCTCATGCAATAATGGACTTCTTTTTGGCCCCTCCCACAGTCTCTGTCACGGACAATTCTCCCATCTGACATTGGAGAACATAAATTATTGAAGGAGGGTGGGGAGCGATAAGTATAGTATATGCATGAGTATAGTTATCCTTTAATTTAAATTCTTGATTATATTTAGTATCATATTTCACCGATTAAGGAAGTTCAGTAGTGTGTGAACCTGGAGGGATAAACAGGAAGAAGGATAGGGATAAACAGAAGAAACAGGGAATGTTCTCCCTATGTAAAGCATTGGGAGAACACTTGGGGCTTCACTTTTCCCTCTGCTGCGGCTCCCCTATAATTAAAACAACAGGGAATGATTGTAAGGCTGACAGTGAACGTTAGGAAATATGCTATACACAGTAACAATAAAAGCGCGGATACAAATCCAACGTAGTCGGAACTTGGCTGGACCAGTGAGAGAGACATTAGGTTTACTATTTCTACCTTATTTTATATATAACAGGTAGAGAGAGATTATCAGGGACCCCATCGTGATATAGGTCTATACACTTGAGAGACAACTTTATTTTGTTTTTCTATTATGTACAGTACGATTGCCCTTTAAAGGGCATCTATATCGAAAAATAGGTTATTTTAAATTGACCATAACTGGAAACTATAATTCTTCCCAACCACCACTGTATCATTTTTTTGTTGATCTGCCCCTATTTATTTACACATCCAATCTAAAACTTCTTATATTCTAGCTATCAAGTTCCTTGCTCTCAAAAGCTATTCTTCTGTGGGTAGTTTTAAAGGAAAACAATATAAAAATAAATAACATCACCCCCATTACATGTTCACACTTCCAGCAGCTGAAATCACTTACTCACATTTACAGCCATGCTGCTCTTCCTTAGATATCACACAGCAAAGATGAGTGCAAAAAGCCCGCCTCCTAGACGGCCCAGGGCCATGATTAAGATAACACTTGTCATTGGCTGGTGGGAATATCTGTTACAACCTCTCTCCTCCACCTCTGCCAGTCAAACAATCTTGAAATGTCCTGTTGCTAGGATACAGCCTACATAATCAAGCAGATCAAGGATGGGTGGAGGAGTGTTTTCGAGCATGCTTGATTTGAGTGGCGGACAGAATCGTTACACCCCCTTCACAGTATGGCTAATTGAAGGCAGAGAGAGGCTCGAAATCAGGGGGAAAAATGTATGGGGAGGGCTGCATTGAGACAAATATAGGTAGGACGGCACTTGCTTTTTATAAAAAAACATCTTTAAAATAGAGGCTCTTATTGGCCCAAATGCTCATCATGGCAGATTGTATACACTGGCAGGCGTGACGTTTCGGGTCACATGCATTGAGGCAATACAGTTATTCTTTAATGTAGCTGGAATGGGGACAGAGTTGACAGTTGGAATGCTATATGCTGTGTGCAGGCTCGACAGTTGGTTTGTGGGGAAAAAAAGTCAGGTTGGATGGAAGTAGGAGTGGTTAAAAGAGGGAGGGAGGATACTGCTCCTAAACAAAATGTGTGCTGGATTGAAGGCATGCAGCAACACACACAAATCAGAGTAAGTGCTACTTACATGTATTCTATTATAGATTAAGGTAAGGCAAAGTAATTTTTTCAGTAGAGTGTCCCTTTAAAGAAGCATAATTTATCATTTTGTCAAGGTTAAATTTACATTAATCCAGTAAATGTAAAACTGGATACCAGTTCCACAGCCATATCACCAGAAAAAATGGATTTGCATGTGCTTCGTTTATAAATATTTATTTACAATAATATGGACAATAATCAATAACTTCCTTATTAGTTTTTTAGAATTAATATCTAGAATGATCATCAATAAGCCATACGTGTCAACGCGAAAGTGCCCTAGTTAGTTGCTCTTGCAACTAAGTTCTTAACATTCAGTAATGTATACATTCAGTTAAATGTATAAATGATATCACCTGTATTTAATTTCATTTACACTAGAGGGTTGAATACAGGCCATTTTACTGTTGCCTTAATTATGTTGACAATAATGTATATGTGAATGCATCTGTTATTGTCTAAAAACATGATTTTATCCCTATAGACCAAAAAGTGTGTGGGCTTAAGTGACCTTTTACATTAAATGTCCGGTAATGCTTGAGTGTAATCATTTAGGTAGGAGGGAGCCAAGGCAGAAGATAAATGTATATAATGTTTGATTTATCATAGTGTATTCTTATTTCAATAAAGCACTTTTCTCAGTTATCCTCAAATAACCTCCTTAAATTGTATGAGATCATAGACTAGCAAAGCATTAACAACCCATCGTGTGTGAAATGTTGCCAGATGATGAACAGAAAGTTTTCATTTTAGTTCTATAAATCCTGACAAGATTAAAGGGAAAAATCTTGACTGTACATTCTACAGTACCAGTTTATTTTTAAACTAATTTAACCAAAACTGTATATTTTTATAATATACAAGTGGTCACTTTTATAATGGAGTATATTATGTATTTCAGATTATGTGCCCTAGTACACTGGCATGCTGTTTAAAAGCCATGGGTAAAAATAACTGCTACCACAGATGTTTTAATTACAACATTGTAATGAAACGTTACACTTCTTCAAATAATTTTTATTGTAAATTGTTTATTAAAATGTATAAAATACTATGAACATAACATCTTTTTATATCTATCGTATCCATAAAACATTTTCACAACAGATTGTTATACAAGAGTCCAACACTGAGACTATTAGTGCTGAAACAGAACTCTTATGCTATCAATACAGTCAATATTCAACTTAACAGAAACGCCAACTTGACTAGCCGGAACCTCTCATTTGGGATTTTAATATCAATCAACCAATTGCAAATGGATTCCATATCTTATTGTATCTGTGCTACTGCATATAGTAAAAAAGGGGTTTATGATTATAAAAGTGAAAAGCCTTCCAACCAAGTCAAGGCAAACCCTAACAAATTCAATGTAAAAAAAAAACAAAAGACGCTACTGTGTCTAGGTTTAATTCCCTGTGGATATGTACATTTTTTTTAAATAGGACAACAGGGATAAGGTTCCTATGGCAAACATCTTATAATCGAACCAGTTTAAAGCCTCCCGTATTTATCTTTACCAATCTCATCACAATGCTCAACTTTATAAAGTGGCTGAAATTAAATTGTCCCATGAAAGTGCTCTAACATCTTAACAGCAGATATCTGCAGCTCTGACACTGGTATCCTAGTTGCTTCTCGGACAGCTGCTCTATTAACATGAATATTGATTTATTTGTTCTAGGCAGAGTTAAGTTGGATACTGTTAGTTCAGTGTATCGGTCGATTAGGCCGAATTTGTTGCATGTTTTTTCAGACACATCCGACCATTTGTCCGTCCGTTTCAGACCAACACACAATCTGACCAAAAAACACGTGTCCCAGCTAACTGTCGGCCACGGCTACTTTTGCCGCGACCATCAGTCCTTCCTCTGACATTGTGTATCCAGCTTTACAGTACTGAATATTTAGAGAGGCCTCAATCCTTGAATACCCCACCACCTAAAGTTGGCTATGCACATGCGATTTCCATTGCAATGTGCCGACAGATCACATTGATTACTGTCGGCACGTTGTGATGGGAACCGCACATATGGACCAGATCGGGGTTGGTTGACTATACACAGACTGATGGTATCGGCCCCCATTCAACTAAGCATGTGGCTTCTGAAATGTAGTTTCTTGCACCAGAGTATACTTTTGGGTTAAAAAAAAAATTCTATGCAAATCCCAACATCCTTAATCCACCACATAACCAGCCACCCTGGATAACCAGCCACCCTGGATATTCCCTCTGTAAAAAAAGACACCCAAGGCTCTTTGATCGTTTAGAGATTCTGCCCATTAGGCAGAGTATTCCACAACTTTACTGCCCACAAAGTGAATGAACATTTATTTAAGCTTAAAAAGCCTTTCCTTAAGTCTACATGTTTGGAAGTGAATGCAATAAAGACACCGAAGATGCCCATGCAATTTTTGGAAAGTTAGCCCAACCAGTGGAGCTTGTGCAGAGGTTAGGGGAAGGAGGTAGAGGGGGCTTAATAATAGTTGTTGAAAATCGAAAAATAATGTTATTCCAACAGTTCAATGCTCCATAGAGAACCTTCATTAGAACAATGAACAGCAAACAAATTGCAACATCCTTATACACCAAGGTATATAAGGAAAGTAATTCCATTAGCTCCATTAGAACAATGGTTATTGATCAGGCTAAAGCTTTAAGGGGGGAAGATATAAAGCTAAAGACATGTTATGTAGAGAAACAGCATGGATCTATAGATTAAACACAGCAAGGCTTATCTAATAAAAGGTGCAAACGTTTGCCTGTGCTATTATTCTGCATTAGCTAATCAGATGTTAGATTTTAACTGGACTTCTGCAGTAAGCAAACATCTGTTTGATCTCTGCAGATTTTTAGCAAGGACACACGTGTGCACCTCTTATTACATAAACTCCAGTATTCCCAAATGTTGTAAATAAACAGTTTCCAATATGAATTCTTATGTGATTTATTCCTATCTGAAATAATTGAGATGTTTAAAAATCCTATTTAACACCCAAGTTTGGCTTGGTTTTAACACTAAAGGAAGCAATAAATTCAGGAAGACGCACACTGCAGGTCAAACTTCAACTCTTTATTCAAACATCACATGTGCACAACATTTTGGGGGACATGCCCCATCCTCAGGAGCACTTTAAAGGGCATGTCCAGCATGAAATGTATAGCACCCCTAAAACACCAGTTTTGCGTTATGCATATTTGCCAAAGTTGCCCCTGAAGGGACTTACCTGGCCCGGTCCCTTGCCACTCCATCTCTGCACAGCGGCCCTTCTTCCTGGTCACGGCGGTCAATCAAGGTGTGACGTGACGTCACGCCCAAATACCTGACAGCCGTGAAAATGGTAGACAATATGTTAAATGACTAGGTATGTGTAATATGAACAAACAGTTTCAAAATAATTCTATTTTCCACATAACTTCATCTTTAATTTGGTTGTGGCATTCTAATTGTGAGAGATGCTTGGAAGTCAGGAGGCAGGCTTAAGGAAGGAAAGAAGAAGGGCCTCCACAGAGGATCTTGGTACAAAAGGGCATTTCCCTTTATGTGGTGTTCTGTTTATGTGGCATCAAAAAGTTGAGATGAAATGAATACAAGACATGGGTAATTATTTTATACCCACTATTTTTCTTTTCTTTTTCTTTTCTTAAATATAAATATTGACATATATTTTATAATTGTATCTCTTTAATGCTGAAAACTTGTAGTATTCTATATATAAAACAGTATATCGCTTAACCATCAAGAATGTTAATAAAATACGCAATTATGACAGCAGCATTCTTAGTTCCTGCTGCGCTGTTGCATATAAATTATTTCTAAAGTTGAATTTTGACTCAAATTTGAACCCTGAATACTAGCTTTGTCAAAACCTGAATACTAGCAGAGTCTAAGACTTCAGTGCAAAGTCCTGCGTCCAGAATACTGACCCTGTTCCCACAATCCTACAGCATCCTGGAGGACTGTAGGAATTAGCAGAAGATGGTACAGTAGGAAACATTGGCAGAACAAAAAAGGCAAAAAGACCTAAATTTGCTGTCCCAAATTTTTATAATTTTATGTACATTTTAGGTCTTGTGGCTTAAGAGGACATCTGTTGATGGTGAATGCAAGTCACTACCAGTAATGAATAATGAGGTTGTCTTCTGATCACAAATATGATTTTAACAAATAGGAACTTTATCTGAGTATTAGTATAGGTGCATATTGTATATGTCTAATATACCTTCTTAATATAGTCTTAAATTAACCAGTAGAACTTTCTCCCAGCTGATACAAGCTCATTGAATAGCTTCAAAAGTAGGCTGGATCATGTTTCAAAGTTCAAAAATATTTAAAATTATTGGTATTTATAAATATAGTTTTTCTAATTGCCATTTGGAGTCAGGAAGAAATCTTATTTTTGCCAGTGCAGCCTGGTCAAAGTTCTGGTCAAGTAGTTTGATAACCTTGTAGTATTGTGGTCTTGGGGGAGCTGTTCTAACACTAAATGCCCATAGAGTTAATTTCTTTTAATCTATTCCAACATGTAAATATCTCCACCCAACACTTTGTTGCTAACTGTAGATTAAACCTGGGTACACACAGTACCAATCTTTCAAGGATGACAGACAGACTCTGTAAGAATGTCTACACACAGCCACGAGTGTTCTCCCTATATAAAGTGTAGGGAGATCGTTTGTAACTGCCTCACACACCCTATGATCGCAGTATACTCCCTATACTTTAATACAGGGGACCACCTGTACTCAACTCCAATGCCGCCACTGAATGATAGTCTGTATCGGAAATATGCATACACACGTTACCGATAAAGGCCCTATTCTTTCGATACCAATGGTACTGGCCCTTTATCGGTAATGTATGTATCCAGCTTAAGAGGGTGCCATATGCCATGCATCTCAAATATTAATTGTTATAAATCCATTGTAATCTTATGACAAACTATATAAAATGTAATTATTAAATTGTGTACTGTAAGTAATTGAGGCATAATACATGCAAAATAAGGAACCAGAGTTGTCCATTAATATTTATTCAGTTAAAGGTCTGTTCGCATTTACATTGTCAGAGAAGTAAAGTCATAAATGATTCAACTTTAAAACAAAACTGAGCAGCTTTATTACATTCAAATAAAAAATACTAGTAGTGGCATACAAATATTGTCAATTACATTTCATGCCCCTTGGATGCTACTAATATTTCTGGTGTTTATGGTTAATTCCTATAGCCTCCCTGTGTAATAAGTAATTATTGGATTTATCAATATAGTATTCTGTTCTGAATCTTTGCATTTAATTTTGTGTTGAAAAAACATGTTTAATACAGTTGTATGGGGGCAACCCTTTCAAATCTATTGCCTGCATTAATTACCGTATATACTCGAGTATAAGTCAAATTTTTCAGGCTTTAAAATTAGCCTGAAAACCTAGCCTCGACTTATACTCGGGTCAAGTCCTAATTTAGATCCAAATTCTGCAATTGCGAATAGTAACCAGTAGGTGGCGCTGTGTTAACCTGCAAAGAAAGTTACAGGAGCTTATCTGCCTTTACACTTCCTGCTTCCTGTAGTCTGGCTGCTGGACTCACTCAGCACTGTCACTGCTCATCTGGATGCTGTAAATCTGATGGGTCTCCTCAGTTTGGGGCAAAAAAACAGCTGCTAGTTTAGTGCAAATGACAGCTTGAAACTACAGCTCTCAGGTGACATTTTTAACTATTGGGGTCAGAGAGTCCTTTACTATATGGGGTCAGAGTGCCCTTTACAATATGGGGTTCAGGAGAATTGTAAATGATGGTAAGCTTAATTAAAAGTTTACTAAACCATGCCACTCCACATGTTTAGAAACTGAAACTCCCTGCAACAAAGCATGATGGGAGTTGTAGTTTCAAAACATCTGGAGTGCCAAGGAATTGGAGGTTACTGGTACTGGATTTGGCTATTACTGGATGGGAATTCTGCTGTCTATTTAAACAAATACAGCCTCAAAACAATACAGAATCAGAAGGCAGTTGTGGTCAAAATTTTAACCCTCGACTTATACTCGGGTCAATCAGTTTTTAAAATTTTTCAGGTAAAAATAGGTACCTCGACTTATACTCGAGTATATATGGTAAGAGTTATTCCAATGACGTGATCCGATTTTATGCATTAAATACCTGGCCAGTATTGTGCCCATACCCTTACTTTCAGATGAAGAACCTGAATAAGGGATTAACCATATCTCCCATATATTGATGAATTTTAAAGACTTACTCTTTTAGTTAACTGGGTGTCCATCATGAAATTATGAACATGTTTTTCAGCTTTGGTAAGTTCTAGCTTTCTTGCGACCACAGCAACGACAAGTGCAGTGCACCCAGCACCCTGCAAACATAAAGAAAAGATTGTATTTTGCATTGTGCAAATCTGCTTCTTTTTTCCTGCTTCTTTTTTACCTGCTGTAAAAATCGAATACAGAAAGCTGAAAAGACTATTAATACTTTAACTGTTTTTCAGTAATATGTATACCATTTTTTATTCAGGATTTAAAGTATGTCCAGAATGCGACATTAGAAACGCACTTTAGAGTGCTCTCAAACTTCACATGCATGATGGGTGTTGCAGAAGTCAGCTGTAGAAAAACTGTGGTGCTCTGACTAGATTAAGAGTTGACTTCTGCTGGGGTATAGTTTGTAATTCCATTAATGGGAAAACACACAGGAAGTCATCAGTGATGCATTGTAAGCATCTTGCTATGCATTATGAGTAATAGCAATGTCCATTGTGTTTATTCCATGTAACTTTACATAGTTTGTACCCGTTACCTGTATATCGTATTGATATAACTTTCTTCATATTTAAGGTAAGTTATATTTAAGACATTTTCTCTGCTATTACCCCTGGGATGCTGCATCTTTGTATAACCAGTGGATTTCTGTATTTTGTAACATTTTTATAACAAGATGGCGACTGCAGTCATATTTGATTTCCTGCCAGGCATTGGACAGTTTTTTTCCCCACTGATTCTCACAAATTCTTTTAATCCCTTTTTTTACCTTCAGTTTGTGTTGGTAGAGTTTCCTCCAACGTCCCTGTTACTGAGCCAATCCCAAGGGCACAGGTATCTTTTTTTTTTTTTTTAGACAGATTAAATGGCTATTTATTTTAACCTTGGCATAATCATTCCATAGCTACAAAGCTCTTTTTACAGAAAGACAATGTCTGTTCCATCTGCAAAGAAGGCAGGTTTGTGCATATCAGAGAAAAGGCATTGTTTCTTCCTTTTCATATTCATATGGCATACAATTTATTTAGCTCTGAGGGTTTAACAGTCTAATGCCACTGTCACAATCTATTGCAAGGTATACATAACTAATGAAATGGATGACGCACTGAAATACAAAAAGATATGTTTGGGAACCAGGACAAAGGGTGGAATACACTCCGCTTGTGCCTGCAGCTCATAGGATATTTACAGTTTTGTAAAAACTATTAATAAGCAGAACCGCACTCACCCACATTATTTAACGAATACTTTTCTTCCACCAAGATATTTTGAAAGTCTCACCCAGTATGAAGCTATCTACTTTACAAAGAGAAATTGTCTATTTCCAGGGTAAACTCTGCTAACATGCCATGACGTCCAATTTCTATACCTGTGACAAACTTTCAATTGAAGTGATAGTTCTCCAGTTCAAATCATCATTGCTTGGGATTTATCATGGATATAAAAAGAAGAAAAGCTAATAAGCTTTTTTTTTTCAATTGCTAGAGGAATCTTGAAGAAAGAATTCTATCAGAATGCTCCATTTTCCTTTCAGCTCAGGGATGTCAAACTTGCAGCACTTCAGAAGTTTGCAGACTGCATATAGGAGTCAGGGAATGCTGGGAGTTGTGGTTTTAAAAACATCTGGAGGGCCGCAAGTTTGACTTCCCTGTTATATATTCATTCTGTCAATTACATTGAGGTAAATTTAAAGGAAAGATTAAGGCTAAAATTAGACTTGGAACAAAAAATCTGATGCTTTAAAATGTGCTTAAAGGAGAACTAACGTCCCCAGACAACATTGTCCCAATAGACAGAGCACAATAGAGAGTTCAATATTTTGTATTGCTACTGGAAGACTGTCAGCAATTCACACTGGTTGGTAAATAAATAACAGAGATGCTATATAAAAAGTTTGCACATATGTAGAAAATGTATATTTTTCTAGAAACATGGAAACAAACAAAAAAAGCAATAAACTTAGGCAGTAGACTATGTTATATTGTTTCAATAATAAGTAAACTAGGGGGTTAGAACTTGTGACTTCTTGGTCTGTTTGTTCCTAAAAACACTGCATTTACATGGTGCACCACCAGCAACGCAACTGTGATCACAGGTACATTTAGAAGCTAGAAACTTTGTGCATAGAGACAGTGAATCCTGGGGTCAGGGGGCGTGGCTCTTTGAAGCCAACATGGGCTATGGGTTGTACTGGCAACAACATGGAAGCCTCCTTTGTTACAGAATCTATTACTTATATCTTCTAAACGCAAATAACTAGAGAGGAATCTTTCAATGTATAGGTATTCTGGGGAGAAATGCTTTCACATTTTCACACAAAAAAACAAGTTTAGTTCTCCTTTAACCTTCCTTTTTGATTGATTTTGTTACAAAACAGAACAATATAAAATGCTTGGTGTCTGTCCACAACCCTGTTTTACAGACCACACATGTTCAGTGTTGTGCTTTAACCTAAAAAGTCAAAGATTGTGGCAAAAAAATGCTAAGGGGAGGAGGGAGTGTGAAATGAAGCTGAAAGATTTTGTGAAGAAATCACTTAGGCAGGTAATACAATGTGTTTTGGGGAATAAATTAGGTGAAAATCTGATTTTAACCTAATTATCTTTAAACACAAATACAATAATACAGTAACATTTAGTAGTAAAATAATATATTTACCTTTCCATGGTTTCATCATAAGACCATTCAATGATCTCTTAAAAAAGTTAAATAGATGAAAAAGTTAAACATTCTTACCATAATTCCTGTAAGTAAACACACTCCCTTTCCACAGTATGTGTTCGGTACCATATCCCCATATCCAATAGATAGAAAAGTAATTGAAATTAACCACATTGCTCCAAGAAAGTTGCTAGTAACATCCTGTTGATCATGGTATCTGAAACAGGCAGAAAACACTCCATCAAAATGAGGAAAAATTTTCACATTATAAACCATTTCATTGCTCATCATTTACAGAGACACTTCCTGACCAAAGTGTACTAAATAGTTATTACATTATCAAGTGTATATCCATTTCTGAAGATCATATTTTATTGGACAGCAGGTTACTTAGAAGTTAGGAAAGCCTTCAAATCAGCAAAGGGGTGTTTATACAGTATTATGTAACAAAAAAACAAAATTGCTTCACACATGAAACCACTGTGGTTTTTTCTCATGTTTCCTACTACAATGATCTCGATGCTGAAACGCTTGCGATCTGCATCAAAATGTTATTGGAAACGTTCCAACATCGGACAAAAACACAGTCCACACGATGAAGCCAGTAATTGTCTGACATTTATGTGCCGATCACTAAATGCAGTGGGGTATAGGTCGCAATCCCAACTTGTTGTATATAACTATTCTCTGTGCATCACATATTAACCAGTCTGTGTGGGGGCACTATTACTATCCTCTCTGTGTGGCACATATATTATCAGTCTTTGTGGGGATACTTATATTACTATTCTCTCTATGAGGCAAAAATCAGTCTGTGTGGGGGCACTTCAATTTTACCATTCTCTGTGTGGAATGAATATTACTAGCATACCTTAGTACTCTGTTTGGCACATATATAACTACTCTCTGCGTGGCACATATATCAGCCTTGCATTTCACCAGCCAGTGTTGTAGTTAGCCCTTTAGCGTATCACAAGCCATGCCCATCCAACAAGCCACACCTACCTCCCAAACCAGTATGGGGAAATACATGCTATGTGAAACAAGATTACACTGTAATGACACAATCTATGAACAGCACTAAATAAAACAGTTAAACATTCAGCATGTTACTCTAGTAAAAAAAATATTGGACACTGACACCCATTCTCAGAACAGCACACAACAATATTTGGTGGAGTATTCCGCCTGTTTTATAGGAATGTGAGTAGACAGTAGTACATACACTCAAATTCTGAGGTGTGTTAAAGGAATCTATTTTTGTATCATTAATATAAATTAAAGCATTTCATTAGGGTTTTGATGCTCATGCATTTCTTCATTGTGGTTACTAAAGTGATGTGCTGTAAATTAATAGAAAAATGGTGTTATGTCATATTGTTAGGCCCAAATACTAAGGGTTTACAGTTCCAAAAGTCCATAACAATAGTCAAAACTAATCAAGGGATTCTGCAGTACCATATTTATATTTATTACAACAGGCACTGGAGATATAAGGGAATTTTAACAGCATAAGTACTTTACCAATCAAATTCCGTATGTCCACATAAGATACAAAGATGGCTGAACCAAACAGTAAACATGTTTTTAGACACAAAAATGTGTTTTTACAACCAGGACCCACCAGAAACCCAACTTTCACAATCCTCATCTTTGCATTGCTTTTGAAGGTTCTCATTCATCCAGGTCATGGTATATCTGTTGTATTCAATTAGATCAACTGGACTTAAAGTTTAGTTCTTGAAGACGTTTCGCTAGTCATCCGACTGGCTTTCTCAATTCTAAATTTTTCAATGCTAATTGGGATTTTCAAGGGTACTTATATTGCCAACAGATTCTTGTAGAAGCCATTCTGAAGAAAGCCAGTCTGATGACTACTGAAAGCTCTTCAAGAACTAAACTTTAAGTCCAGTTGATCTAGCTGAATACAACAGATTTACCTTTTCATTATTTGCACCTGAAGATACTAACAAAGAGCAAAGAGCTGCAGCTCAGTTTTTTAGGGTGTTGGTATTCTTATTATAGCCTAGTCCATGTTTATGTTGAACAGCAATAAGTACACAGAAGAGCACCAACACACAAAGTGTTGTCATTACTTTGTTGTCATTACACATAATAAAATACATCCCACATAGACACCCTGCTATACTAAAGTTGGTATATGTAAATTCCCTTACATATCAGTAAAGCTGTGCAATGAAAAAACCATAAAGATCCCGGGTAGTATAGTAATAGACTGAGCTGGATTTTATTATGACAAAAAGTGTGTGGGCAGGGTATTTAGTGGTGGGGGCTCTATCCCTTCAATGTATTTATTTCATTTATAGCTCGTTACCTCAGCACTTACCTATTGGGGTAACACAGGCCTTATAAATAGGATCAGTGTAAAGAATCTCTATATTTATAATGCGCACTTTAGAGAATTAGAACAGGAAGCAGTCGGAGAGTTGGACCTTCGGCTCTGGCTCCTGAGTTAGTGATTAAAGAACGGGAGGTAAGGAATAGCTCCTTAACCTCCCGGGCTTCAATCAATACATTAAAGGAAAAGTTCACTTTGGGAGTGAACTATTCCTTTAAACTTCTAGTGCCCAGTATGAGACAGTGAGAGCAATAACAACAAGTTTAATGTCCACCCCCAAAACTAAAATTGAACCCACTGGTGGCCCCACTATGTAGTGTAAAAAAAAATCCTTAAAGGAATAGTTCATTGCAAAAGTACTATTCCTTTAATGCACTGATTGAAGACCGGGATGTTAAGGATCTATTCCTTTCGCGTTAAAGGTTAGTTTGTTCTATCTTCGTTCCTGGCTCCACAGACATTGACTGAAGAGTGAAAGGTAAGGAATAGTTCCTTAACCTCCCAGTCTTCAATCAATGCATTAAAGGAATAGTTCAATTTTGCAGTAAACTATTCCTTTAAGAGTAGAACCCTCCCCGAGTGTAATCTGTACTTGTCCCTTCCCTGTCCTCCTGTGGAGCTTTCTCCCTCCATCTACGCTGCAGATCATCTTTGAAAATAAAATAACTTTTTCTGTAGTGTAGGGGACCCCCTTGCAACCCCAACCACCATAGTATTAGGAGTATAAGGAGAACTAAAGTCTCCAGACAACATTGTCCCAATAGACAGAGCCCATTCACAAACATACAACAAGCTGTGTCTCACCTATCCCTTTGCAGTGGCCATTGGGTGATTTATGAAAAAAACCTGTGAGTACTAGGGGTCAGCTCCCACAATCCACTTTAGCTGGGAAGCCCCAGCTAAGCGTCTTGCGTACAGGCACATGCTCTGTAGAGCTCAACAGATCAAATCAAGGAAGCTGCAGCCTTGCTTCCTAGAAGCTAACAGCCAATCACATTATAGCACAGAGATCCTCCCTCTCTCTGACACAGAACAGAGATTCCAGGTTTTTGTTTTCAAACACATTCAATGCTTTTATCCTAACAATGATATAATCCTTTACTTTTCATACAAAAAGAAAAGTAGTCTTTGCAGTGTATTTCTTACAATGGATGTAAGAAACGGAATAACAACATTTCAGCAAAAATAAAAAAAAATTATGTAAGTCTGGGGAATAGAATCTGCAACTAGTACATTTACTCTGTCTTGCTAAAAGCAGAACCCTAACCTCTAGGCTAACACAGATACAATATATGTCACTGATACATGTAGAATGTGTTAGGAAAATAATGGAAACAAAAAATAAAAGTCAGAGGATTTGAACTTGTGATCTTCAGAACGGTGTGTTTCTAAAACTTGCGTCTTACCAGGTGCGCCACCAGTAAAGAAGCTGAGAATTTAGGTACATTTAGAACCAAAAAGAAAGCTATGTCTGGGGTATTGAACTTGTGACCTTCCAAACTGTGTATTTTTAAACCGGTTGACATACCAGGTGCGCCAACACTGAATAAGCACAGAATCCAGGTACATTTGGAAGCTTTATCTTTTGCTAGGGAAAGAATTAAAAAAAATGGAATATGGAAATCCCTGATAAGACTTTGAAAGCTGCTTGTTACCCTGCAGTTTATTTACCAGCAACTTACACTGACTGGTAAATAAATTGCAGGGTAACAAGCAGCTTTCAATGTCTTATCAGGGAATTCCATATTGGTGTGTAGAAAACAATAAAAAATGTAAGTTTAGTTCTCCTTTAAGTAAAAAAGTGCACATAAATAGACTTACTGACCTTCGTTCCATTGGCTTTCTCAATAGTCAGCAGCCACGTCTGTGATTGGCTGACTCTCGTGTTAAGAGGTTTTAAGTTTGTTGTGTCAGAGAAGGGGGGAAATGTAAATAACGTAATAACTCAATGTAAGCCGGAATTTACATTATTTGTTTGAAACTTAAAATATTAGCAATTTTAAAAATTGGAAAAGACTAGTGTCAAAATAAACTCATCAGCACACCACAGGCAGGTCTCAGAATGATGCAACTCCCATGCAAGTCTCCTAGAATGTTACTTCTCAAAAAGACTTGATTCTCTAATCAGTTCTAATTTTCTGGAAGCGTAGGAGAACTTTGGTCTTTCAAACTATGAATTAAGACTTAAAAACATACATAAATCTTTGAGGGAATGAAGAGTTGCCAACACAATCACCTTATAAACTACCCCCCCGCCCTCTCGCATGACCTTTTTCCAAATCAGTAGCAAAACAACAAGATATCATGTGTACTGGCTTCACAGAGAATGATTAAATTTTAAAAAAAGGGATCTGTTCATTGAATGCTAGCTCCAGAGGAAAAAGTAGAAACACACTGGCATGGATGAAATAGAGGCTCATAACAAAAAGGTAGTGTAGACAAAAGAATAACTACAGACCATCTTATAATAAGGTTAAAAATGTCCACTCCCATACAAAAATGTAATATGTGACAGGAAATGGGCATAAGCCTCGACCTCGAGGTTTATATGTCTGAAAGCTCTCCCCAAATGTACTTACTAGCCCTCATTCCCTCGCTGCCTTCTGCTTGAATTCCATGCCAGGGCTTCTGCGTTGATAGCCGATACACTTTCTGGTTGCAGCTGTCAGGTGATTGGGTGTGACTTCATATTGCGCCTTTACTGAGCCGCAACCAGGAAGTGGAGTGGCTTTCAACCACAGAGCAGAGGAGGAACGGCAAGAGTCAGAGTAAAGAAAGAGACTTCAGGGGCATCTCTGGAATATAATAGTAATGCGAAAGCTAGGTTTGGGGGGGGGGGGTGATAAACATTTATAGCTAAACTTTATTTTTGACTGGACATGCCAGTTAAACTTCATATCAGTTACTAGGGAAAATTCAGTAAGATGCACAATGCTTTTAAAAAACAAACAGTATTTTTCCATCCCCAATGACCTTAAAATACCCATTCAGCATTGTCTGTGTATAAATAAATGCATCTGAAATACTGACATCCTGTTTGCAGGACCCCTAGTAGAGACCGTTATGGTCTTACACTTGACTCATAGTCAGATTTTCACTGAGCAACTAATGTTATAAATAAATGTTAGGAACATAAGGAAGTGGAAAGAAGGACCGTTGAAGAACATAAATGGCAGCGCACTACGAACAAATAGCAAAGTGGATTATGAATTAAATCAACATATTTTTCAAAATGAAACAATATGTAGGATAACTATTTTGTTTAGAAACAAAGACTTTAATAAATAATATTTTGAATTAAACTGCCTCTTTAAGATGAAAGGGTAGGGCTGCAGCTTTTTTTTTAAGTTAAAGGCAACTATAGCCTCAGAACTCAGAATCAGAAGACAAAGCACATTGATATAAAAGCATTAATCTGTGTCTCTTCCAGTATTCAGTAACCAGCATTCCAGTATCGCACAGTGTGGTCACTGACCACTGCATTCTTTGCACATATCAAACCTGAACTACTAGCCAATCCCATTACAGTCCATTTTAGGCAGGGGAGCATGTGACTGAAGTAAGGTGTGGCAAGACAGTGGTAGATGAGGCACTGGGCATAGTTATCCCACTAAGGATATGCTATCAAGGCAGGGTGTCTAGTGTGTGAAGCCCAAAAATGGAAAGAATTTTGCCAGCTATTCAATGGTATATTGTTTTGAAGAGAAGCAATCTATATATAAAATGAAACAATAAACAAATGAACAATATACCTACAGGGTTATTCAATAAAAGTTCTTATCATTAAAAATGGTGCTAATTTTGCCCCAACCAAGCAGATGTTAGCTTTCAAATATTAAATAAGATCCGATTGGTTGGGGGAAAACTAGCACCATTTTTAACGATAAGAACTTTAATTGAATCTCCCTGCATATATACTAGAGTATAAACTGACCCGAATATAAAGGGAGGCACTTATTTTTAACTGATAAACCAGGAAAACTGCTTGACTCGAGTATAAACTGAGGGTTGACTTTCTTCCATAGATAGTTCCACAGACAGTCCTGTACACAGCCCCATAGAAAGCCCAATACACAACCCCATAGAAAGTCCCATACACAGCCTCATAGAAAGTCCCAATACACAGCCCCATAAAAAGTCCCAATACAAAGCCCCATAGAAAGTCCCATACACAGCCCCATAGAAAGTCCCATACACAGATGTACCCTGCATACCTTTCTGTGCAGCCTGATTGTTTAATCCTGTTACTTCTCATGTTTTTTCCATTTGCCTTGCAGTCTGGGCTGATCTGAGTGAGCAGGACAACAATTGCCTAACCCACTGAAATCAAGAGGATTCTGTGTGTTACAGGGTACAGCTTTTGTTTTCCCACTGGCTGTGTGATTTTGTCCATCTGCTCCTTCAAGCTTCCAGATCAGCCCAGACCCGAGTATAAATCGAGGGGAGACTTTTAGGATGATTTTAAAAGGTAAAATATCTCAGTTTATACTCAAGTATTTATAGTATATGAGAATTATTGCTGTGCTAAGAGATTCTGCATTGTGGGTCTGCTCACATTAATATATTAATCATGCCCTTGGGAAACAGTTTTAAAATGTTGTGAAATGCCAAAGAACACAAAGGATAGAAATGTTAAACTGTCAACATCTGCCTCTCTATTACCTAATGTAACATTTCCTCTTTTTTACATTCATTTATTTAATTTTTTCCAATTTGCCCTTTAATATAATTGCAAGGAACAAAACAGAGAAAGATTTGATTACGACAAATGCCAAAAAGGTAGATCTCTACCACCTACAGCTTTTTTTTTTTTTTTATAAAGGTGAGATAAGATTATTTGACCATCTGCTCACATTAATGAGAAGATCTAAATAATCACATAGTAAATCTATTATAAGATCCTAGAATCATACCCACCAGAAATAGAATCAGTATTTGCTCGCCAGTTTGCCAAAGACACAGGAATTGGGTGGCCTTGTCTGACAGGACAATGGTAGCATTTCTAGATCTAGATACAGATTGGTTTTGCATTTCTACACTATAGGAGCAATTGCAAGGGACAGGCCTACTCATTACAGAGCAAACACGGTCATTAAAGGACATGTCCACACCCCAGACTAAAAATTCACCAACTATTGGCCCCACTGTACAATAAAAATAAATCCTTACCTTACATTCCTGCTCCTTATGGTTCTCCTGTAGTGCCCTTTCCCTTGCTCCTGATCCCTCCCTGGCTGCTGATCTTCTACCGTATAATGCTTTATATATCTTGCAGGCCATGCCCTGCAGTTGTGCCCTTTAACAAATTCATATTAAGGAGATGTTTCATCTAAGCCACATTTTCCATCCTTGAAACTTCTGGTTAAAATGAGGTTTAATTTTCCTTTCTAAAGACTTTCATTCTATTCTTAACCTCTATCTACAACTCTGTATCCCCTCTGCAAAGAATGGTTATAGGATAATGACTGCATAAATTACTGCAAGATCCTGCCGACTTATCACAATTACATAGCTGGTTAAGATTCCCATAAAAATGAATGTAATTCATCATTTTATCAAAAGTCAATGTGTTGTCCATGAGGAAACATGTTTTACCTTAAACTTCTCTTCTAAAGATTAAAACATTTTAATGAATGTCCAGTTTCCTACCTATAAAACGAACAATCAACCACCCCTCTACGTGCTCCTTAGCCCAAGATATAAAGAAATTAGTGACCAGAAAGTCAATAAGTGGGAGAATGACATGTAATATTCCAAAGGCAGGAAGTCCCACCCCCTCCCTGCTGTGTGAATATCCCCACAAAAAGGAAGGGAATCTACAGCCCAACCCTCATATGAAAAGGCTATTTTCACCGTTTTCTTTAGGGGGGGGGTTAATGGGTCTGATTGAGGGAGGGGCCTTGGCACCCGCTAGTGGCAGTGGCCAATAGAGGCTGCAAATAAAGTGCCAAGGAAGTGCTGCAAGGGGGCTGTAAGGGAAGGGGCCGAGGGGGGCCTGCAAGTGGAGGTGCAATGGGTGGGAGGGACCAGGGGGGCTTGAAAGGGGAGGAGGAGACACAGAGCAGAGTGACTGTCATGTGGTTTCAGAGCAGAAAGCAGAAAGTGCAGGGGATCTGGTGATGTTGCTACCATATCACAATTTTTTTAAAAAATATCTTCAAAACTATTATTTGTAGAACCATGATATACATTTCTATGTAAGCTATGTGATCCAAAGATGCAAACTTTGATAAATAATGTATATACATGTGACATTAGTTATTTAAGAAGATAAATATGTTCTTCTACTTGAAATGCCCCTATGAATGACTCACATCACCCATCGTTTTCTATTTTGTTATATTGTAAATGTCACCATTATACCACTGCATGTACCTTCTGAATGAAAGGGATGTTTTCTCTAATACTGGATGAAGCAGTTTGATTGCTCTAGGCTAAAATGTCAAAAGTGCTAATAACCTTTTTCCAAGTAGGTTTGTATGGTATAGAACAGGCAAGAACACAAGGCACTTTTCTGTGTAAATGGGGTTTGAAATGTCTCAAATAATGCATTACTGTATTTCATAATATCCTTGGGAAAATTTCATTTAGAAAACAAATAAAATAATTATTGAAAATTAGTACAAGAAATTAAGTAACTAAGAGGAGGAGGTAAAAATAAATGTAAAGACCCCTGTAGGACGTGTAGTACTGAAACCCTGTGTTATTCAGGTAAATCTCTGGTTAGGAATCACTGAGATACAAATGGTTATCCTGTGAGTTTAACACACCTTTTTGCTTTTTATCAATGTACAATAAAAAGTACTCAAAGCTCAATACATTCCAGAAACTTAATTTTACTTTAGGACAACAGTATAATTAGCTGTACTATTAGTGTTAAACTCCTATAGAAGAAGCGCACAAGAACTTAAAAGGCTCGACTTTTCTTTTTGTTGCGTTTCCGCAATGTATTAACCACTTTGTGACTGCAAAAATGCTAGCGGTAAGTTGCAACCTTTGTGCATATTTTAAAGACACCATTGAAAAGGCGTTAAAAATTGTAAAAAAAAATTGCAACATGATGCAGGCAGTGCAAAACCTTCACTAACACGTTAGTACATACGTTAGCGTGATTTTAGCGTTTATTTTCTCATTAGCGTGGAATATTGCATCTCCCTGTATGTTTTTCTTATGTTTCTAAACATATTTAGGGTTATTTATTCAATAAAAGACCTTATCGTTTAAAATGGTGCTAAATTTGCCCCAACCAATCAGATGTTATTTAACATTTGAAAGCTAACATCTGATTGGTTGGGGCAAAATTAACACCGTTTTAAACGATAAGAACTTTTATTGAATAACCCTGTCTATGCTAAAAGAATAAATGCAGAATTCTGGGTTGTGGCCATATTTTGTCATATTTTTTTAAATTATTATCGTCGTCAGAGTTTTTGCTTATTTTTACAAACCAAATACTATAGGCTGCTCTCTTAGCCTATGTCAGCCATGCACAGATTGCATATAAATGAAAAGTTATTTGCTGGGAAACAGAATAGAGACAGAAAGCACACCTGGCAGTTTATCACTATATACGGCCCAATTCTAGTAACAAAACATTCAACGGTCATTTTTCCCATTACCTATATAACAGGGATGTTCAACCTGCAGAGGCAGCCAGGTAATGTTGGGAGTTGTAGGTTTCGAGCATCTGGACATCCCTGCTATAGAAGAATAATTTTGCATTGGAGAAGACTGTAGTGGTTTATTTTAATACCCAATGTGAACTAAGATATTTAAACTACTTTAAATAGTGAAGAATATGGGGCAGAGGGATGCATCCAAGACAAGGTACACCTCAGACCAGCTGAAAGGATAAAACTTCACATTTATTGATGAATGTTAAAATAGTAGACAAAACAACATGATAGATCCATGCCCCATATTCTCTACTTATAGTTTCTCGGAGAGGTTGGACCGACCTAGGAGCATGCAGAGATCGCAACAACAACCTGCATTGTAGCTCCCCACAGTAAATAGACTATCTGTTCTTATACTTTGAATAGTGACACATGAAATACTGTCAAAACACTAAATAAAATTGCAAAAAAAAGTTATACAAAGATGAATACAAAAGCATAGTAGAAACATGCCTTTAATGTTATTGTAATTACTAAAATTATAAAAAAAAATATTGAGAATTGCTGGTATTAATACATATACTGTTGTTCTGGTTGGTACAGGGATACTATGCAATATTGGGAATTACTGGTATTAATACATATACTGTAGTACTGGTTGGTACAGTGATACTTTATAATATTGGGAATTACTGGTATTAATACATATACTGTAGTTCTGGTTGGTACAAGGATACTATATAATATTGGGAATTGCTGGTATTAATACATATACTGTAGTTCTGGCTGGTACAGGGATACTATATAATATTGAGAATTACTGGTATTAATACATATACTGTAGTTCTGGTTGGTACAGGGATACTATACAATATTGAGAATTACTGGTATTAATATATATACTGTAGTTCTGGTTGGTACAGGGATACTATACAATATTGAGAATTACGGGTATTAATACATATACTGCAGTTCTGGTGGATCCAGGGATACTTTCCGACAGGGGAGGGCTGGGACCTTTTGGCCTGGGGGGCAAAAACAACCAAGTGGCCCTTTGACGGTAGATCACAAAATATTTGGCCACACCCGCTTTACTAAGATCACACACACTTTGTTTCAGTTACAACCATTTTTAACATTTCTATTCTTATTTTACATGCCTGGAACATTTTCAAGTGTATGATGTGGTTTAGAAAACTGACTAATAATCTGGAGGGCTTACTTAACACTGGCTAATGATCTGGAGGGCTGACTAGCACTGGCTAATGAACTGGAGGGCTGACTTACACTGGCTAATGAACTGGAGAGCTGATAACACTGGATAATGAACTGGATGGCTAATAACACTAGCTAATGATCTGGAGGGCTGGCAACACTGCATAATGAACTGGAGGGATAATAACACTGGCTAATGATCTGGAGGTCTGACAACAGTGGATAATGATCTGGAGGTCTGACAACACTGGATAATGATCTGGAGGTTTTTTTTTTTTGTCGTTATTTATGGTTTTTGTTAGTTTTTTAGGTAGCTTTAATATATCTTGTTGTATTCAGTTAGATAACTGGACTTGAAGTTAGTTCTTGAAGACGTTTCATAGTCATCGACTGGCTTTCTCATTCAGAAACTTGTACATTTTGTACAAATCTTTGCAAATTATGTACCCTAGAAAATCCCAATTAAATATTACAGCCAGCAGGTGTTAAGGGCGTGATTGCATAGTGGCTAAGAGGTGTATAGAACGCCCAGGGTAAGGTGTCAAAACAGCGTTGTACATGGCAGACAACACCTCTACTTAGGATGTTCTTCATTTTATATAAATGGCCTCCTTGACAGCCTAATAGAAACAAGCCTAAATAGAGGTGGGGGGGGTTAGACACCAACGTCAGTTGATCTAATTGAATACCAACAGATATACCATGACCTGGATGAATGAGAACCTTCACAAGCATATGTTAAAGGAGAACTGTGGTCTCCAAAACAAGTTAAGGTAAATGAAAGGCAGTTTCCTACATTTAAAACGAGCCATCAACCACCTCTCTACGGCCCACAGCCCCCATATATACAGAAATGAACTGACCAGAAAGTTAATGGGTGGGAGGCGAATGTGTGACATTCTGAGGCTTTCTCTGCACAGTGCCGCCGGCGAGCAAGCCTCGACTCCCTCAGTGTGTGAGGGAGACAGGAGGAGTCCCTTTCCTCTCTCTGGTAAAGTCCTGACAGAGAAGGTAAGGGAATCTACAGCCTTCTTTTTACTGTGTGAAAACAACCTTTTCAGAGTAGTTTCTCACTCTGCCTAAGCTGATTCCAGAGTTTTGTAGGGGGGTCCGAGACCCACGGCACCCGCAAAGTGGGCGGGGCTTGGGAACAAGTGAGTGGGCAGGGCACACACACAAACCCTCACGTGGGTGGGAGCGGGGGCCACATGGGGCTGTAAGATAATGGGCCATGGGGGCCGCAACTGGAGGGACCATGGGTCCAAGAGTGGGTAGGGACCAGGGGGACTGCAAGGGGAGGAGGAGACACAGGACAGATGGACTGACCGTTTCAAAGCAGGAAGTGGAGGGGACCTGGTGATGCTGCTGCCATATCCCACACAAAAATGTAAATATCTTCAAAACTATGCCAAAAAAAACAATGGAAAACAATGCAAAAATTCTCCGTTCCTATCAATTTACATCAATTTACCTGGTAAATTGAGGTTAATTTCCCCTTTAAGCTTTATGTTTAGTAATATTTAAAGGGAAATCATAGTGCCATGCTCAAAACAAGCCCCCTCCCCTAATAAGTACCCAGGGCGAGGACTTTTTTAGATCTCCCAGATCATAGTCCCGTTCGTCCTGTCCCCCTACAGTCTGTGCTTTTCTCTGACTGGCCAATGGAAGACACACTTTTACATCTTACATCTAAGACCTACTTGTTAAATTTTACTTCTATTTGTGTTGTCTTTCTATTAGGGAATCGTCAATTTTAGTGGTCAAAGATATAAATTTTTTTTTTGTTGTGGGGACATTTTAAAAACCGAGATTGGATTCTATTAGAAGGAAATGTATTTATAAGGTGTAGTACCCCTATTTTGGTACAGCACAGTATTTGATCTTGCATCTTTATTTTATGTCGCGGTTATAACATATCATAATACTTGAATATAAGTCAAAAAGTTTCAAGACTTTAAGTTAGCTGAAAACCTAACCTAGACTTATATCAAGGTCAAGTCCTAATTAGATCCAATTCTTGCAATTGCAGATAGTAACCAGTAGGTGGCGCTGGGTTAACCTGCATAGAAAGTTACAGGAGCTGATCTGCCTTACATGCCTACCGCTTCGTAGTCTGCTGCTGGATCACTCAGCACTGTCAGTTATCATCTGGATGCTTAAAATCTGATGGGTCTCCTCAGTTTGGGGCAAAAAACAGCTTGCTAGTACAGTGCTAATGACAGCTTGAAACTACAACTCTTGGTGACATTTTAACATTGGGATCAGAGGGTCCTTACTATATGGGTGTCAGCGGAGAATAGTAAATGATGGTAAGCTTAAATAAAAGTTTACTGAACCTTGCCACTCCACATGTTTAGAACTGCAAACTCCCAGCAGCAAGCATGCTGTGGTGTATTTCCAAAATCTGGAGTGCCAAGGAATGGGGGGTTACTGGAACTGGATTGGCTATTGCTTAGGGGATTCATGTATGGGAATTCTTTTCCATTTTAAAGGGCAACTAATTTCTACCTCGGCTTATACTCGAGTCAATCATTTTTCACAAAGTTTTCAGGTTAAAAATAGGTACTCGGATTCTACTCGGATCGACTTGCCTGCTAAACAATCGGGGGTTTAAAACTAAAACAACGACTTATGGCTGTGTTTTTAAAATCGGACGCAGCCATATCTTCAAATGTATGGTATCAGTAATTACCCCTACTGCTGGTTTATAAATAGACCCCATAGAATCCATTCTGGGATTATTATACAGCGCAGATTTCACCTCTGAATCAACTGGAACTTAGTCATCACCTTAATTCTGCAGATTGTTCACTTTGTTAAAGTGTTTCACCTGAAACCAGAACTGATTTTAGACATACAGCTATAAATCTGTTATATTATATTTTAGATATTTATCTTTCGTTATAATTTCTGCAAGCAAACAACAATATTCGCGCTATACTGTATGTGATCTGTTTTTAAGTAGATTGCCATAAATTAGTGTTGTGTTAAAACATTAAAGCAATATTACAAAAGAATATGGTTGTTTCTGCAGTTTAATTGGAAAAATCATCAATCAAGTAGAAACTCCTGCTTTACTTATAAAAAAGACAGACCTTCCTACAGGAAAACAGTGGTGTTGTGTAAATGAAGTTTTCAAATACGCCCTCAGAGATACTTACTAAAAAGTATCATTTCCCGTATAATCAAACTGGATGAGTCTGAAATCTACAAGCAAGATGATATATCACAATCTTTGTCCCAGCTGTTTTCCCCAAAAGGACTTGACAGGCCTAGTTGTTTAGTTGCGGGGAATAGAATCCCCTCTTGACATTAATTGACTTGCCAACGTTTTTATGCCAAGATAATTACTTGGCCTGCCTGTTGTCCTTTGAGCATCCTGATTCCTGTACTCTAGTTTTTCAAAGAAACAGCTAGTCATATTTTTTGTGTGTGCTTTTTTTAAATAAAAGAACATGGTAGTGTGTGGGTGAGCAGGGCAAGATGGCTGCTTAAACTGAGAGTTCAGAGTGGTGTTTAAGCAACAGACCGAACTAATGTACATAACTTCAACAAAAGTCGGTCTCCTGTAGCTCAACTGGGGGAAAAAAGGACTACAATACCCCACAAATAGACAAAATGTGGCGGGGAAATGGGCCGCCACCTGAAGCTCTTTCACCACTCATTCTGGACAAACCGAGAATGCACCAGAGATACTGTATTTACACCCCCGCCTTGCACGAAAAACGGAAGATCCTAACAGCGGAACTCTTAAGGTACCCAGGAACTCCGCACAGACATAACTCAAATAGGGGATCGTACGGTAGATGGCGGAACGCGGTAGATAAAATGCCTTTCTATCACCAGACCCTAGATAAAACCATGGACAACCTATATGGACCTGGACCTCAATGCAGAATTGTGTCCAAAAATCGTGAGTTCACGACGCACGGAACATCAGAGCGCGCAGGTGAGAGATCACGCGGAGGGTTGAGCGCACAGAGGGAATGACCATGGATTTTTGGACACAAGTCGCAGCGAGGTCCAGGAAGTCTTGGGGGGCAGAGATTAGAAGACTGAATACATGATCCAAGATGTTCCTGAACTTTACTGGGGCACAGGTAGGATCTGAAGAGACCTAAAAAAAAAATAAAAGGAGATGGTTAGTTAAAGATAAGTCATTTAACTATTGTTTTTTGGTTGTAACTTATCCTTAAGAATAAAATGTTAAACTACACAGACTGTGGAAATTCAGACCCACAGAAGAATGTGTAATGAAACAACCTCTGAAAAGGGAAGTTCTTCTGGGTTAAAGGAAATGGAACTGTCACTTTTTTTAGCATGCAATGCCGTCAATCAATAAGCTTTTTGTTTTTTCCTTTTTTATATTCTTTTTTTTTTTTTTTCCTAGGGGAAAAAAAAGAAAAAACTCCAAAAACAACAATTATTTAAAAAAAAAAGCTTTCATCGGTTTCTATAAATACAGACCATTCCCATAGAAAGCAACATTACTGATCATGTTGAATCAAACTAATGAGCAAGGGTTGTTGCTTGAGGTGGTATTTTCCTTTGTATCATGGACAATACTTGCATGCTTGTTTGGTACTTAAAACAAACCAAAAAAAATGTGAGTGGCTTTAAACTTCTGATTAATGATAATATGCAGAAAATTCAACTTTCCCCATTATTTGATTTTTTTTGTTTTTTATGCATTGAAGATAATATAAGAACACCTATAGAAAAAAAACTGAATGTGAGTAAATAAATGAGATATAGCACTTAAAATTGCTCCTTTCCAGTATATTTTCTCATAAATTGTGTTCTAAACTAAATATTTACTCTGTAGCAGTTAGATCAGTTACAAAATGTTCCATGTTCCAAATGAATTATTCAGGTTTTTTTTTGGTGTAGTCTTTAATCTACACCAAAGTCTCGCACATTACTTTTCTATATCCTAAAGCACATACTTATTTTGCTTCCACAACTATTATGGAACTAGACAACATATCCTATTGCCTCTAACTGTGTTCAGGTAATCTCTCATCATTTCAGCTGAAGATATGGAATGGTTGCCAAAAAATTATTCTAAGGGCCACCTTTCTGGTTACTCCCCTCTGTGCTATGTCTGTCAGGAAGGAGTGTAGTTATGTAAATTCCCTTAAGTACATACACAATCAGGATTATATGGTCTGTATTTCTCTTCAGCAACCTAAGTACAGACACATGGATCCCTTGCACAATGCCAATGTCGTCATGGCCATGATCTTTTCTTATGGAAATCGGTCAGGTGTTTGTGTATGATCGCATTGATTCCCCCTTTGGATGATTTAAAATGTGCTCCTCTACTGCTGTCTCGCCAGCAGTTTCTTCTTGGAATTCTTGATTCAGCTTGTAGATCTGCCCTGCAGCTTCTGCTACATAAGCATTGAGGAATCTTTTTTTTTTTTGTGAAGTGCTCGGACTCCTGGTTACGTCGGTTGAATGTTCTATCCAACATGAACGTTGAATTAATCTTGCAATTGAATTACAGGGCAGGGTGGGATAAAAGGGTTCTTAAAACAACTACTGATTGTGGCAGCCATGCACAGGAAAACATTCACAAATGAATTTATTTACACAAAAATTCTCACTTGTCACTTCTATTTAAGATCTAAGAACCACAATCTTCTTTAAATGCAAACAGGGTTACCTTCAGAATTTACAAATGTATTAGAGAATTATTCCTACAAGATCTGTCCAGTCTAAAGCTGGCCATACACTACAAACTTCCAATGTTTCTGTGACGTACCAACAACCACTGACCCAACAATTTTGTGATCAATATTATAACCGTAAATCGATCATTAAAAACGATCCCCAACATGACCTGGCCAGGAAACATCACATGATCCATCAAATATCTAATCTTGTCAAGTTAGTGAATGGCCAGCTTAATCTTCCCTAAATGGAACAAGTCTAGATGTTAATGTGAAGAATCTACGTAAGTAAAAGAATTGGCATGGTGCTCTGCAACAAGATTGCTAAAAAAAAAAACATGTGAGGATGGCTTTGTCTAGAACAATTCCATCAACTCGCTGTGTCTTAGTCTTGGTAGCTTCCTTTTTCATCCTCATGATGTGATTTGCCTTTTCTGATTAGATCTTCATCTGACTATTGAAAATAGATTTGTGTGGGTGACAGGCTGTTTAAGAACAAACAAGCAACAGAAATTAAAATCACAAATTTAGTGATTCATTTGTTTTTATTTGGAAGTTGTATTCGTTTGCACTAAATGCTAAATCAATATACGTAAAATCAGCGTGGTGGTGAAAAATGTGTTCATCAGCAATGTACAGAGACTTACATTTTACAGTGCTGTAAGCAAGACAACATGGCAGGTGGAGAGTATGTTCAGTACTGAAGACAGAAATGAACAATCATCCTGGTGTAAAAAATCAGGTCTGATATATTTTCTAACTATTCTACGATTAGACCCGTTGGTTAAGTTTTACCATTTTGTTTTGTAATTAAAAGCAAGTATCCCATAGTTATACCTTTGTGCTCTAAGAACTATTAACTAATTGTTACTCCAAATTGTTTGGTGGTTGCTAATAAAATCCAGAGTTATTGATAGTATTTGTCTATTTCACAACTATTGTGAACCACAAAACATACTCAACATTATTAAATAGAGACGGGGCAAGATTATTGGATGGAAAATTATGTGAGTTCTTATCTGACATGCTATAAAAAGTCCCCACTATGCGCATGTGACAGCATGGGAACATATGGATGGTAGCTATTTATAATAAATGAATTGTATTTTAGTTTTTAAATATCTTCTAACACTGACAGTTAAGAATTAAAACATTTCAAAAGAACCCATTAACTACTAAGAAAGCATTTACATGAGCCCTATAATAAAAGACGATTGTAAAAAACAGCCTCTGTTGTTGAAAATATTGTTTTTATTTTGTCAAAATACTTTGCATTTTTCACATAATATTATATATGCATTAGTATTGATACAAAAGGTATTTAAAGGGCAATTATAGTGAGATTTTTTTTTTTTAATAAATGTATCCTATAAGTCATCCCAACCACCAGGTGCCTTAGTTTCTTTAAATTCTTCATAGTCCCGAGATATAAGCCTTTGATATGTGTGATTTGTAGGAGCTGCTACACCTCATCTGTCACTCAAAGGCAACACCCACACAATCCAAAGCTCCCATGCAGTACTGTCACACTTCCCTCACCCACACTATAAGTACCATGTGCAACACATAGTTAAATGCTGTAGTGCTAAAACAAATCAATAAACCATTAACCCAGCAATATAAGTATAAACACACTACAGCCCTCCCCCCCCAAAAAAAAAATTCTATAATATATATTCATACAGGACTCAAATGGACATCACCAAGTAAACGCTAATACTCCCCTCCTCCTCCATATATTGCTCCAAGGGTGCCCATATTTTGTTGAATTTGGGATTCTGTTCTCCATTAGGGCTGTCAGGTATTCCATCCTTTAACATCTCTAGGGGTGTTTAAGCATTTTTGTTTGTTAAGTGCCTCTGCATTGTACAGTTTGTTTTTTTGACACATTAAATGGATGTCTGTCTGTCCTAGAGATATAATGTGGCTGGGATATTTCCATGAGACTTTCTTGTAAACATAGAACTTGGTTAGGCCATTTTATACTTAACAAATCATTTATTTCCCAAGATACTGATAATAGTCTTAGGGGCTTGTAACAGATTTGATGACATTGAATGACATGTTTCAGTACCCCAGGGGAATTTTGTTGTTAACATCTAATTGGACCTATTACTTGGGGTATGTCCACCCCCCACACTGATGACGGCCCTGAGGGCGGAAAGGATGCACGACAACTTTTATGTACCAGGAATAAAAGTTATGTTTTATTTCAAGACCCGTGATGTGCTGCTGCATTTATATTTATATCCTATTTTGGAGGTGCACCCGCGGCGTATATTGGTAATGGTGTGTGACCAGTATCTATCTATCTATCTATTTTTGATAAAAATAAATCAACTATATGTAATATATAAAGGACATTATATATAATATATAGCAGGAAAAGAAATCACATTATATGTAATATACACAGGACATCATATAGTATATAATGTAATATAGCAGGAAAATAAATCACATATTTATATACAGCAGGACAGCATTTTATATTTTAATAAATATATAGCAGGACATTATAATATAATATTGCAGGAAAAAGAAATCACACTATATGTATAAATATAGCAGGAAAAATAAATCACATATTTAATATATAGCAGGACATTATTATTTATCTAATATATAGTGGACATCATATAATAAATAGCAGGACTCATATTATATATATAATAGCAGGAAAAATAAATCACAATATTTAGTATATAGCAGGGACATTATATTATATCAATATATAGTGGACATCATATAATAATAGCAGGACATATATATATATTAATATAATATATATAGCAGGAAATATAAATCACATATTAATACATAGCAGGACATTATATATATATAATATATAGCAGGACATCATATTATATCTAAAATATAGCTGGACATCATATAATATTATAACAGGAACATCATATATATATAATATATAGCAGGAAAATAAATCACATTATTAATATATAGCAGGACATTATATTATATCTAATATATAGCAGGAAAAATAAATCACATATTTAATATATAGCAGGAACATTATATCTAATATATAGCTGGACATCATATAATATATAGAGGACATCATATTATATAAATATATAGCAGGAAAAAATAAATCGCATATTATAATATAGCAGGACATTATATTATATCATATATAGCAGGAAAAATATACACAAAGATTACTAATAGCAGGGACATATGGATATTATAATATAGCGGGAAAGAATTACACTAAAAATGTTTTTACAAAAAATAATTGTAATTTGTAAGTTTTCTTCTGTTACATGCAGTAGGTTTTCAATTGAAGACAATAAAAAAGTCATAACTATTCACTTTTTTATTGAAAGAATAACATTCCTAAGCTAGCTGACACTGTTCTTAAAGCCTAAATCTATGAAGGTTTGCTTTACAAATGTGTGGTTTGAGGGGTTTTTGTGCCACATAATTTGTAACGATCCTCATTTTGCACATCAACCATATGTCATTTCTAGCTAGGGAATAACCAATCAATTTTAAAATACAGCCAATAAATCACTGGTTGCCCTGACCATTACTATAGAGATAATTAAATTGGAATATCTTTATAAAATGGAACTTGACTATCTGATGTTTTTCAGAAACAGTGGATTTAATACCAAAAGTTTATCAGATAGTGGGATGTTTTCTTGTCAATATATTGCACTTATATACATGAATAACAGCCAAGGTCCTTATTTTTACCTGATAACAAGTAAAAACTGATTGACTAAAGTATATCCGAGGGGCAGAAATTACGACCACTATAAACTGTAATTAGGTGATTAGTGCTAATGTGAGGTCCCCATGGGTGAACCCCAAAAATCCATAGGCACACTTTCAAATTGTGCTCAAATAGAATAAAAATTTTATGGCAGATAACTTACAGAATAAAACAGTGTATTCATGCAAGATGAGAGCATATGTCCAACTGGTCCAATTAGGGCGAGGTATAAATGCCCTTTCATTTGGATTGCAAAAGGGAGGGATGGCACAACATAGTTATTCACATGGTTGGATTATACTGTTTGATAGCATACATCTCATTACATATTAATTATATATACATCACATATTATTTCTCAAGTACTGTAAATTATCCCTGAATCAGTTATTACCATGTAAGGTTATAATTACATTCATTGGACATTACTGCTTAAATGACAACTCCACTGCCCACCTGTAAACCCCCCATAGAAGCACTGTGGTTTACCTGCTCAACTGATGATGGGTGAGGGTTGAGAAGAGGCATGTAACTTACGCGCCGACATGCCCGCTCTTACGTGCCCGCTCTTATGTTTCCTTCTTACTGCCGCATTGGAAAGTAAGTAACGACTAAAGTATAAACCGAGGTTTGCTTGTTTAGGCTAATTTAAAACCTAAAAACCTGGTTTATATTCGAGTAATGTTTTTTTACAGTGAGGTTGTAACATTGAAATAATATTGGTCCTATGGCACTAACCAAAAGAAAAAAGAACAGCGAGTTATCCATCAAAAACTTCTCTCTGTATATATAGATCTGGATCTGTGTGGTGAGGTTAAATCTGAAAAATACCTTACAAAGTTGTAAGAAAAACTTAGTCGTATTGGAATATATGTTTATTGACCCAAATGGGTTTTTTGGAGATCCGTTGTGTACATCATCCTGTTGTATTGGTAATGTCGTATTAATGCAATATGGTAATGTGTGGGCAGCATCAGTTGTAATTTGTGTGGCAGTGTGTTTGTCTTGAATCTTGTGTTTCAGTCAGTAAAGTTACTTTGAACAAGCAGCTGACTTTTTTTTTACGTTGTTAAAAAATTGTACCAATATTCTGGTCATGGACGCGCATGTGCTTAAAAAAAAAGCTCTTGTTCAGACTACGTTTATGAGCCTTTAAAAAAAAACACTGCATGTAGTGGTGAACGATTGAAACAAAGCCAAGCAAATGCTCATACAATTGCACTTCACTGCGTTGTCGTTAGACAACTGGGTTAATGCTGGGCAAAAGTATAATAATGCAAAAACCTGCTGTCGGCTAATCGACAGCTGAATGCCAATTTGGTGCCATGTCACGTAGTCTGAGATTGTTCTTCTTATTTTTGATATACAAACTGATAGCAGGAAAGTGTCAGATCTGTACAAAATTTGATGAGTTTTATTGTCCTGTATAAAAACCTCGTTGCAAGAAGTAATGTAACATAGTAATTGAGTTGAATAAAGACATACGTCCATCCAAGTCCAACCTATTCACCCTCTATAACTCTACCAAACAGTTCATCCAGAGGAAGGCAAAAAAACCCAAGCTAAAAAGGGGGGGGAAATTCTCTCGACCTCACAAATGGCAATCGGAAAGCAGGGGAGGACTGGCCAGTAGACGAAGGGCAAATGCCCCCCGGGCTGGCTTCCAATGACAAAAAACTTGGGCTGCCCACAGAAGCTTTCGAGCTAAGTTACCTCTAACATAGGCAAAAAAACAGAAGTCCTCTCTGTGTCAAATCAATAGAAGAAGCACAGTGTTAGATAGACCCCCCAGGTCATTAGCCAGTAGTGTAGTCAGCCCTCAAGTTCATTACCCAGCATTACGTCAGTATCCAGATTTATAGCCTGTGTTAGTAAGCCCCACAGATCATTAGCCTGTTAGTCAGCCCCGCCAGATCATTAGCCAGTGGTATTTAGCCTTCAGATCATTATCCAGTGTTGTCAGACCTCCAGATCATTAGCCAGTGTTAAATTCCTCCAGTTCATTATCAGTGTTGCCAGCCCTCCAGATCATTAGCCAGTGTTATTAGCCCTCCAGGTATTTATCCAGTGTTAGTCAGACTTCAGTTCTTTATCCAGTGTTATCAGCTCTCAGTTCATTAGCCAGTGTCAGCCAGCCCTCCAGTTCATTAGGCAGTGCTAGTCAGCCTCCAGTTCATTAGGCTAGTGTTATGTCAGCCCTCCAGATAATTAGCCAGGTTGTCAGCCCTCCAGATTCTTAGTCGTGTCGTAAGCCTGCCAGTAATTAGCCAGTGTTATAGCTTTCCAGATCATTAGCCAGTGTTATTCAGCCCTCCAGATCATTAGTAGTGGTGTAAGCCCACCAGATCATTACTCAGGTGTTATTAGCTTCCAGATCATTATCCAGTGTTGTCAGACCTCAGATATGATCCAGTGTTGTCAGACTCAGATCATTAGCCAGTGTTAAATTCCTCCAGTTCATATACAGTGTTGCCAGCCCTCCAGATCATTAGCAGTGTTATTAGCCCTCCAGTTATTTATCCAGTGTAGTACAGACTTCCAGTTCTTTATCCAGTGTTATCAGCTCTCCAGTTCATTAGCCAGGGTCAGCAGCCCTCCAGTTCATTAGCAGTGATAGTCAGCCTCCAGTCATTAGCTAGTGTTATGTCAGCCCTCCAAGATAATTAGCCAGGTTAGTCAGCCTCCAGATTATAGTCTGTGTCGTAAGCCTGCCAGATAATTAGCCAGTGTATTAGCTTTCCAGATCATTAGCCAGTGTTTTTCAGCCCCCAGATCATTAGTCAGTGGGTGTAAGCCACCAGATCATTTACTAGTGTTATTAGCCTTCCACCGATACTTATTCCAGTGTTGTCAGACCTCCAGATCATATCAGTTGTCAGACTCCAGATCCATTAGCCGTGTTAAATTCCCTCCAGTTCATTATCCAGTGTTGCCAGCCCTCAGATCATTAGCCAGTGGTATTAGCCCTCCAGGATTTATCAGTGTTAGTCAGACTTCCAGTTTTTATCCAGTGTTATCAGCTCTCCAGTTCATTAGCCAGTGTAGCCAGCCCTCCAGTTCAGTAGCCAGTGATAGTCAGCCCTCCAGTTCATTAGCTAGTGTTATGTCAGGCCTCCAGAATAATAGCCGTGTTAGTCAGCCCTCCAGATCTTAGTTCTGTGTCGTAAGCCTGCCAGATAATTAGCCAGTGTTATTAGCCTCTCCAGATCATTATCCAGTGTTGTCCAGGACCTTTTTTGCCATGAGTTTTTTTAACTTTTCTGATTGTATTTTAGAAATTTTTCCTGAAAATCTGGTAAGAAAGACGAAATTTGTACACAAAACTGCACCCCCACCACCATTGGTGTTATGCATAAATATTTAAAAGAAAAAACGAATAACACCATTGTGTAGCTGAAGGTGTTTTTTTTGGTGTTTGTGTTGTGTTTGTGAGTGTTATGTGATGGTAGGAGGTCCAAGGAAATATATAGTTTTTGGGGGGGGACATTATATTTCTAATTAAGAGGGGGGGTCGTTGTTATTTTTAGTCGAACCAAATCTGGGAAGGATGGGGAAGGGGGAAAGAGGGGAGGGGAGAAAGAAAAAGTTGCTGTAATTGGGCCACTGTTCATGGCTCATTCTCACTTGTGTTGGCTAGTTGTGATTCCACGTCTGCGTGTGGAGGAATGGGGGGGCGGAACCATACATAGGGGCATTTTTACCGTCTGATTTTTGATTTCAGGACATTTGGGGATTGATATTTAGTAACTTTTTTTGTACATTCCGTGCCAGGGTTGGCTGATTTATACCTTTTGAAGTTTGGTTTTGTTCATTTTTTTTTTTTTTTTTTTTTTTTTTTTTGTTTTTCAGAAAAGTGCGAAATTCTACGAAAGACTGCGCCCACACCATTGATGGTATGAATGAACAAACTACAGGCTAATAGCTGAAGGTGTTTAGATTCAGGATATATAGTTTGTGGGGTTATTTCTGAGTTACGGGGGGTGTTTTGTGGAATAAAACTGCCAGAACTGTCAAAATGCGGAGTTGGCTACGAAATTTTCGGTTTCTGAGCCATCGTGATTGTCTACCTTTGTGGCTTTCGCTTCCACGTCCACAGTGTAAACCACACATATGGCATCATACGTTTGATTCCGGGACATTGGCGAGATTGATTATTAGTAACTTTTTTTAGATTACCATTGAGGTTTGGCATGATTTTACCTTGTGAAGTTGTTTTATGTTCGTTTTTTCAGGACAAAATGCGACTTCTACAAAGAAAGAACTGCGCCCACACCATTGATGGTATGAATGAACAAACTACAGCGGTTACATAGCGCTGAAGGTGGTTAGATTTCAGGGCATATATAGTTGTGGGGGGGGGGGGGGGTTGGTCTTTCTAGTTACGGGGGTGTGTTTGTGAGAAAACTGAGACTGTCAAATTCAGAGTGGCTACTATTTTCGCCGTTTCTGAAGCAATCGTGCATTGTCTCACTTTGTGGCTTTCGCTTCAACGTCTGCGTGTGTTACCACACATATGGACATACCGTTGGATCAGGACATTTGGGAGATGGATTATTTAGTAACTTTATTTTTCCCATTCCATGGGGTTTGGCCATGATTTCGACCTTTTTGAACGCTGTTTGATGTTCATTTTTTTGATAAATCTGGTAAAAGTGCAAATTTCTACAGAAGAACTGCGCCCACACATTGATGATATGAATGACCGAACACGGACCGTTTTTACATAGCTGAAGGTTTGTATAGATTTAGGAGTATATTAGTTTGGGGGGGTATTTTGAGTGGGGGGGGTGTTGTCGTGGAAAGGAAAAACTGCAGACCGTAGTTTCAAATACCAAAAACTGGCTAAACATTTTTTTTTGCGCTACTGAACATATATGGGCACTGAGTCACGCTCGGGTAAGTTGGTAACCATTCTCTGGGTAACAAGCCCTGAATGTGGGCTACTTTTATTCGGGGGGGTTATGGCTTATCATATTTGAGAATGCGTTTTTGTAACTTTCCTCCACCAGTTTTTAGCTGAAATTTCGCATATTGATATGTTGTCTCTGATTTTTTACAGTTGAGAAAAAAAAGGAAACATGTGAGAAAGTAACTTCCCACATTTGACGAAGATAGACTGCGTACCGGGGTACCTGGCATTTTGATCGAAACAAACTCCTAACACTCGTAAACATCCTGCGAGTGTGTAGTTCTAAAAATATCTCACTTGTGTGGGATAGTTTAAGATAATTTTGTAGATATTCGATGTTAACTGTAGTAGTGGTTACACATTTTAATTGTGTATGTAATATTCTAGGGAGGTGTCAAGTTTAGTTTGGGGGGTTCTCCTGTAACAGGAAAAAGTCGGGTATACCTACATATATCTGGTATCGTGGTATCTCGGGGAGTATCTGAGCTTTGAAACAGTAAATTTTTGTGCGTAACCTTAAGGATAAATATAAGAAAAATGGGAAAAATCCATAAAATTTGAAATATTATTTCATTTTTTTTTTACAATTATTGACACCTAACATCTACCAGTAAAATTTCCAGAAAAGTTACAAAAATTCTGTTTCCACACATGTTAAAGTACACTTTGTCAGAAAAACAACAATGTATAATAGTTCCTGATTTACGGCAAGTTTCCTACTGTAAAATATTAGTCTTTAAAGCGATTAAGGGGCAAAATCCTGAAATCTATCTGGACAGTTACGCAAAAAAACATGAAAATCTCCTGGCATGAAGGGTTTAAATAGTGAAGAATAGGGCAGAGGGATGCATCCAAGACAAGGTACACCTCAGACCAGCTGAAAGGATAAAACTTCACATTTATTGATGAATGTTAAATAGTAGACAAAACAACATGATAGATCCATGCCCCATATTCTCTACTTATAGTTTCTCGGAGAGGTTGGACCGACCTAGGAGCATGCAGAGATCGCAACAACAACCTGCATTGTAGTCCCCACAGTAAATAGACTATCTGTTCTTATACTTTGAATAGTGACACATGAATACTGTCAAAACACTAAATAAAATTGCAAAAAAAAGTTATACAAAGATGAATACAAAAGCATAGTAGAAACTCCTTTAATGTTATTGTAATTACTAAATTATAAAAAAAAATATGAGAATTGCTGGTATTAATACATATACTGTTGTTCTGGTTGGTACAGGGATACTATGCAATATTGGGAATTACTGGTATTAATACATATATGTAGTACTGGTTGTACGTGATACTTTTATAATTGGGAATACTGGTATTAATACATATACTGTAGTTCTGGTTGGTACAAGGATACTATAAATATTGGGAATTGCTGGTATTAATACATATACTGTAGTTCTGGCTGGTACAGGAATACTATATAATATTGGAATTACTGGTATTAATACATATACTGTAGTTCTGGTTGTAAGGGATATACATATTGAATTATTAGATATATACTGTATCTGGTTGGTACAGGGATACTATACAATATTGAGAATTACGGGTATTAATACATATACTGCAGTTCTGGTGGATCCAGGATACTTCCGACAGGGAGGCTGGGACCTTTTGGCCTGGGGGCAAACAACCAAGTGGCCCTTGACGAGTAGATCACAAAATATTTGGCCACCACCCGCTTTACTAAGATCACACACACTTTGTTTCAGTTACAACATTTTTAACATTTCTATTCTTATTTTACATGCCTGGAACATTTTCAAGTGTATGATGTGGTTTAGAAATGACTAATAATCTGGAGGGCGACTACACTGGCTAATGAACTGGAGGGCTGACTTACACTGGCTATGAACTGGAGAGCTGATAAACACTGGATATGAACTGGATGGCTAATAACACTAGCTAATGATCTGAGGGCTGGCAACACTGCATAATGAACTGGAGGGATAATAACACTGGCTAATGATCTGGAGGTCTGACAACAGTGGATAATGATCTGGAGGTCTGACAACACTGTATAATGATCTGGAGGTCTGACACTAAACGACTACAAGGATAATGATCTGGAGGTCTACAACACTGTAATGATCTGGAGGCTAATAAATTGGCTAATATCTGGCAGGCTTACGACACAACTAAGAATCTGGAGGGCTTACTAACACTGGCTAATTATCTGGAGGGCTGACATAACACTAGCTAATGAACTGGAGGGCGACTACACTGCTAATGAACTGGAGGGCTGGATGACACTGGCTATGAACTGGAGGTGATAACACTGGATAAGAACTGGAAGTCTGACTAACACTGGATAAATAACTGGAGGGCTAATAACACTGGCTAATGATCTGGAGGGCTGGCAACACTGGATAATGAACTGGAGGGAATTTAACACTGGCTAATGATCTGGAGGTCTGACAAACGGATAATGATCTGAGAGGTCTGCAACACTGGATAATGATCTGGAAGGCTAAAAACACTGATAATGATCTGGGGCTTACACCACTGACTAATGATCTGGGGGCTGAATAACACTGGCTAATGATCTGGAAAGCTAATAACACTGGCTAATTATCTGGCAGGCTTACGACACAGACTAAAATCTGGAGGTCTGACTAATACTGGCTATATCTGGAGGGCTGACTAACACTGCTAATGAACTGGAGGGCTGACTAGCACTGCTATGAACTGGAGGGCTGCTGACACTGGCTAATGAACTGGAGAGACTGATAACACTGGATAAAGAACTGGAAGTTGACTAACACTGGATAAATAACTGGAGGGCTAATAACACTGCTAATGATCTGGAGGGCTGGCAACACTGGATAATGAACTGGAGGGAATTTAACACTGGCTAATGATCTGGAGGTCTGACAACACTGGATAATGATCTGGAGGTCTGACAACACTGGATAATGATCTGGAAGGCTAATAACACTGAGTAATGATCTGGGGGCTATACCACTGACTAATGTCTGGAGGCTGAATACACTGGCTAATGATCTGGAAAGCTAATAACACTGGCTAATTATCTGGCAGGCTTACACCACGACTAAGAATCTGGGGCTGACTAACACTGGCTAATTATCTGGAGGGCTGACATAACACTAGCTAATAACTGGAGGGCTGACTAGCACTGTCTAATGAACTGGAGGGCTGGCTGACACTGGCTAATGAACGGAGAGAGCTGATAACACTGGATAAAGAACTGGAAGTCTGACTAACAACTGGATAAATACTGGAGGGCTAATAACACTGGCTAATGATCTGGAGGGCTGGCAACACTGGATAATGAACTGGAGGGAATTTAACACTGGCTAATGATCTGGAGGTCTGACAACACTGGATAATGATCTGAAGGGCTAATAACACTGGCTAATGATCTGGCGGGCTGACTAACAGGCTAATGATCTGGAGGGCTTACTAACACAGGCTAATAATCTGGAGGACTGACGTAATGCTGGGTAATGAACTTGAGGGCTGACTAACACTGGCTAATGAACTGGGGGGTCTATCTAACACTGTGCTTCTTCTATTAATTTGACACAGGAGAGGACTTCTGTTTTTTGCCTATGTTAGAGGTAACTTACTCAAAAGCTTCTGTGGCAGCCCAAATTTTTCATTGGAGACCAGCCCGGGGGGCATTTGCCCTTCGGTCTACTGGGCCAGTCCTCCCCTGCTTTCCGATTGCCATTTGGAGTCAGGAAGGAATTTCCCCCCCCTTTTTAGCTGGGTTTTTTTGCCTTCCTCTGGATGAACTGTTTGGTAGAGTTATAGAGGGTGAATAGGTTGGACTTGATGGACGTATGTCTTTATTCAACCTCAATTACTATGTTAACATTACTTCTGCAACGAGGTTTTATACAGGACAATAAAAACTCAATAACAAATTTTGTACAGATCTGGACACTTTCCTGCTATCAAGTTGTAATACAAAAATAAAGAAAGACAAATCTCAGACTACGTTGACATGGGCACCAAATTGGCATTCAGCTGTCGATTAAGCCGACAGCAGGTTTTTGCATTTATTATACTTTTGCCCAGCATTAACCCAGTTGTACTAACGACAAGCTAGTGAAGTGCAATTGTATGAGCATTTGCTTGGCGTTTTTTCATCGTTCACCACTACATGCAGTGTTTTTTTAAAAGGCTCATAAAACGTTAGTCTGAACAAATGGCTTTTTTTTAAGCACATGGCGCGTCCATTGACCAGAATAGGGGTACAATTTTTTAACAAACGTTAAAAAAAAAGTCAGCTGCTTGTTCAAAGTAACTTTACTGAACTGAACACAAAGATTCAAGACAAAGCACACTGCCACAAAATTACAACTGATGCTGCCCACACATTTACCATATTGCATTATACGACATATACCAATACAACAGGATGATGGTACACAACCTGGATCTCCAAAAAACCCAATTTGGGTCAATAAACATATATTCCAAATACGACTAAATGTTTTCTTAACAACTTGTAAGGTATAATTTCAGATTTAACCTCACACACAGATACCAGATCTATATATACAGAGAGAAGTTTATTGATGGATAACTCGCTGTTCTTTTTTTCTTTTGGTTAGTGCCATAGGACCAATATTATTTCAATGTTACATCCACTGTAAAAAAACAATTACTCGAATATAAACCAAGGTTTTTAGGTTTTAAATTTAGCCTAAAAAGCAAACCTCGGTTTATACTTTAGTCGTTACTTACTTTCCAATGCGGCAGTAAGAAGGAAACATAAGAGCGGGCACGTAAGAGCGGGCATGTCGGCGCGTAAGTTACATGCCTCTTCTCAACCCTCACCCATCATACAGTTGAGCAGGTAAGACCAAGTGCTTCTATGGGGGGTTTAGAGGTGGGCAGGTGGAGTTGTCAGTTAAGCAGTAATGTCCAGATGAATGGTAATTATAACCTTACATGGTAATAGAACTGATTCAGGGATAATTTACAGTAACTTGAGAAATAATATGTGATGTATAATGATAATTAATATGTAATGAGATGTATGCTATGCAATACAGTATAATCCAACCATGTGAAGATAACTATGTTGTGCCAGGTGTCCCCTCACCTGTTGCAATCCAGATGAAAGGGCATTTATACCTCGTCCTAATTGGACCAAGTTGGACATATGCGCTCATCTTGCATGAATACACTGTTTATTCTGTAAGTTATCTGCCAATAAATTCTATTCTATTTGAGCACAATTTTGAAAGTGTGCCTATGGATTATTTTGGGGTTCAGCCCAATGGGGACCCCGACATTAGCACTAATCACTAATTACAGGTTTAAATAGTGGTCGTAATTTCTGCCCTCGGATTATACTTTAGTCAATCAGTTTTACTTGTTTATCAGGTAAAAATAAGGACCTTGGCTGTTATTCATGTATATAAGTGCAATATATTGACAAGAAAACATCCCACTATCTGAAACTATTTGGTATTAAAATCCACTGTTCGAAAACACATCAGATAGTCAAGTTCATTTTATAAAGGATATTCCAATTTAAATTATCTCTATAGTAATGGTCAGGGCAACCAGTGATTTATTGGCTGTATTTTAAAATTGATTGGATTATTCCCTAGCTAGAAATGACATATGGTGATGTGCAAAATGAGGGATCGTTACAAATTATGTGGCACAAAAACCCTCAAAACACACTTTGTAAAGCAAACCTTCATAGATTTAGGCTTTAAGAAACAGTGTCAGCTAGCTTAGGAAATGTTATATCTTTCAGATTAAAAAGTGAATAGTTATGACTTTTTTATTGTCTTCAATTGAAAACCTACTGCATGTAACAGAAGAAAACTTACAAATTACAAATTATTTGTTTGTTAAAAAACATTTTTAAGTGTAATGTCTTTTCCCGCTATATTATAATATACACATATGATGTCCTGCTATTTATTATCTTTTGTGATATATTTTTCCTGCTATATATTAGATATAATATAATGTCCTGCTATATATTAAATATGTGATTTATTTTTCCTGCTATATATTATATATAATATGATGTCCTGCTATATATTATATGATGTCCAGCTATATATTAGATATAATGTCCTGCTATATATTAAATATGTGATTTATTTTTCCTGCTATATATTATATATAATATAATGTCCTGCTATATATTAAATATGTGATTTATTTTTCCTGCTATATATTATATATAATATGATGTCCTGCTATTTATTATATGATGTCCAGCTATATATTAGATATAATATAATGTCCTGCTATATGTTAAATATGTGATTTATTTTTCCTGCTATATATTACATATAGTGTGATTTCTTTTTCCTGCTATATATTATATATAATGTCCTGCTATATATTATATTAAATATAAAATGCTGTCCTGCTGTATATTACATATGTGATTTATTTTTCCTGCTATATATTACATTATATACTATATGATGTCCTGCTGTATATTACATATAATGTGATTTCTTTTTCCTGCTATATATTATATATAATGTCCTTCTATATATTACATATAATGTGATTTATTTTTATAAAAAATAGATAGATAGATAGATACTGGTCAGCACACCATTACCAATATACTGCCCGGGTGCACCTCCAAAATAAGGATATAAATATAAATGCAGCAGCACTCACGGGTCTTGAAATAAAACATAACTTTTATTCCTGGTACATAAAAGTCTGTCGATGCATTTCCGCCCTCAGCAGGCCGTCATCAGGATGTGGGGGGTGGACATACCCCAAGTAATAGGTCCAATTAGATGTTAAACAACAAATTCCCCTGGGGGCTACTGAAACATGTCATTCAATGTCATCAAATCTGTTACAAGCACCTAAGACTATTATCAGTATCTTGGGAAATAAATGATTTGTTAAGTATAAAATGGCCTAAGAACCAAGGTCTGATGTTTACAAAGAAGTCTCATGGAAATATCCCCAGCCACATTATATCTCTAGGACAGACAGACATCCATTTAAGTGTTCAAAAAAACAAAAACTGTACAATGCAGAGGCACTTAACAAACAAAAATGCTTAAATCACCCCTAGAGATGTTAAAAGGATGGAATACCTGACAGCCCTAATGGAGAACAGAATCCCCAAATTCAACAAAATATGGGCACCTTGGAGCAGATATATGGAGGAGGAAGGGGAGTATTAGCGTTTACTTGGTGATGTCCATTTGAGTCACTGTATGAATATATATGTATAGACTTTATTGTAGGGGGGGTGTGGATTGTGTGGGTGTGTTATACTTATATTGCTGGGTTAATGGTTTATTGATTGTGTTTAGCACTACAGCATTTAACTATGTGTTGCACATGGTACTTATAGTGTGGGTGAGGGAGTGTGTGACAGTACTGCATGGGAGCTTTGGATTGTGTGGGTGTGTGCCTTTGAGTGACAGATGAGGTGTAGCAGCTCCTACAAATCACAGCATATTCAAAGGCTTATATCTCGGGGACTATGAAGAATTTAAAGAAACTAAAGGCACCCTGGTGGTTGGGATGACTTATAGGATACATTTTATTAAAAAAAAAAAAAATCTCACTATAATTGCCCTTTAATAACTTTTGTATCAATACTAATGCATATATAATATTATGTGAAAAATGCAAAGATATTTTTGACAAAATAAAAACAAATATTTCAACAACAGAGGCTGTTTTTTACAATCAGTCTTATTTTATTATAGGGCTCATGTAAAGCATTTCTAGGTAGTTAATGGGTTCTTTTGAAATGTTTTAATTCTTAACTGTCAGTGTATAGAAGATATTTAAAAACTAAAATACAATTCATTTATTATAAATAAGCTACCATCCATATTGTTCCCATGCATGTCACATGCAGCATAAGTGGGGACTTTTATAGCATGTCAGATAAGAACTCAACATAATTTTCCATCCAATAAATCTTGCCCCGTCTCTATTTAATAAATGTTGAGTATGTTTTGGTTCACAATAGTTGTGAAATAGACAAATACTAATCAATAACTCTGGGAGTTTATTAGCAACACCAAACAATTTGGAGTAACAATTAGGTTAATAGTTACTTAGAGCACAAAGGATATTAACTATGGGATACTTGCTTTTAATTACACAAAACAAATAATGGTAAAAGGCTTAAACCAACGGGGTCTAATCGTAGAATAGGTTAGAAAATATATCAGACATGATTTTTTAACCAGGATGAATTGTTCATTTCTGTCTCAGAAACGTGTGTATCGAGGTTCAGTACTGAACAGACTCTCCACCTGCCAGTGTTGTCTTGCTTACAGCACTGTAAAATGTAAGTCTCTGTACATTGCTGATGAACACAATTTGTCACCACGCTGATTTTACAGTATATTGATGTAGCATTTAGTAGCAAACGAAATACAAACTTTCCAAAATAAAAACAAATGAATCACTAAATATTGTGATTTTTAATTTCTGTTGCTTGTTTGTTCTTAAACAGGCCTGTCAACCCACACAAATCTATTTTCAATAGTCAGATGATAGATCTAATTCAGAAAAGGCAAATCACATCATGAGGATGAAAAAAGGAAAGCTACCAAGACTAAGGACACAGCGAGTTGATGGAATTGTTTCTAGACAAAGCCATTCCACAATGGTTTTTTTTTTTAGCAATCTTGTTGCAGAGCACCATGCCAATTCTTGTTACTTACGTAGATTCTTCACATTAAACATCTAGACTTGTTTCATTTAGGGAAGATATAAGCTGGCCATTCACTAACTTGACAAAGATTAGATATTTGATGGATCATGTGATGTTTCCTGGCCAGGTCATGTTTGGGATCGTTTTTATGATCGAATTTACGGTTATAATATTGATCACAAAATTGTTGGGTCAGTGGTTGTTGGTACGTCACAGAAACATTGGAAGTTTGTAGTGTATGGCCAGCTTTAGACTGGACAGAGATGCTTGTAGGAATAATTCTCTAATACATTTGTAAATTCTGAAGGTAACCCTGTTTGCATTTTAAGAAGATTGTGGTTCTTAGGATCTTAAATTAGAAGTGACAAGTGAGAATTTTTGTGTAAATAAATTCATTTGTGAAATGTTTTCCTGTGCATGGCTGCCACAATCAGTAGTTGTTTTAAGAACCCTATTTATCCCACCCTGCCCTGTAATGTCAATTGCAAGATTAATTCAACGTTCATGTTGGATAGAACATTCAACCGACGTAACCAGGAGTCCGAGCTTACTTCAACAAGAAAAAAAAAGATTCCTCAATGCTTATGTAGCAGAAGCTGCAGGGCAGATCTACAAGCTGAATCAGAATTCCAAGAAGAAACTGCTGCGAGACAGGCAGTAGAGGAGGCACAGTTTAAAATCATCCAAAAAGGGAGGAATCAGATGGCAGATCATACACAACGCCTGACCGATTTCCATAAATGAAAAGATTCATGGCCATGACAGACATTGGGCATTGTGCAAGGGATCCATGTGTCTGTACTTAGGTTGCTGAAGAAGAAATATAGACCATATAATACTTATTGTGTAATGTACTTAAGGGAATTTACATAACTACACTCCTTCCTGACAGACATAGCACAGAGTGAGTAACCAGAAACGGTGCCCTTAGAATAATTATTTTGGCAACCATTCCAATATCTTCAGCTGAAAGTGATGAGAGATTAAGCTGAACAGCAGTTAGAGGGCAATAGGATATGTTGTCTAGTTCCATAATAGTTGTGGAAGCTAAAATAAGTATGTGCTTTAGGATATAGAAAAGTAATGTGCGAGACTTTGGTGTAGATTAAAGACTACACCAAAAAAAAAACCTGAATAATTCATTTGGAACATGGAACATTTTGTAACTGATCTAACTGCTACAGAGTAAATAGTTTAGTTTAGAACACAATTTATGAGAAAAATATACTGGAAAGGAGCAATTTTAAGTGCTATAATCTCATTTATTTACTCACATTCAGTTTTTTTCTATAGGTGTTCTTAATATTATCTTCAATGCATACAAAAAACAAAAAAATCAAATAATGGGGAAAAGTTGAATTTCTGCATATTATCATTAGATCAGAAGTTTAAAGCCAAGCGCCATTTTTTTGGTTTGTTTAAGTACCAAACAGAGCATGCAGAGTATTGTCCATGATAAAAAGGAACAAATACCACCTCAAGCAACAACCCTTGCTTCATTAGTTGATTCAACATGATCAGTATGTTGCTTTCTATGGGAATGGTCTGTATTTATAGAAACAGATGAAAGCTTTTTTTTTTAAAATAATTGTGTTTTTTGGAGTTTTTTCTTTTTTTTCCCCATAGGAAAAAAAAAAAAAAAAAAAGAATATAACAAAAGGAAGAAAAACAAAAAGCTTATTGATTGACAGCATTGCATGCATTAAAAAAAGTGACAGTTCCATTTCCTTTAACCCAAGAAGACTTTCCCTTTTCAGAGGTTGTTTCATTACACATTCTTCTGTGGGTCTGAATTTCCACAAGTCTGTGTAGTTAAACATTTTATTCTTAAAGGATAAGTACACTCAAAAAACAAATTAATCTTTAACTAACCATCTCCCTTTTATTTTTTTTTTAGGTCTCTTCAGATCCTACCTGTGCCCCAGTAAAGTTCAGGAACATCTTGGATCATGTATTCAGTCAGCTAAGCTCTGCCCCCCAAGACTTCCTGGACCTCGCTGCAGACTTGTGTCCAAAAATCCATGGTCAATTCCCTCTGTGCGCTCAACCCGCCGCGTGATCTCATCACGCTGCGCGCTCTGATGTCGCGTGCGTCGTGACATCACGATTTTTGGACACAAGTCTGCAATGAGGTCCAGGTCCATATAGGTTGTCCATGTTTTATCTAGGGTCTGGTGATAGAAAGGCATTTTATCTACTCGTTCGCCCAGTCTACCTGTACGATCCCCTATTTGAGTTATGTCTGTGCGGAGTTCCTGGGTAACCTTAGTAAGTTCCGCTGTTAAGGTATCTATCCGTTTTTCGTGCAAGGCCGGGGGTGTAAATACAGTATCTCTGGTGGCATTCTCGGCTTGTCCAGATGATGGTGGAAAGGAGCCTTCAGGTGGCGGCCCTATTTCCCCGCCACATTTTGTCTATTTGTGGGGTAGTGTAGTCCTTTTTTCCTCCAGTTGAGCTACAGGAGACCGACTTTTGTTGAAGGTATAGTAGCATTAGTTCGGTCTGTTGCTTAAACACCACTCTGAACTCTCAGTTTAAGCAGCCATCTTGCCCTAGCATCACCACACACTACCATGTTCTTTTATTTAAAAGCAAACACAAAAAATATGACTAGCTGTTTCTTTGAAAAACTAAGAGTACAGGAATCAGGATGCTCAAAGGACACAGGCAGGCCAAGTAATTATCTTTGGCATAAAACGTTGGGCAGATCAATTAATGTCAGAGAGGGGATTCTATTCCCGCAACTAAACAACTAGGCCTGTCAAGTCCTTTTGGGAAAACAGCTGGGAACAAAGATTGTGATATAATCATCTTGCTGTAGATTTCAGACTCATCCAGTTTGATTATACAGGGAAATGATACATTTTTAGTAAGTACTCTCTGAGGGCGGTATTTGAACATTCATTTACACAAGCACCACTGTTTTCCTGTAGGGAAGGTCTGTCTTTAATTAAAGTAAAAGCAGGAGTTTCTACTTGATTGATTGATTTTTCAATTAAACTGCAGAAACAAACCATATTCTTTTGTAATATGCTATTAATGTTTTAACACAAAACACTAATTTATGGCAATCTACTTAAAAACAGAATCACATACAGTATAGCGCGAATATTGTTGTTTGCTTGCAGAAATTATAACGAAAGATAAAATATCTAAAAATATAATATAACAGATTTATAGCTGTATGTCTAAAATCAGTTCTGGTTTCAGGTGAAACACTTTAAACAAAGTGAACAATCTGCAGAATTAAGGTGATGACTAAGTTCCATTGATTTCAGAGGTGAAATCTGCAGCTGTTATAAATAATCCCGAATGGATTCTATGGGGTCTATTTATAAACCAGCAGTAAGGGTAATTACTGATACCATACATTTGAGATATGGCTGCGTCCAGATTTTAAAACACAGCCATAAGTCGTTGTTTTAGTTTTAAACCACCGATTGTTAGCAGGCAAGTCGATCCGAGTAGAAGTCGAGGTACCTATTTTTACCTGAAAACTTTGTGAAAAATGATTGACTCGAGTATAAGCCGAGGTGTAGAAATTAGTTGCCCTTTAAATGGAAAGCAGAATTCCCATACATGAATCCCCTACGCAATAGCCAAATCCAGTTCCAGTAACCCCCAATTCCTTGGCACTCCAGATGTTTGGAAAATACAACTCACAGCATGCTTTGCTGCTGGGAGTTGCAGTTTCTAAACATGTGGAGTGGCAAGGTTCAGTAAACTTTTAATTAAGCTTACCATCATTTACTATTCTCCTGACACCCATATAGTAAGACCCTCTGATCCCAATAGTTAAAAATGTCACCTGAGAGTTGTAGTTTCAAGCTGTCATTAGCACTGTACTAGCAGCTGTTTTTTTGCCCCAAACTGAGGAGACCCATCAGATTTTAAGCATCCAGATGATAACTGACAGTGCTGAGTGAGTCCAGCAGCCAGACTACAGGAAGCAGGTAGGCATGTAAAGGCAGATCAGCTCCTGTAACTTTCTATGCAGGTTAACACAGCGCCACCTACTGGTTACTATCTGCAATTGCAGAATTTGGATCTAAATTAGGACTTGACCTTGAGTATAAGTCTAGGTTAGGTTTTCAGGCTAACTTTAAAGCTTGAAACATTTTTGACTTATATTCAAGTATATATGATATGTTATAACCGCGACATAAAAATAAAGATGCAAGAATCAAATACTGTGCTGTACCAAAATAGGGGTACTACACACTTATAAATACATTTTCCTTCTAATACGAATCCAATCTCGGTTTTTAAAATGTCCCCACAAAATCAACAAATTATATATTTGACCACTAAATTGACGATTCCCTAATAGAAAGACAAAACAAAATAGAAATGTAAAATTTAAACAAGTAGGTCTTAGATGTAGATGTAAAAAGTGTGTCTTCCCATTGGCCAGTCAGAGAAAAGCACAGGACTGTGAGGGGACAGGACCAGAACGGGACTATGATCTGGGAGATCTAGAAAAAGTTGTCCTCCTTGTCCTCGCCCTGGGTACTTATAGGGGAGGGGGGCTTGTTTTGAGCATGGGCACTATGATTTCCCTTTAAATATTACTAAACATTAAAGCTTAAAGGGGAAATTAACCTCAATTTACCAGGTAAATTGATGTAAATTGATAGGAACGGAGAATTTTTGCATTGTATTTCCATTGTTTATTTTGCATAGTTTTGAAGATATTTACATTTTTGTGTGGGATATGGCAGCAGCATCACCAGGTCCCCTCCACTTCCTGCTTTGAAACGGTCAGTCAATCTGTCCTGTGTCTCCTCCTCCCCTTTGCAGTCCCCCTGGTCCCTACCACTCTTGGACCCCATGGTCCCTCCAGTTGCAGGCCCCCCATGGCCCATTATCTTACAGCCCCATGTGGCCCCGCTCCCACCCACGTGAGGGTGTGTGTGTGGCCCTGCCCACTCACGTGTTCCCAAGCCCCGCCCACTTGCGGGTGCCGTGGGTTACTCAGACCCCCCTACAGAAAACTCTGGAATCAGCCTTTTCAGGCAGAGTGAGAACTATGCCTGAAAAGGTTGTTTTCACACAGTAAAAAAGAAGGGCTGTAGATTCCCTTACCTTCTCTGTCAGGACTTTACACAGCAGAGAGGAGAAGGGACTTCCTGTCTCCCTCACACACTGAGGGAGTCCGAGGCTGTGCTCGCCGGCGGCACTGTGCAGGAGAAGCCTCAGGAATGTCACAAGTCAGCCTCCCACCCATTAACTTTCTGGTCAGTCATTTCTGTATATATTGGGCTGTGGAGCACGTAGAGAGGTGGTTGATGGCTCGTTTTAAATGTAGGAAACTGGCCTTTCATTTAAACTTAACTTGTTTGGAGACCACAGTTCTCCTTTAACATATGCTTGTGAAGGTTCTCATTCATCCAGGTCATGGTATATCTGTTGTATTCAATTAGATCAACTGACAGTTGGTGTCTAACCCCCCCCACCTCTATTTAGGCTTGGTTTCTATTTAGGCTGTCAAGGAGGCCATTTATATGAAAATGAAGAAACTAAGCCTAAGTAGAGGTGGTTGTCTGCCATGTACAACGCTGTTTTGACACCTTACCCTGGGCGTTCCTATAACACCTCTTAGCCACTATGCAATCACGCCCTTAACACCTGGCTGGCTGTAATATTCTAATTGGGATTTTCTAGGGTACATAATTGTCAAAGATTCTTGTACAAGTCATTCTGAATTGAGAAAGCCAGTCGGATGACTAATGAAACGTCTTCAAGAACTAAACTTCAAGTCCAGTTGATCTAACTGAATACAACAGATATATTAAAGCTTAACCTGAAAAAAACTAAGCAAAAAACAAATAAATAAAGACAAAACTTGCCAGATGAGAAAAATGGCAAATTAAAATACTCTATACTTTGTTTATTAAAAGAAGAAGCAATCACCTATTATAAATATTGCTCTGCATGGCAATGCTATTTAAAATAATTTTCTAGGCAATAGATACAATTTCTAAGACTTTGCTGCATCCCATTTACATTCATTGGTGTGATATGTTGCCATGCTTTCTGCAGTTCATTTCACTTCATTCACTGCACAGGAAGGCGATGAGTTCTATCTTTTTATAGGTCATGTTAAATGAATACTTGAATGAACACAAATGAACCTGGAGGGTACTATTCCCATCTATACAATCTACAGAGTGACAGTGGTTCATTGTAGTTAATGGGATGAAGGGAAAAAAGCAGTTAAAATTACATAACATCAATCCATATGTTAACTAAAAAATACAAAAGAACTTAAAATACATAAGGACTTAAAAAAAAGTACTACTGTGCTTTTCTCTGATATTATAAATAGCAATATTAATATATATGAAGGCGTGCTCCTTACTTTGTTACAACTTTTATATACCTTCTGTTCTCTTCAACCACACATTACAATGCAAGAAGGTCAACATTCCCATCTTAAATTTATGTCTGAACCTTTCTGTACAGCAATAAAAATACTCTACCCTTAAAAATAAAAGCTAATAATAGTAATCCACGCATAGACTGGCTTTCTGGAATTAAATGGGTCTTTTAAGGGTCCATTTCATAGGCACTGTGAACTTAAATGTCAATTTTTGACACATGATTGGCCGTAGAAATTTAGTCCAGTAAATTAAGCAGGGAGCTATTCCCTTAGTAAATTTTATGGTTGACCTACAAGTCAGCTACATTCCGCAACTGTTGTACATCCAGCAGCAAGTTTACCTTTAATCGAGATCAAGTGCAGAATTTCTGCTCAACAGACATATAATAGAAAACTCCCATGTTCATGGATGCCATTCTGAAAGGGTTTGACCTTAATCTCAAAACTACTATGTTAGCTACTGTTAGAAATAGTTGCACCAATGATAACATAAAAATGATCATGCACTAGACTAACACCTGTTTGCCCACTCATCCCAAAAATAGTTTGTTGCGTTCCATACAATCAGGGAGATTCAATGATAGTTCTTATTGTTTAAAATGGTGCTAACTTTGCCCCAACCAATCAGATCTTATTTAACATTTTAAAGATAACATCCGATTGGTTGGGGCAAAATAAGCACCATTTTTAATGATAAGAACTTTTATTGAATAACCCTGGATGTATAGTGCCAATATAGCCAGACATAATAATTTAACAAAAGATCTGTCTCAGAAGACCTGCCATTCATTAATAATACTGTTTCTTATGACATTCTCCATCTTCTGATTTTATCCAAACTCCAACTGTGTCTTTTCCACACTATTTTCAGTTTTTTTCCAATCCAATGAAAGAATGGAAGTGTTCTTAAAAACAAATACATTGCAAAAGTTTCAACAGATTTTTGGATTTTTTTTGAAAATCGGCCAGAGCAATGCCTGAAATTCAGAAGTCAAAAGTTTTCATGTTGAAATCCACTTTATGTCTAGTAGGTTTTGCCTGTTTTAGAAGAGATGAGATTACTGTGACATTCTGACATTCTGGTGTTTTATCAGGAAGATGACAAATGTATTTTAAGGTTATATGTCTTAGTGCTAATAACATATTGACATCATTAGACCTTGACAAGGTTAAATGGACAAACTAGCTAATCTTTTCACCATTCACTTTCAAGGCAAGTTCCTAGCTGTACCCAAAGCTGTCAAAGTCACTTCCTCTGCATTAAGAACATATAAATCTAGGTCAGGAAGCAGTCTTTTTAGCTTCCCATTCCAGGGATAGAAGAAGGTAGTATTGCCCGGTGATACCTCCCAATATTCCTCTCGCTGAGAACAAGGATATGGAGAGAGCCTATCAATATCCCTCCATAGACCACCTAAGCCCAAACTATTTTGCAACAAAGTCCAGAAAAACAAGACAGCCCCCACAAACAGGGCTGTCCTGACAAAATGAGTGGTTGGAAATTATTCCCATTGAATGACACAGTGAGGGCTACATCCAGAGGTGATCCTTGCCAACAGTAGTCCATGATCCACAGCACATAAAGTTAGCAGATCCACCATGTGGGTTTAGAAAGCAGGCATTTACCGCTCTGTTCTATACATGCAAACTAAAAGTCCAAGGGCATGTCCACCCCCCCCCCCCCCAAAAAAAATTATACCAGCCAACCTCAACCCCAAGAATGCACTTAAGGAAGAACTTTGCTGCAATCATCAAACTGTATTTTTCTGCCTATGAAATTACTTTGTGCACAAAGCTGTAAGTGTGAAAAGAAGCAGCAGTTTTCTCTGAAAAAATCTTTTTTGGGTGCAAATTATAGTTAATGGTTATTCATGTGATGGGGTGGTCATTGACCATATAGATGTAGTTGGCTGTTTTCTCTGTTACAAGGGTGATGTTGGGTTTTGCATGGTTTAAACTTGATGGACTTTTTCCCCACCCAAATATCTATGTAAACTATGTCGTGCTCATGATTCTTCCTAATTGCACTAGTTTATATTATAAATTATTCCTGTGAAAAAACAATGAAACTGTACTGTATAATATACAAGCAAATAAATCATATAGGAAGACATTTTTTTCAGTGCCAGTTTTCTGAAATAAATATGTCTGCTATAAATTATAAGAAACGTCAGAAGCAAGTTCTGTAATGTGTAATAAATAATTCAGATACCTTATTTTTGTCACGCATGTCTTGGTTCTGGCAGAAAAATCCCTAGTTACAGAATAAGGCCTCTTTCCATCAACGGGATGAGAAAAAAAATGTATATAATTGGTTGGCAAGTGCTTCATTAATAAGACTGCTTCTTATTAAGGAAGAGAAATTACCAACAATATCAAATCTCAATTCTTTTGCAAATAGTAATGTGTAGGTACTGGTACAGTATGGTTGTCCTTTAAAATCTTTCACGAAGAAAGGGAATAATACTGTAACTTTACTTGACCAGATTACAGTATTCCTGTAAGATAAAACACAGTAATGCTATAAATAAAGTCTGCGGGAAGCATTACTGCAGCTACAGCAGAATTGATACCCTTTTGTGGGGAAAGTTACGGATGCAATTTTCCGGTTTGTTACCTGTTACCTTGTTATGGACGCCTGTCAGTGAGTACCCGGAGAGGCATGGCATCTACTTAGAACTTTGGGGTGGTTTCTGGGACCTCTGTGTCTGCTTGTGTTAGTCTTCTTCAATCTCCTGTATTAGATTGAATCTTAAGTTTTAGCTCTTTCCGTCACAATTTTAAAATATTCAATAGTAATATTAAAATATTTTAACATTATTTTTCAATTTTCTAATATTTCATTTGTGATTTTTCAATAATTTCCTAAAATTTAGAAACAAACACCACAGATTCTATGGTGTGATTATTTCATCAGCAAGAACGACCAACACTTTTGCTGTTTTGGAGCATTCAGCTGTGTATTAACATTGTGCCAAGGAGAAAAGACATCAGCAATAATCCTAAAGAAGCTATTGTTGTAGTCCATTAATTGGGAAAGCTTTAAGTCTATTTCCAAAGAAATTTTCCATCATTCTACCGTCAGAAAGATTATTCACAAGTTTTTGTAGCACATGCGATCACAGTTTTTGGTGCAAATTGCATGCACTTCGATAACAGAAAATTGGGAAAGTTGCAGTGCGAATGCGCAGTAATGTACGTTAAATGCATTGCAATCACATTTTTCATGTTTGTTAGGGCTAGGCCACTTTGGTGTGCTTTTTTTCAGTGTGAGCCGATTGCCCTTTAAAAAGCACACACTGTGTTGGCAACTGTGTTGGCCACACTAGTGTGTTGCTGGGCATCTTCGGTGCAATCTGTTAAACGGAGAGCATGCGAACTGCATTTTTGCATACAATTTCACAACATTGCTCAATCGCATGGGCATGGTTCTGCTTGTGTGTGCATGGCCTCGGCCTTACCGTATGGGTGGAGATCATGAGAGCTGTGTTTATTTATTTTTTTATTATTATTTTGGATTTATATAGCGCCAACATCATGTGCTTAAACAAATGCCTACAAACAATAAACTGAAGCAATCCTTGTAAGGAAAAGTGGGGAAAAATTCTTCAAAACGATGTGAGACTGATCCATTCATACTGAAAATGATCACTTTAGATCTGATAAAGGTTTTGCAGGATACCAATTCATGGTGCATACTTACCAACTATAAAACCTTGAAACAGAAAAATGGTGTGTAAGAGGGAGCAGGGAGGCAATAGTGTTGTAAAGTTTCAACTTTATGCTTTCAGCATCTTTAGTCTGATTAGACACTTCTAAGTGGTGAGTACAGCTAAATCGATCCCATAACTTATATAGTCAGTGTGCATTTTCTTTTGGACCATGAGAGCATGCTTAGAAAAGATGGCTATACCCAAGTGGGTGGGGGGAAATGGGAGGAGAACAAATGGGGAAGTATGTAAAAGTCAGTGGGGCATATTTATAAACGGCAGTTAACTTTCCGCCGCCAGGTCCCGTCGCTTTCGACAAAATCGTAATTGCCTCAAGTTATAAAACAGCGAAACCCGGCAGTGTTAATAATGCTTCGATAAGGTTTCCACAAAGACTGATTAACCCTTTAATGCCTGAGAAAGTAAAGGAGAATATAAGTTTATAAAGTTCCTTCAGTTAATATTTTGTGGAAGTAAGTAGGACTGATCAAATTCATCTTGCTAGCAAACTGTATATGTGAGTGGGACTAATCTAGTTCTTCTGATTAAAATTGTAGCACTCGGAATTACTGCCATTTATAGTTGAACTAGTACCCAGTACCAGCCCTCTTATGTTGGACATTTTTTGTACTTTTGACTAGACTATTGTGTTAATTTACACCCGTTTCTGCAAGAAAAAACTTTTCCTTATTTGCCACTGTTACAGGTGTTCTTGCTTTTCATGACTAGATTTTATGTGTTATATTGTAGGATGGCATTAAGTTATGGTGATAGTTTCTTTTAATTTATACTTTTTAAAACAAAGGGATGTTTCTCTGGATTAGCCTAGTTTAGCCATTTGTATAACGTTCTCCAGGAACAAACTGCAACCCTAATTATTTATTTGTAGAGGAATTTTTTTTAACCTGAAAGATTATTTTGAATTTATGGGTTGTTTAATTAATATTTAAATATTCAGAATACAGACACAGATTATCATATGTTAAGAACACTTTTTTTAAAGCTTCCATAAACATACACTGAACTTAGTACTGACTCATATTTATAACTACCGGTAACTTGCTCTGCCTGAAGTTTTTAAGCTATACATGCGAAGAAATGTACATGGCAAACTCAGAAAATTAAAATCAACAAAAGGTCTTTAACAACTACTACGATGAAAATATAGTAGCATATTAGTGCATACTGTGTCTGCTTCCAAAACCTTAAATCAAAAACATGAGCACTTTTTAAAGGGCATCTATACTGAAAAATAGGTTATTTTAAATTGACCATAACTGCAAACTATAATTCTTCCCAACCACCACTGTATCATTTTTTTGTTGATCTATTCCGTATTTCTTTAGATATCTAATCTAAAACTTCTTATATTTCAGCTGTCAATTAAGTTTCTTGCTCTCAAAAACTATTCTTCTGTGAGTTTTACTGTAGCTGGAATGGTGACAGAGTTTTGACAGTTGGAATGCTGTATGCTGTGTGCAGGCTTGACAGTTGGTTTGTGGGAAAAAAGTCAGGTCGGATGGGAGTGGTTATAAGAGGGAGGGGGGATACTGCTCCTAAAAAAATGTGTGCTGGATTGAAGGCATGCAGCAACACGCAGAATGTGCTACTTACATGTATTCAATTATAGATTAAGATTAGGCAAAGTCATTTTTTCAGTATAGTGTCCCTTTAACTTTAACCGGAGTTCTTTCTCTTTACTTTGACAGGAAACTTTAGTCTCTTCCTCTGATAGAAAGATTTCCCAGAACCATAGACCCCCTACTTCTATTGGCTGCTTTGTGGAGAATGATGGAAGATAAATATTAAAAGGCAAATACAGAGAAAGAAAGAGAGCTCTGGTCTATTTTATTAAGGGCAGAAGTGTGTGAATGCAGGCAACAGAGCAGGCACAGTACCAATACTATACTTTATATTATAGTATTTGTTAAAGCCCTTTGAGGATATAGGTCCTAAACAGAAGTACTAAAGTGGTTAGGAAGCCACACATCAGTCTTGTTTGCTGCCTCAAGCCTTTCAAAAGTTAAGACTATACTAAACAGTGGAGTACTATAAGATATGGTGATACCTTTTTATTATGGACTAACAGAATATTTCCCTAATAAAAAGTTAATCACCAAAGCCTACTCCCTGGCTCACACGGCTTCAACAATCTTATCTGCAAAAAGACTTGCAGTCTTTTCCCATGAAGCTGGAACACTACCCCAGTCACTGGGTTATAAAATTGAGCTAGGACATGCACTGTTCATCTTCCTCTGTATCCAGTTCAATGACTGGAAGAGGCAGGACTTTGCAGGCTTCAAAAATATGAGAAGCAGCAAACAGGAGTGTACTTGCTTTCCCGACCCTTGGAGTTTATCACTGTATATGCGTGATTGACCTTTGTCAGTCCAAACATTCCCAATCTGGAATCAATGCCAACACCACCTAGGGTATTCAGCCAAGGAAATACAACAGATGGGTGAGCTGAATATAAATATGCAAAGTCAATTTTGCAATTTCAAAAAAATGGTCATCAGCAGTAAAATGGACATTATTTGTGAAATCACTTGTTATTAAAAAGAAAATGTATTTTCAAACCTGTTTCCCTTTAAATTTGTAGAATAGGACAAACTGCTCACTCATTGATCACCTGAGAGCAGAAACAAAACAGAAGATGGCAGAATACTGAACTGTCAGTTTTATTAACAGAAATACAATGCATGGAAAGATTTCAGAATCTAAAATAAAAATAAAGACAGATATTACATTTTTCCCTCAAAATATATTAAAAGGAACATTGATGAGAACAAAACAAAACTCCTAAAAGCTATAACATTTTGCAGATTACAAACAGCCTAAATAATATTCATCTTATAAGGCAGAATATAAAATTACAGATTTAAAAGTTAGGTGAAGAATGAAAAATACTGTTAGAACCTGCTAAATAACCCAAGATGTTGAAGATAAGCTACGAATTCTGACAAAGCAAGCACAATTCAAATAGGTTTTTTATGTCAAATAATGCTGAAGGCTGTTAATACCAAATAATGCACAAGCTGCATTAAAGGCACAGAAAAATGTCATTACCAAAACCAAGAAAAGGTTCATCCCTTACACCATTTCAGGCTACACTGAACTTCCCAGTGCATGTTTGTGGCTTCTTGCTACATGTAGGAAGGGGAGGAGGAATGTGGACATTTTTACCCATTAAAGCAATAGTAATCTGTTAACCCTTTCACAAGGTTAACCTTTAAGAAGAATTACAGATATTACAAGAATTATAGCCCAGATGATAACTCACTTGCCTTTCTAGATGCAGCAAAGGCTTGAAAACTATTAACTACAGCATATAGATGGAATTTATTAAACCCTAACCGGGTTAAATAAAATAAAAATGGCCAAAGCAACTCACGTGGAGCATGCTTAGTGTCTCTCATGCAGTGCATGCACTATCTGTTCACAAAGTTACATCACAGTGTGGATTTAGGCATTTTACACACAAGATGAGTAAAATGTTGCAGTTATATAGAATTTATAATTATAATGTAGGTGCCCTGTCTACCAAGCTTTTGTTATGGTGCATGCAAAAGTCCATTCTATCTTCTAAGACACGCAATGTGATGCTGTCGCAGTGTGAAGGGACTGTATAGTGCAGATAACTCATTATCTGTACACATGTACAGCACTGGCTATTTCTGATGCTACACATGTCAAGTTAACAGGTCTGTAGCATGAAGGTAGGATGCACAAAATAATTTTCAACACACTTGTGGCAAATTGAAGCATCTAAGCAGCAGTTGTAGTCTACCATTACACTGGTTCCAAGCAGGGGCACTTTTAGGTTTTCTGCTGCCTGAGCCAAACTTTTGAATGCTGCCCTTGATTATTTCCAGGCATGCTGCGAAGCCGCTGTTTTAAACTGGTGACTCTTTCAGCAGGGCCCTAACTAACCCAACTAGTCTAACCTTTCCCTAACAAACTAACTAAAGCTAACCTAAATATATAAAATTATTTTAACAACATCATATCTGTTACTAAGGAAAATTCCTTTTTTTCTTGACTGGTCAAGGGAAAAAACATTTTTCCCCCACCACTGCCTGTCTGCCGCCTTTCTTCTTCAGTGCAGGGGTGCCACCTGAGACAAATGTCTCACTCTGCCTAATGGTAGAAGTGCCCCTGGTTCCAAGGATTGTCTCATCTGTTTTTGGCCTAAAGAGATTTCCAGAATTACTGGCTTGTATGTGTTTTGCAAGAATGAATGAATGAATACATTTTAGTTTAGGGATCTTTAATTAAATAATTTAAATTGGTAGTGAATAGTGATACAATCTAGCTAAATAGCAGATAGATGGTTAAATAGAATGCACTTAGAGATGAAAGCATACTGTATGTTACCTTTCTGTGCTGAATAAATAAATGAAGGCATTAGTGAATTCTTAATCCTGCAAAAGAGCTGGGCTAACAAATTATTCAATAACCTCGCCACTTGATCACAAGTGTTCTTACAAATCAGTGCATCCATTTAACAATGAAATCACTTTTGACCAAATTAATACATGCTGTACGCTTTAAAGCCAGTTTATAAAAGAGGAAACCATTTTGCTTTCTCTATTCTGGACATCACTAAGTTTTTTTCTACCCAAAAGTCCATATTGAAGCGAAACGTTGTGCAAATTTCTGAATAGGGCTAAAACAGGGTAAGGCAAAATTTACCAAAGTCAAAACATATCATGTTAGTGTAACAAACATGTTACACTACATTAGAAAACACACCAGGGCAAATATTTCAAAGTGAATTAATGACTATAAACATTCCAAACACATTAATGTAGCTATGATAATAGTCATAAAATGTAGTCTATATACCCTGGACATTTTTCTTCATGGAGGAATTCATTTGGTGCAAAATTCTATCTTTCTACCACTTTCTAAATACCAAACCCAAAAAACTTATACTAAGAGCAGCGAACAGCAGGGGGGGAGAGGGGAAACATATACTGACCATTACCTGGCCAAATTAGTGTAAAACCCACACTGCCCCATGTATTATCGGGTTAGCACAGGTTTTAGAACTTATTTTGCAGTGGCTGTACTATTTCCAAAAACTATTTGAAAATGGCACAGCGCAGCCCATGTAATATAGGCAGCATTAAGTTTTGCACTACCATGTGATGAAAATGCCTTTAAAATGGAGATGAAAGGCGCTGCTTGATACCTGACTGCGAGATATTGCAAAGGGATTCACTGCATCATGCATCATTGTTACTGCAACGCCCAGAAAGAGCATTGTTACAAGAAGTGCCAATATGGCATTGCTAAATAAAGTTTCAATTTGTCCTTTTATAAACAAGACCCCTCAATCCTCCTCCTTTACTGCATATGGACTATTTTTTATTAATACTAGACTTGTTTCCTGTGTAACTCATGCAAATGTTAGAAACTAACAGGTTATTTAATAAAAGTTCTTATAGTTAAAAATGATGCCAATTTTGCCCCAACCAATCAGATGTTAGCTTTCAAATGTTAAATAAGATTTGATTGGTTGAGGCAAAATTAGCACCATTTTTTAAGATAAGAACTTTTATTGAATCTCCCTGTAAGAGAATGACACAATACTGCCCTCAAGGGTGGGTGGAGGAGTGTTTTCTCCCATGCTAGCTTTGAGTGACAGTTAGAGGCAGAAAGAGTTGTTATGCCCCCTTCACAGCATGGCTAATTGAAGGCAGAGATGTATGGGGAGGGCTGTATACCTGTACTCTTTTTAAAGCAATTAAAAAAATAAAAAGCATTGAGGCAATACAGTTAATAAAATCCTTTATTGTATTTTGGTCCTATATGTGTCATGTAAGTTACACTAAATTTATATAGGTAATGATGCAAACTTTCATCATCTCTTTGAACCATGGATGGAGCAACAGCCTGCAGATCTTGGTTTTAAAGTTTGGCTTCTGTTTATTTGCACTGCAAATTAGGTTTCTAATATTAACTTGTTTTTGTCATGTGGATTTAAAGGGCATGTTCACCCTTAAAACAAAAAACTGCTTAACTGTCAGTTACCAGCCCAGAACTCCAATGGATATATTATTCACATTATTACCTGCATTACTAACCAGATATTTGAGGGTTATTATTGCCCCCATTCTAGCAGAGTAAGCTGGCCCCTCCTTCCATGCAGTCAATTAAGGCTGTAATTGCCGACCTCACAACCAATGATTGACTGCTGTTTCACCTGCTACCTCCTTTGCACTTCCTTAAGCATATAAAAAGCTCATTGAGCAGAGGGAGGAGGCAGATACTTTTGCCAAAAAGGAATAGAACTTATCATAAAATATCTGGTTACAAATGCATGTAATAAACTGATAAAAATAACAGTTGGGGTGGCGGGCAGATAACTGACAAGTCACCAGTTTTTAGTTTTAAGGATGGGCATGCCCTTTAATTCACAATGAACTATAGCTCTATGGTTGTGAAGGTTCTCATTCATCCAAGTCATGGTATATCTGTTGTATTCAAGTTGATCTAATTGAATACAACAGATTTAACTATAGCTCTATGTTATACTTTTATGGGGCTTACTAAAAATGTGCTCTATTGCAATGAACAAAACTAGTGTATACCTGTAACTATACATCCATTTCCACTCTGCACTGGAATTGGTATTACATTTGAGTCAGCAATGATAACAGTGATGTCAGAATATTAAGTTAAAATGACAGCAACTTCCCTTTGCTGACATTTTTAACAAACAATTAGGGAGCTGCAGCCGTTCTGTCTGAATTTCTCTGGGTAAATGTAACCTTACACGAGTATTTATATTCTCATATAATAAAAGCACCATGCAAAGGGTCAAAGTCATGCTAGTGTGCCTATTCACAGCATTGCGGCTCTGGATAATTAGGCTGGAGTCTGAGCAGTATTCTGCCCAGAATTTTTTTCCCAACCCGGTGGCATGGAAAAGTAGCAGGGTCGGGCAGGATGGGGAAATATGATCATAGGGGAATTGAGGTGTGCACTATTTTTATTAGTTAAAGGGGAAGTTCAGTGCAAATACATATGCTGTTAAGAAAAAAGAGGAGAATTTTTACACCCCCCCTGCCCATTCAGCATTTTGTCTGTGTATAAATAAATGCTTCCCAAATACTGAGTTCCTGTTTGCAGGACCCCTAATAGAGATAGTTATGTTCTTGCCCTTGACCCAGCGCCTGGGTTGATTCAGTTGCTCAATAGACATCTGAGCATGTTTAACCCATCCAACAGCCAATCAGTAGAAATTCCAAGGTAGTGTGCATCCTGGTAAGAAGGACTGTCAGAACCTGATAATGTCGTCTCACTAATGTCAACAGCAGGGAATAGCAAGGGGTATAAATTCAACTGATTTTTCAAAATGGAAAAGAATATGTAGAATAACTTGGTATGCATAATACAAACTAAGAATTATAAAAAAAAATATTTTTTCACTGAACTTTCCCTTTAATCGGTGTTCTCCCCAGTGTCTTAGCAATGCGCAACACATTATTGTCTCTCTGTCTGTCTAGACAGGGACAGACAGACTGACACTGACAGGCAGACACTGAGATCGACTGACAGACATTTTGCGGGCCATTGTTTTTTTTTTTTACATAAAAAAGGTTCTCTGTTTTCATTCACAATCTATCCAGCTAGATTACAGTGTTTCTTAACCTTTTAATCTGTGGGGACCCCTTGAAACAATTTTCATGTCTCGGGGACCTCTACATAAAATTTTGATTATATACAGTATTATTATTTTTCTTTGGGGCTGGGGGAGCATGCCCTACCACATACACAAAAGGTATTAACAATGGGGGGGAGGGGGGGCGGAGCATGTAAACGGTCGTGCCTGAGAACAGCTCCGGCTCATCAAGCATATAATTAGCAATCTGGGGCCAGAAATCGAGCTCAAAACCACATCCAAAGATTCCTAAACCTTCACTTCACACACCGGACTGGTAATGCCTCCAAGAAAACCCACGGGTGCAAAACCAGACCTCACGGAATATTTCCCTACCTCTACACCACGCGGCTCCCAAGATGGCGGCCCCCAGGCCGAGGACTCGGCCGAGTCTACCCCATGCACAAAAAAGGACGTAGACAACCTCTACCAAAGCATAGAAAAAATCATCCAGACCTCACAGTCACAAATTATAAAAGAGGTCAAAGCAGAGATCGTTTCCTTAGGGGACAAGCAGAGATCGTTTCCTTAGGGGACCGAGTCGCCACGCTGGAAAATACGACCGACCAGTTATCGACGTTCTCCCAACAAGTGGAGACAGATCTCCAGGTATACCCACAACGCAAGGCAACCCCTAGTGATGGGACCCCATTCACCCATCAACCGGACTCTGTCGAAATATGACAGATCCCAAGAGGTCTATCTTTATCGTTTGTTTTATTGGTCTTAAGGCGCTCTGACGGTGGCGCGTCGGCGAATCCCCCACAAATACTACAACAAGACAAGCTCCTCTTTTCATCACAGACAAACCAACTGTAAGTATACTTAACTATTTAGCACAAATTGCTGCTCTTGATGTACCACCATGACTAATGATATAGTGATCCTCTCCCACAATGTCAAAGGCCTAAACTCCCCACAAAAAAGAAACATGGCACTGAAATACTATAACACACCAAACCCAGATATTATCCTACTTCAGGAAACTCATTTTAAAACAGGACACATCCCTAAATATTGGGGTAAAAAATATTCCCAAACATACTTTGCTTCCGCACCCTCAAGGAGAGCCGGGGGTGGCGATACTAATTAAGAACTCTTTGGGGTTCATTGAAGAATCCACCTATTGTGACCCCAACGGGCACTATATAATTTTGAACGGTCAATTACAGTCCACAAAGCTAACCATGATAAATATATATGCTCCTAACATTGGGGGGGAGGGAGAGAAAAATGTGAGGGAGGGAGAGAAAAATGGGAGGGAGAGGGAGGGCTGCACTGAGCATGCCTCAAACCATGGCACAGCATGAGTCACACACTGCTTCTACACATCAGTTTCCTGGACTTTGGAGGGGCACAGCAGGGGAACAATTTTGAGCAGAAATGTAAGGTAAGGCTTGTTTTGAACTTCTTAATGTGGCCAGTAAGGGGTTAAATTTTAGTTTTGGGGGTGGACATGCCCTTTAATGGAGATTCAAACCAAGATTACCATTTTGAAAAGGGGGAACATTAACATCTGTCAATTTACCCTACTTTAACCACGAGTCTAGCTGGTTCCAAGATTTACCTGGAAAAATACTCCTGTAAATTTAAGTTTTATCCATAGCAATGAACTAACTGGCAGTGAAAGGGCTTATGGTAAGCCCGGTTACCCGGGTTTTGAAACACAACAATATCGATTCAAAACCAACGCTTCTGAAAAAAGGAAAATAGAAAATTCGAAACTCAGAACTTCCAAAATCGAACAGCTGATAATTGAAACTTCAAAAATCCCATTTGAAAGTTTAACCTATCGTTGCGTGTAACTGCTATTGGAATTAAACTGGGCTGATAGGTTTCGTTCCTCTCTATTATTTACCCGTGGTTGGGCCGCTTTTGCTCAGCCACTGGTAGAGCCAGAGCACAAGCAGATCTGCTTCCCAGCGAGAGGGCAATAAAGCTGTGAATGGGGCAACTTCAAAGGCACGTATGTTCACTGTAATTAGACTCTACGTTGCTACAATAAGATTTTAGTTCTCTCTTTTCTATTTTTACTACATTATTAATACTATTTAAGCTACAAACCGCTGAGTAGAACAATGTAGCACGTGCATAAGCGGTTTTCCACAAAAATACATTAAAACCAATAAAAAGTTTTTATTATTCCATACAGTCCTGTCCCTCCCCCTTAGGATAGATGGATACATACAGTAGCTGCACTCTTCTCTCACCTGGGATACAGTAAGGCAAAAGCAAATAAATAGATTTCCTGGTCATGAAGAAAGGGTAATTTCACTTTTCATATCCTTTGCCAGTAAAGCAAGAGGGGAGGTAGGGCCCCTGTAATTATATAATATATGATAAAAAAGGTTTACAACCCTCGTTGGGACTTTATAGTGGCCCTTAATAAAAATGAAGAGTGTATAATTCTGTTAAAACAGCATCACAATATAAACAGAAAATGAGAAAGTTAAAAAAACTCCACTTCCAATAAACACATTTGCATTTTCTCTCTGATGTGACCAAAAAAACATGCAGGGTCCTTTGACAGGTCCCGACGGACTCTGTCTTCTATACACATACGATGCACATGCACATAGAAGACAGAGTCCATCGGGACCTGTCAGACTACGCACCAGGGGAGCGAGCGATCGGGTAAGTTCCGTACCTTCTCTCCTGGCTCCTGATCGTTTTATTGAAGAATGGGCGGTAAGACACAGTTCCTTTACCTCCTGTTTTTCAATACAACTGAATTACAAAAATCTGTTAATATGAATGGAGATACCCTTTAAATAATCTGATTAGCTGGGGCAAAATTAGCACCATTTTTAATGATAAGAACTTATCTTATAAATCTCTCTGTCACAATTTATCCACACATGCCTAAGCAGAGTATATGATACACCAACTTGACTGTGCAGGTGCAAGTGGTTTGCAATTTCTGGGTTTTTACAGTGCGATGCTATATTGTCCGCTATCTGGCCGAATTACTGTAAAACCCACACTACCCAATGTAATATCAGGTTAGAGCACTTTTTAACACTAGTATTGTTTTTCGAAAACATCTCTGCACTCCCTATTCAATATAGGGTAAATTATGTTTTATGCTACCAGTTTGTTTATCTGCTGTAAAAAGTGAATGCAAAGATAACTAGAAAGGGAAAGTTTAAGTTAAGTATAAACTTTGAATTTGGCTTGAAGGGCTTTTGGCATTTTGGAAGGGAATATGTGTGTTTGCTGCAGATTTTAAAACTCAATAATGGGAATGATGAGTTTGTAGTAAATGCTTGTTTGGGACAAAAAAAACTTGTGTGTACCCAGCCCATAGTGGTGCTAATTTTTGATCTAATCAATCAGAAAGCTAACATCTGATTGGTTAGGGCAAAATTAGCACCATTTTCAATGATAAGAACTTTTATTGAATCTCTCTGTATCTTTTTGATGATTGGTCAAATTTTTTTTTTTTTACTTTCGTTACCCTTTAAGTATGGCTGCCACAGTAATGGATAAGTAAATCAGTAGGTGTGTGTAAATGGGTCTGGTTGAGGGGGTATGTCTTTTTTGTGTTTTTGTGTTTACAACCATAAAACTATCTTTTATTGAGAATAAATCTAAATTAGTTTTTTTGACTTTAGTTACCCTTTAAGTATGGCTGCCACAGTAATGGATAAGTAGATTAGTAGGTGTGTGTACCTGGGCCTGGTTGAGGGGGTGTGTCTTTTTCGTGTTTATAACCATAAAACCATTTTATTGAGGATAAATCTAAATTAGTTTTTTTGACTTTAGTTACCCTTTAAATATGGCTTCCATGGGAATGGAAAGGTAGGTCAGTAGGTGGGTGTACCTGTGTCTGTGTGGGGGGTTGGGGGTATCACCATTTGTATTTATGACCATGAAAAAAACTGTTTTGAAATATCCACATTTGAGGATTGTTCCCATTATAGTCTATGGGAAAAAATGTCCGGAAATTCGCCGATAACGCCGGAACGCTTCCGCGGATTCCTTAGCTAGAAGCACACTTCTCCTATATGCCCCGCACGTCTGTACCGAATTTCATGTCTCTAGCTCAAAAACTGTGGGAGGAGATATGGTCCAAAAAAGCGAAAGAATAAAACAGAAGAAGAAAATGAAGAAGAATTAGAAAGAACAGTAATTTGGCTTTTTCAAGTATAAATTGAATTTGGCTTGAAACACACACACAGTAGCTCTACTGATGTGAGTGCCAGTGAGTTTTGTAAACCTGCGCCTCTGAAACAGCCGAACACAATCAAGTATTGTAGTCAGTGCTGATTAGGTCTGCATCACAGCTGAATGCAACCAGGAGAAAGGTATTCAGTGTTGATTGCACCTGCTACACACGTCCATTAAAGCTTATGCACAAAATAATTGCCGAAAATGCTTTCCCTTCTGTGTCCTGTATGTCTGTAGGAAGAGATACTATTGGAGGAGATACAGCCCAAATTATAGGAAGAAAAGAGAATAAAAAAAAGAACAGTACATATCCCAACCATGGTAGGGTCGCAATTTAAAGTATTATTTGGAGGAACAAACAGAGGGCAAACTAAAAACCAACAATTGGTAGAATGCCAGAGGCCAAAGTAGAGCCCAAAAACTCTTCTAGGATTCTGAATAACCCTTTCTTCACTGCAGGGCATCTAATGCCTTTTCAGACTGTTGCATACTAAATAATAGCAACTGTGACCTGACACACTTTTCTTCTTAATGCAGAACATAAAGGGAAATTAATTAAAATTATTTTTTTTTTTCATAATGAATGAAATTTTCCAGAGAAGTAGGAAAGTGTACTCCTACCTTCTCAAGTGATCTCAGTACCACCTCTAACATTGCCGGCAGGACTGATTCTTTGGCAGCTTATAGTTTCTGATAGAAAGATAGAAAGTATGCTTTCCAACCGAACTGAAAATTGTACTCCATTACAAAAAAAATGTAACTAAAATTGTCCTTTAACAATGTGGTTTTGCCAATACAATTGTTCTGTTTACAGTAAATCTACAGTGTAAATTGTATTAAAATTGAAATATAGGCAGTGCAAAGTCAATTAAACAGCCGCAATACTGTAAAGAGGGACACCTCTTTACAATACATAGAAGATGTTTTTTTGGTCACATCACTTTTAGAAAAGTAATGCGAGAAATGCAACTGTTTATTGGAAGTGGAGTTTTTTTAACTTTCTCCTTTTCTGTTTATATTGTGATGCTGTTTTAACAGAATTATACACTCTCCATCTTTTCAACATGCTATAGTATACCATTTGTGAACCACTGTTGTAGTTGTGTTTGTCTAAAAATACTTTTATGGTACTTATTGGGCCAAATTGGGTTGGAAAATTCCTTACTACTAGGAGTGGCGTTGGAGAGCAAATCACTCTAAGAAGGAATCTGCTTCTGCTTTCTCAATAGATTTGCCCCTTTGCCCTTTACCTTCTTATTCTAATTAGATAAGCAGAACAGGTCAAGCAACAATAGGTTTTCAATAACTACTCAAGTAATGCAGAAAGGGAATAATTTCCATTAAAGTGTTCCTACAAACAGGTATTTGTTTTATTATTAGAGCTTATTACCTGACCTAAAAACCATTTTATGCCAAACCAAACCACAAATAATGGTTAAGGAATATAATCTCAAAAACTACAAATCTGATGGACCTATAATATTTTACAGTCTATATAAATTTATGCAACAGAGTTTTTATCTTATTACTATATATACAGTATTTATGTACAGAAATAAAATATTCCTAGTTTCAATTCTACAATGGAATGTAACTAGAAAGACACTATCACCCCCTAGTAAACCAATTACTATTATGGTGTACATGTTATGCTACTTAACTATCCAATCTTACTTCCACTTCATTTAATGGACTAATCAGCTGAGTGGCTTGAATAGATCAATGGGATGAAATGTGCTGGATAATATTAGGTATTGAATGTGTCTCTCTTGATAAAAACTGCTTAAATGTCACATTAGTTAGGCAAAATAAGGAAAATACTAGAGATAAAAGCCTGACTATTTGCTACTCAACTGAAATGTCAATAAATTGTTAAAACATGAAAAAGAAATGTAATCAGTATTAAAAAAGGACAAATGGTAATAGTAACATTTCCTAACGGAAATTAAAATCTTGGCAATGTGGTTGGCTTTACTAATTACCAGTCATTTTAGTGAGCAATTGCTGGAGTTTTGAAGTTATAAGGTAAAAATTACTTTTTTACAAACATAGAAAAGATAATCAATGCACATTCCTAGGCCCCATACCATATCATATTACCTGCCCACTGGCATACTTTATAAACAAAGGGGTTTTAGTATACCGTACATTACTGTGATCACATGAATGAAAAGCCTTCCAACCACGTCAGGGTAACCCCAGTCTGGAAGGTGGGAATGGCCACAAGTCTAAAACCGTGACTTAAATTCGATGTAGCAATTTGCATTTCTCATTCTACACACTGTGATCCATATAATAGGCTCTCTCCCTTCCCCCCCCCCCCCAGCCCTTTGGCTTTTTAAAATGAGGGAAGAGGCCATCCAGTGATCCAAGGTTAGACGTTAGGACCTTCCAGACTGGGGTTACCTTGACGTGGTTGGAAGGCTTTTCATTCATGTGATCACAGTAATGTATACTAAACCCCTTTGTTTATAAAGTATGCCAGTGTGCAGATAATATGATATTGTATGGGGCCTAGGAATGTGCATTGATTATCTTTTCTATGTTTGTATAAATGTTTGACCAGATCAGTAGCACTTCCGCTAAATGTAGTTGTAAATTAGCCTAATTGGAGTGCTTCCACAATTCTTTTATTGTAAAAATTACTTTTTACATGGGCTCAAAAAACCAAGCAATGTGAATTATTGGGGCATCTCATTGTGCTTTAATTTGGCACACTTTTAAGGACCCCAGTGTAGAGGCTGTGCGTGTGTAAATACATTGCCTATTTAAAACCCCAAAAATATTTTGGAGAGAATTAAGGATGGAATAATTTTCACTAAAAAAATCCTTTCAAACAAGACTTAAGGAAAAGGCGCAAATGTATTGAATTGTGTAAAATTCCATCTAGAAATCACAATAAATAGGTTAACACATTTTGTGGGTGATGCAATATGTGTGAATGTATTTATTTAATTATACAGGCAGACCCAGGGTTACAAACATCTGACATACATAGAAATCCTACTTACAAACAGAGCAAATGGAAGGGCATAAGGGCAAAAACTGTACAGCATGGGGGTCAGCAGGAGCATACAGCCAGGTGTTCCAATGGTGGTTGGCTACCCACCACTGTTAAATGGACCCCCTAACCCCATCCCTATACTACACCTTGCACTGCCCTGGCACAGAAATCTATTTTTTTTTTTTTTATTTGCTTGTAATATTCCGTCAGACTATAATAACATCTATTCCTGTATTAAGATATTAAATATTATTTTTTATATTATTGAACAATTTTCACAAACTTTCCTATTAAGTGTGTTAATTCTGTGGCAGGTACTTCAATTTAAAGATTCAATGCAATCTATTAGGACTCTGCAAACAATTTTGTAATACAGTGCATTACATGGGGGCACATTTCCATGATTTTAAAAACTCGCAGCAAGTAATACTGAAAAATGCCTCTATCATATTGTTTACTTACTGTATAAAGTACATTTGTTGTATGTATTTGTCCAACCTGCCTTAATTGCTGGAGATTTACTGCAACTAAATTCAGTCCTCTCACTGGCTGGTTGTCCAACAATAAAACCTGCTGATTGGTTTATTGTCCACCAAGTAATGAGTAACACCAAGCGTAGAAGGTCCATTGTACAGGCAATGCAGAACAATAGGAACGCATCATTTCATACACATAATAGAGAGGAATAAATGGCTTCCACTACAGGAAAAGAGTAGTTTCACAGTTGAAACCAAAAGTAGTTCCTATACTAAGCCCATAGCTTAAGCAGTAACTTACATAGCTTCGTGACAGTCCAAATTTTAATTGGAGACCAGTCCGGGGCATTTGCCCCTCAGCCTACGGGCAGCCCTCCCCTGCACTACTCCTAGATCAAGTCAACTATAAATAGCGCTGCCAACTGGTAGGCCTACAACTACTAACTATAAGGAGATAAGGAATAAAAGCCCAAAAAACGAATATATTATGCCAACGGCCTTACCAGGAAACAGGGGGAGCCTGGGTCAGTTGGGGTTAAAAGACAAACTTTTTTGATTATGACAAAATTTGTTTTTTTACTATAGATCCCAAGAATGGCTTCCATGGGAATGGAATGGTAGGTCAGGTGTGGGTGTACCGTGTCTGTGGGGGGGGTTGGGGGGCGCATGAAACAAATGTGGATGACCCTTAACCTCGAAATATTCACATTTGAGGATGTTACCATTATAGTAAGGGAAAAAAGCCCGAAATTCACCGATAACGCCGTAACGCTTCCGCAGATTCCTTAGGTAGGTAATAGCACACTTCTCCTATATGCCCCGCAGTCTGTACCGAATTTCATGTCTCTGGCTCAGAAACTATGGGAGGAGATACAGTCCAAAAGCGGAGAATAAACGGAAGAAGAAATAAAGACACGAATGTGTCTCTCCAAGCCAAATGAATGAACTAGGAACACGTGATACTTATACATTACTATTTGGGTTACATGGTTCTGTGGATTGGTTCTGATATTAAGAAGTGAAATCTCTCCCCCCACACACCCCAATCCTGTCAGTAATGATCATTATTTCCAATCTGCTGCTTTTTGTCATTCTGACTGTTCTTAACTGTCATGTTTTTTAAACTGCCATTTTCCAAGTCATGGACATTGCATTGCCTCCTACATAATGGGTGATTCACAGTGTAGGGATCATGTGACCAAGTATGATATTGACGATGTCACAGTGTAGGGATCATGTGACCAATATGCAAATTAGATGATAACATCACAGGATATCACAGTTAGTGGGTATATAAGAAGCTGCTGCACTAATCATTTTAACTGCTTTGATCGTGCAGAAAAGTAAGTGCTGCTCAGCTCCTGTATTTTTACATTGGGACAGAGGGTTAAGGGGAAATGAGTTATTATTGGAAAATTGCCTGCAGTAGGTGTGTGTACCTGGGTCTGGTTAAGGGGGTTTGTCTTTTTTTCGTGTTTACAACCATAAACAAATTTTTTGAGGATAATCAAAATGACTTTTCTGACTTTATTGGCTCTTAAAGCCAAATGAACTAGAACTAAAACCGTGTCCCCTGCATATCCGTATTGTGTGATGGGAAGGGATAATGTCTGTCGGTTTGGATATGTGACTGTGTGTTTTTATCTTTAGGAGGTTTACGATGGGGAATAAAAAACACCAGCGTCCGCCCTGCGCTAAGGTAAGACTGCGGGAGACAATTCATGGTCAATATGGGGAAGGTGATAACGTTGGGTTGGTGACAGTTTCTGCATGGAAATCCCATATCGAACTTTATATAAAACCCAATAGCCCACAAGCAGATTTTACTTTGAAATAAAAGGAAATAAAAGGGATTATTAATAAGAAGGGAAACATTTGCTGACTGTTATCTGCAGAAACAAATCAGGAAATGTTTTCTAACTGTAGTGGGCCAGTATAAGGGGACATCTGATTGGCTGTTGGTAAAAGGGTTTTAGATGCACATTTTGCTCACGGTCATAAATGTGCAGTGACCACAAATCCATTTCATTGCTTTATATTTTCCAACTGTGATCAGCAATTTAAGGTGGTATGTCTGGGTTCTTTAAGGTCTGGGATGTTATTGTCCTACCTACACTAAGCAAAACCTCTCTTATTTTTACACTACCTTACAGACCTTGCCTAAGACTCCCCCCCTACTCTGTCGCTCTTTCCCAGCACCCTACTACTACATACCAAACTGCCCATACAGAGGCCCGCAGCCCCCGGGCACTTGAGACTCGACCCAGAAACGAATATATTACGACCAAGGTTTTCCCCCTCTATACAATGAGAACTGGGAAACCGGCTTCCACCAGGCACTGAGGCCCAGCTGCCCGGAGACCACCCTAACCATCGCGCTTTTTGTGTACCCACACAGCCGTGATATAACCGGCCCCCTGGACCCCATCACGCTCACCCCGGACATAAGTTACAAACTGATATGCCCCACGGGACAGATGCCGAGACCGCTGGTTACAACACCAGGGCACACCCCGCTGCGCCCACACAAAACCTCCTTCTGCTTCATCCATCTACACTGTCGCACACACTGCCTTACACCCATTTTGACCCTATGTAAAATCACGCCCAACTCAGAAAACACCCAGCACAAGACAGTAAGATCACTACCGTGGTTGCGTTCAACCTGGCCCCCAGAGTGGACAACCAGGGGTAATACACCCTACGGGGGGTCAGGATGTAAGCTAGACCCCAATCGTGTCTTAATTTCCTGCATGTTAAACACGTGTTAAAAACAGAAAAACTTTCAAATCGTAACTCTTTATAAAGGTTTTGTTTTAATAAGTGCATATAGACAAAAACGTCATAAATCCCACTCCTATGGCGTACCGCCCAACTGTGTAATACGACCCATAATCCCAAAGCAACCTACGTAAACAACACCCGAGGTGTTTCCTCCATAACGGTCTCTGCACTACGGTTACCCACCCTCACCTACCGTAATAATAGGTGATGGGAAACTTAACCGGAAAAAATGAGCTGGAGCCCAGGGTAATATAACCTTGATCCACCCATTCCAACCGAAGTCGACAGGGAAAAGCCAATGTATTGACTGTCCCAACCTAGTTCAATTGGTAATTGAAAAGGATTTATTGTCTAAAATTCAGAACAACCCCACTTGAAATATTTTATGTCTTTACCCCAAATGGTAATCAATGAGGGGTCCATGGCAAAAATATGCTCTCTATTAGTCTGAAGATAACTACCCTACACTTCTTCAGCATCCCAATCACCCCTTTATCCTCTGCTAAACATCACCCCCAGAAACACCTCATAGAACCTAGTAGATCCCCCCCCCCCCAAGTCACACAGGTAAAGAGGGTAAATAAGACCCTGGAACACACAGGCCTAACCTCCAACCACGAAAAACCAACAAAAAGGACCAATACCCCCGCAAACATTTAACAAAACACTCCAGAGACAACCAATTAGCTACCTACCTTCACGGCACCTCTAAGAGATGCAGGGGGTAGCCGAAAACATATGATCCCGGAAAAGATCCCCCAGCACATGAGTGTTGCACCCATAGACGAATTATACCAAAACTGGTCCCCCTTAGAGTTGAAGGCCCTAAACCCACTCGCTAACAAACCTGCGAGTACCCTACCCCCAGATAAATAAGATTCACCCACCTACAGAGCCGAGCTACCTCAACCAACACAACACCACCGAGAATCCCAGAGCTTCGACACCCCCACACTTGGAATACCGCCAACTCAGGTATACCCACAACGCAAGGCAACCCTAGTGATGGGACCCCATTCACCCATCAACCGGACTCTGTCAAAATATGACAGATCCCAAGAGGTCTATCTTATCGTTTGTTTTATTTAACTGTAAATAGTTTCTGCTTTTTTTTTTATTGTCTAAGGCGCTCTGACGGTGGCGCGTCGGCGAATCCCCACACAACTACAACAAGAACAAGCTCTCTTTCTTTTCATCACAGACAAACCAACTGTAAGTATTACTTAACTATTAGCAAATTGTGCTCTGATGTACCACCAGACTAATGATATAGTGATCCTCCCACCCAATGTCAAGGCCTAAACTCCCCACAAAAAAGAAAAACATGGCACTGAAATACTATAACACACCAAACCCAGATATTATCCTACTTCAGGAAACTCATTTTAAAACAGGACACAATCCCTAAATATTGGGGTAAAAAATATTCCCAAACATACTTTGCTTCCGACCCTCAAGGAGAGCCGGGGGTGGCGATACTAATTAAGAACTCTTTGGGGGTCATTGAAGAATCCACCTATTGTGACCCCAACGGGCACTATATAATTTGAACGGTCATTACAGTCCACAAAGCTAACCATGATAAATATATATGCTCCTAACATTGGGGGGAGGGAGAGAAAAACGTGAGGGAGGGGAGAGAAAATGGGGGGAGAGGGAGGGCGCATGAGCATGCCTCAAACATGGCACAGCATGAGTCACACACATGCTTCTACACATCAGTTTCTGGACTTTGGAGGGGCACAGCAGGGGAACAATTTTGAGCAGAAAATGTAAGGTAAGGCTTGTTTGAACTATTATGTGGACGTAGGGTTTATTTGTATTTTTAGTTTGGGGTGGCGACATGCGCCTTTAATGGAGATTCAAACCAAGTACCATTTTGAAAAGGGGGGGAACATTAACATCTGTCAATTGTACCCTACTAACCACGAGTCTAGCTGGTTCCAAGATTTACCTGGAAAAAACTGCCCTGTAAATTAAGTTTATACACTAGCAATGAACTACTAGGCATGTGAAAGGGCTTATGGTAAGCCCGGTTACCCGGGTTTTGACACAACAATATCGATCAAAAAACGTTCTGAAAAAAGGAAAATATGAAAATTCGAAACTCAGAACTTCAAAAAGGACACATGATAATCGAACCCCACCTTCAAAAATCCCATTTGAAGTTTTAAACCTATCGTTGCGTGTAATGTAGTATGGAATAAACTGGCTGATAGGTTCGTTCCTCTCTATTTTACCCGTGGTTGGGCCGCCTTTGCTCAGCCACTGGTAGAGCCAGAGCAAAGCAATCTGTTCCCAGCGAGAGGATAAAAGCTGTGAATGGGGCAACTTCAAAGGCACGTATGTTCACTGTAATTAGACTCTACGTTGCTACAATAGATTTTAGTTCTCTTTTCTATTTTTACATTATTAATACTATTTAAGCTACAAAACGTGAGTAGAACAAGTTAGCACGTGCATAAGCGGTTTTCCACAAAAATCATACCCTCCCCCGTTCTTGTGTCCTAGGAAGCGGTCCAAAAAATCCGCGTGCCGTTTCCGGGCGCGCACCGCCCCCCCGCTTGGTCTGCCTCCGGGTCCTTCTTCTCGCGTCCCGCCCGCGGCGGCTGTGGCGCGCCTCCGTACTTCCGCTCTGCCCCCAGGGTCCTTTTGACTTATCGTTGTTTCGTCCATCCCTTATTCCGCGACGCCCATCTTTCCTTTTCCCCGTCCCTCCACACCTACGTCCCTCTCGCCTGTCACATCCCTGCCCTGCGACCACCGTCTTCCCTCCGATTCCCGCCGAGTGTCTAACTGTGACCAGTTGTGGGTGCCTTTATGTTGCTCCCTAAAACCGCCCCCGCCTGTTGTTTGCCCTGCGTTCCGCCGCTTGTTCTCTCCCATTCCTTCCGCTCCGCGCCCCGCTCTCTTTGTGTCCCCTTCCTTGCTTCGCCTTCCCGCGGGCGCGCGACCCTTGGTCCTTCCCTCTCCCCTGGGCTCGTTCTCAGCCCGGCGATCTGTCCGGCCCGGGTGCTTTTTGCCTCCTGTTTTCCTCTCCCTGCCTCCCCCCCTCTGCCTCTGCTGGCGTTCCCCTCCCTGAACCCCTTTGTCCGTACGCTGCGCGGTTCCCCCCTTCCCGTTATCCCCCCCTTTACCGCGACTCCCATGCGCCCCTTTGTGTGGGTGTGCCGTTCTCCCTTCGCGGCTCGTCCCCCAGGTGTGACCCCCCCTGCTCCGCCGTTTCTTGTTTTCTTTGCCACCCACTTGTGCTCGACTGGCCCCGTGTCCCCTCCGCCCACCTTGTTTTGTGGTTTGTCTCCCCTTTGTTCGGTTTTTCCCCCGTTCGCTCGCTTTTTTTACCACGCCCCCGCCATGTCGTGCTCCGCTACACCCGGTCTGTCCTCCCCCTGCCCCTCTTACCTTTCCTCCCCCCTGTCACTCCTCTATGGTAGTCGCCTTTTTACAGTAATCGCTGCGTCCACCTGTTTTTCGAATGTGATATGCTCCTGCGCTCCTCCCTGTACTTGGACTCCCTTTAGGGACCTTTCTGTTCGGCTCTCCGCTGTTGTGCCCCCGCCCCGGTAACCTCGTGGCACTGCCTGATTTCTTTACCGCCCTCCACGCCCGGGCCCGTCACCAGCCCCCGCAGTGCGTCACCCCCCGTGACGGTTTGCGCCTTGGCTCGCCCGGTGGACTGTGTGGCACACACTGGCCCGCGTAGGGATCACGTCGTGTTGTTTGGCTGGCACACCACTTTTCCAAATCGTCATCTCTCTGCGCGTCGGGACCCCCACTGCATGCACAAGTGCTCGTGTAGTAACGTGAGTGTTGTAAGTTGCGGACTCTCGAACACAAAAGCGCGCGCACACCCGCCGCCCCCAGCCCCAGACACCCTACCCACAGATGTATACAGTTTGAGAGAGCAGCGCAGTCGCGCAGAGAGAGTCACGACTCTATCCATCAGAAAGCTAATCTGATTGGTTAGGGGCAAAATTAGCACCATTCAATGACGGACAGAAACTTTTCTTTAATTCTCCGTATCTTTTTGATGATTGGTCAATTTTTTTTTTTTACTTCCGTTACCCTTCCTAAGTAGGCCGCCCCCCACCCATAATGGGCTAAGGTACAAATTCCAGTCCGGATAGCTGCATGTAACTGGGCTTTTTGGTTTTGGATTTGTTTTCCCTGGGCTGTTTGTGCCTTCTACTGCTCTTTTTTTTTTGGCTGTGGGGTTTTTTGGCGTGCCCGTTTACAACCACCCCCCCATAATATATCTATCGTATTCTATTAGACGAACAAACGTCAAAGTTCCTTTTTGACCGTTCGTTACCCTTACAGCTCTGGGGTTGGGTGCCGTGTTCGGGTTAGGAAAGTGATATTAGTTTGTAGCCGTTATTTGTAGTTTTGGTGTGTCATGCAACCGCGGGCCTGGTGATGGGGGGTCTGTTCGTGTTTATAACCATAGAAACACATTTTTGATTTGCAGGCATAACTTAAATTCTTTTGACTCTAGTTACAACTTAATATCCTACAGGCTCCCTATTGGGACATTACACCACAGCCCGCTTATTTGTCACGTTAGTCCGCGTGGCGAGTGTACTGGCTGTGGGGGGGTTGGGGGTAGCACCCTGTGTTAGTACTGCCCTTTTGAAAACAAAAACGTTCCTGAAAATTCTCACACCATTTGGGTTGTGCCCATCTTTTAGTTATGGGCGTTTCACATTGTTCTCGGCCTACTTCGCCGATCACTCGCCCGCACCGCTCCGCGGAATTCCCTTCCGCTAGACGCTACCACCCTTTCTCCGCTCTTGCCCCTGCTATCCAGTGTCTGCTCACCCCCGCATTTCAATGTCTCTAGTTCTCCTCACACTTGTGGAGGAGATATGCCTCCAAACAGCGTTAATTGAGGTACACTATACCCCTTCCCGCCTCCGCAATGCAGCGCGCGCTATTCCGCCTTTTTTCTATGCCCCCTGTAATTTGGCCGTTTTTCACGACGTACATTGCATTTGGGTCTGCTGATACTACAGTGTGTCCACACCACAAGGGCTAGCTCTCGCTTGGTTTGGGGACCCTGGGGCGGTGCAGGCAGTGCCCGATTTGTCCCACCACAGCCCGCCTCCTGTAAACCAGTGCGCCCACCACATTGTGTCTTGCTGTCTTTTGTCCCCGTGTGCTTAGGTCCTGCATCTACGCTGTCTGTGATTAGGCCCTCCCCTAGTGTTGGGACCGGTATCTTCCGTGGTGCTTGTCCTCCTGCCTCCCCCGTCCCTTCAGCTTCTGCACCCCCCTACTGCCGCCCACCTGCTTCCTTCTGGGTGTATTGGTCTGGTTTAGGCCGAGCCTCTTGTGCGGGCCCGCCCACCACTTCTGAGGCCCGACCCGCGCCTCCCCCAACGAACGTAATATCCCCACCTGGTCGGATCGCCTTTAACGAGTTATTCTTTGGCGGAACCACCGAGGGCAATACTCCAACCCACCCCCTTGGTAGAATGCAGAGGCCAACAGTAGAGCCCCAAAACTCTTCTTATTGGGTGATTGTTTTTGACGTTACCCCTTCTTCAATGAAGCGAATCCTCTGGCTTTTCCAGACACGGGCCCAGACCTAACCTTAATAGCAGACTGTGACTGCACCACCCACCATTTTTCTATACCGTGTTTCGATAATACCGGGCAATTAAATTTGATTTTTTTAATTCTTCCCCTTTTTTCCTTAATGAACTGAAATTCCAGAGAAGTATTCCAGTGAGAGTGGTGTCCCCTACCTTCTCGAAGTGATCTCGTCCCACTCTAACATTCGCGGTTTCTTATCCGGCGTCACTACGCATTTCTTGGCGAAGCTATTATGCTTCTCCGAAAGGATTCAAGATAAGAAATTTAGTCGTGGTTTGGTGGTCCCCGCCGAATTGCCCCTTTATTTCGCTCACTCATTACACAACCAAATTCACTCAATAATTGTCATTCCCATGTGCGTCTTTGCAAAGACCTTTAATTGTCTGTTTGCCAGTGTATAAGGTTGTACACGTGCTATGGTAAACTTGTATTAAAATTGAAATATAGGTCCAGCTGGCAGATGTCAATCAAACCCAAACAGCCGCATACCTGGTAAGAGGGACACCTCTTTACCATACATAGCAAGAGTTTTTGGATTTCACAATCACTTTAGCAAAGTGACATGCGAGGAGATGCAATGTGTATGGAAGTGGATTTTTTCTTAACTTTCTCCTTTTCGGTTTATACTTGTGATGTTGTTTTAACAAAATTATACACTCTCCATCGTTTCACCACTGCTAGAGCTATCCCATTCTGTGCCAACAATTGGTGTAGTTGTCGTCTGTTCTACCAACAATCACCAATTTTCATTGGTATTATTGGCCAAATGGGTTGGATCACCATTCCTTAACTACGCGGAGCCTGGCTTGTGCCGACGACGCAAACTACTCTAAGAAGGAATACTGCTTCTGCCACTTTATCACGATTCTAGCACAGTTTTGACACCCCCCTTTCCTCTCTTTTATCCATTCCTTATTTCTACCATTTACCTGACCCTCATGCAAGAAGGTTTTCAAGCAACAATACGGCCCTTTGTCAATAACTACTCACAGTTAATGCCCAGAAAGTGGAATCATTTTCCATCATATCACTCCGTCGGTCGCCGCGCATACCACAACAGGGTATCTTGTTTTATTATTTTTAGACCCCGTAGTTATTTATTCCTGATCCTAAAATCAACACATTTATGCCAATAACAACGCCACAAAGCATATAGGGTCCTTAGGAATATATATCTCAAACAACTACAATATCCCTGATGGGCTATACCTGTTTGTAACCACGCTTTTCCACCTCATTTAACTATAATTTTAGTGCCCCTAAACTATGGATGTTTGTTATCTTATTATATCATACAGTAGTGATTGTTATGTAATAGAATAGAAAGATTCCTATGTGCTTCACCACACCTTCCAACTGTACTAACGGGCAATGCTAACTAAGAAAGACACTATCACCGCACCCAAGCACTAAACCATTACTCATTATGGTGTATCATGTCTATGCTGACACTTCAACCTCCTTCCAATCTTACTCTCCACTTCATTTAATGGAGTAATCAGCTGAGTGGCTTGAATAGATCATGGGATGAAATGTGCTGGATAATATGGGATTGAATGTGTCTCTCGATGATAAAATGCGTTAAATGTACCACTTAGTTATGGCAAAATAAGGGAAAATACTAGAGGATTAAACGCCTGACTATTGGGCTTACCCTCTAGACTGAATGTCAAAAATGTTCGTATTAACAACATGCAAAAGTAGTAAATGTAATCATATAAAATAAGGACAAATGGCTATATAGTAACATTTCTACCGGAAATTAAATCTGCGCAATGTGGTTGGGCTTAACTAATTACCAGTCATATTTAGTGACAACGCATAGTGGAGTTTGTAGAGTTATAAGTAAAAATTACTATCTTAACTAACAAACATGAACACAGATCATCCATGCCACACTTACCTAGGCCCCATACCATATCATATTACCTGCCCACTGGCAACTTTTATAACAAGGGGTTTTAGAAGACTCTTACTAGGTGATCACCATGAATGAAAAGCCTTCACCACGTCAGGGTAACCCCAGTCTGGAAGCGCCTAACGTCTAACCTTTTACTTAAATTACGATAGCAATTTTGCATTTCTCATTCTTACACGCTGGATCTATAATAGGCTCTCTCCCTCCCCCCCCCCCAGCCCTTGAGCTTTTTAAATGAGGGAAGAGGCCATCCGTGATCCCAGGTTGCCCGCGTTCCACGGCAACCCATACATAGAGCCGGGGTCTGCCTTGACCGTGGCTTGCCGGTTTCAATTCTGTGCTCCCCATGTAATCAGATATCTATGGAACCATACCCCCTCATGTTTAAACTCCGCCTACTCTGCGCCGTGTGCAGATGCCGCCTCTCACTATCCGCCACCGTCGTCATCGCGGGCCTAAGAAACAGACTGGTGCCAGCGTTCCCCCCACACGCACCCCACGACATGCTGCCTTGCAGTTCTCTGTCACAGTTCGTATTTCCCAGGGCTCTGCAGCGCCCAGCACCCCCCTGTGGGCGTGCCTCTGGTGGAGCCCGTAGTTGTCATCCGCTACCTTCGCGTGCTCCGTGCCCCACATCATCCGTTTATTGGGTCACCCATTGACTTTTCCTGGCTCCAACCCCCCACCGCCCCTGGCCTCTCTTGCGCCCCCGGCCCCTGTCGACCTGTGTACTTTCGCTTTCGGCCCTCTTTCCGGCCCCCCCCCGTGCGGCGCGCGCCTGCTGACGTGTGGATAACCCTAACACCTTGGCCCCCCCCACTCCTTACGTGGCTGTTCATCCGCACGCACCCCTAAGCTTCTGGTTGCACCCTGTTCACCGTCGCTGGAACACACCCTCATGGTCCCTTCCACACCCTCACCTTTATTATACTTATCACCCGACCTATCGGACCGGCGCAACATGCTCGATCGGTGTCACCCACTTCCACTCGAATACCCTACACCATGATCACTTACCACGCTCTCTTCCAATGTGACACTCGTCAGGCGTTGTCACACCCCCACTGGCTCTGCCATGCTCTATATCTTTACTAATTATCACCCTACTTCAACCACACACAGAGAAACCCTTGTAAGTAACACACCCCCAAAAACCAACCTTTTATATTTGAGGCTTGCCAGATCACAACGGCTCCGACACGCCCGCCCACAAATAACTACGATGTACCAAGGCCGCGTTCCTTATTTTAAATTAATCACAGGCAGACACACTCTTAGGACTAACTACTATGGATATCTAGACATACAACACAGCACCCAATCCACTACCTGTCAACTAAATCCAGCGCATACATAGGCCTACTTAAACAGAGCAAGGGCATAAGGGCAAAAATGTACAGCATGGGGGCAGCGAGGGCATACAGCACCAGGTGTTCCAAGGTGGTTGGCTACCCACCACTGTTAAATGGACCCCTAACCCCATCCCTATACACACCTTGACTGCCCTGGCACAGAAATCTATTTTTTTTTTTTTGTTAAATTTGCTTGTATATATTCCGTCAGACATATAAATACATCTATTCCTGTATTAAGATATATAAATATTATTTTTTATAATTATTGAACAATTTTCACAAACTTTCCTATTTAGTGTGTTAATTTCTGTGCAGATGTACTTCAATTTAAAGATTCAATGCAATCTATTAGGACTCTGCAAACAATTTTGTAATACAGTGCATTAAGCATGGGGGCACATTTCCATGATTTTTAAAAACTCGCAGCAATGTAATACTGAAAATATTGCCTCTATCATATTGTTTACTTACTGTATAAAGTACATTGTTGTATGTATTTGTCCAACCTGCCTTAATTGCATGGAGATTTACTGCAACTAAATTCAGTCCTCTCACTTGGCTGGTTGTCCAACCAATAAAAATCTGCTGATTGGTTTAATTGTCCACCAAGTAATGAGGTAACACCTAAGCTGTAGAATGTCCATTGTACAGGTCAATGCAGAACAATATGGAACAGCATCATTTCATAACATATAAGAAGGAGGAATAAATGGCTTCCACTACAGGAGAAAGAGTAGTTTCACAAGTTGAAACCAAAAGTAGTTTCCTATACTTAAAGCCCATAGCTTAAGCATGTAACTTACTAATAGCTTCTGTGACAGTCCAAATTTTTAATTGGAGACCAGTCCTGGGGCATTTGCCCCTCAGCCTACTGGGCCAGTCCTCCCCTGCACTACTCCTAGATCAAGTCAACTTATTAAATAGCGCTGCCAACTGGTAGGCCTACAACTACTAACTTGTATAAGGAGTATTATGGATAAAGCCCAAAAAACAATTTATATTATGCCAACGGCCTTACCAGGAAACAGGGGGAGCCTGGGTCAGGTTGGGGGTTAAAAGACAAACTTTTTTGATTATTGATCAAAATTTGTTTTTTTACTATAGTTACCCTTTAAGTATGGCTTCCATGGGAATGGAATGGTAGGTCAGTAGGTGGGTGTACCTGTGTCTGTGTGGGGGGTTGGGGGGGTCCATGAAACAAAATGTTTTGATGACCCTTTAACCTCGAAATATTCACATTTGAGGATTGTTACCATTATAGTCTAAGGGAAAAAATGTCCCGAAATTCACCGATAACGCCGTAACGCTTCCGCAGATTCCTTAGGTAGGTAATAGCACACTTCTCCTATATGCCCCGCATGTCTGTACCGAATTTCATGTCTCTGGCTCAGAAACTATGGGAGGAGATACAGTCCAAAAGCGGCAGAATAAAACGGAAGAAGAAATAGAAAGAACAGGAATGTGTCTCTCCAAGCCAAATGAATGAACTAGGAACACGTGATACTTATACATTACTATTTGGGTTACATGGTTCTGTGGATTGGTTCTGATATTAAGAAGTGAAATCTCTCCCCCCACACACCCCAATCCTGTCAGTGAATGATCATTATTTCCAATCTGCTGCTTTTTGTCATTCTGACTGTTCTTAACTGTCATGTTTTTTTAAACTGCCATTTTCCAAAGTCTATGGACATTGCATTGCCTCCTACATAAAGTGGTGATGTCACAGTGTAGGGATCATGTGACCAAGCTATGATAATTAGACGATGTCACAGTGTAGGGATCATGTGACCAAAGTATGCAAATTAGATGATGACATCACAGGATATCACAGTTAGTGGGTATATAAGAAGCTGCTGCACTAATCATTTTAACTGCTTTGATCGTGCAGAAAAGTAAGTGCTGCTCAGCTCCTGTATTTTTACATTGGGACAGAGGGTTAAAGGGGAAATGAGTTATTATTGGAAAATTGCCTGCAGTAGGTGTGTGTACCTGGGTCTGGTTAAGGGGGTTTGTCTTTTTTTCGTGTTTACAACCATAAAACAAATTTTTATTGAGGATAAATCAAAATGAGCTTTTCTGACTTTATTGGCTCTTAAAGCCAAATGAACTAGAACTAAAACCGTGTCCCCTGCATATCCGTATTGTGTGATGGGAAAGGGATAAGTCGTGTCAGTTTGGATATGTGACCATGTGTTTTATCTTTTAGGAGGTTTAACGATGGGGAATAAAAACACCAGCGTCTCGCCCTGCGCTAAGGTAAGACTGCGGGAGACAATTCATGGTCAATATGGGGAAGGTGATAACGTTGGGTTGGTGACAGTTTCCTGCATGGAAATCCCATATCGAACTTTATATAAAACCCAATAGGCCCACAGAGCAGATTTTACTTTGAAATAAAAGGGAAATAAAAAGGGATTATTTAATAAGAAGGGAAACATTTGGCCTGAGCTGTTAATCTGCAGAAACCAATCAGGAAATGTTTTCTAACTGTAGTGGGCCAGTATAAAGGGGACATCTGATTGGCTGTTGGTAAAAGGGTTTTAGATGCACATTTTGCTCACGGTCATTAAATGTGCAGTGACCACAAATCCATTTCATTGCTTTATATTTTCCATAACTGTGAATCAGGCAATTTAAGGTGGTATGTCTGGGTTCTTTAAGGTCTGGGATGTTATTGTCCATAAAGGAAATGAATATCATCCCTTTAATTGTATCTTTCTGTAGGATTACTGTTCCAGACTCATAGAGGAGATCAGCCAGGCCATTCCATGGGCGTCCTCCCCAAATATTCCGCCTGCAGTGTACCTGAAGGCTGTGCGGGACTATTTAGTGATGCAGATATTAAAGGCGGAAAAGGAAAGAGAAGAGATTGTTGAGATGAAGAGTGCCATGTATATATGTGAGGTATTGGAGGTGGTCAGTGCCCCAAAGCACAAAAAAAAATGCAAGCGCCTGATGAAAGAGATGGAGGCTCTGGATAAAAGGCTGAGTGACCTCCATGAGGTGCTCAGAGAAGTCACCATTGGAATGCACACGATCAGGACCAAGCCAGGTACAGTACAGTCTCTCTTATTATACTACACACAACAAGAAATAGAATATTGTCTCACATCGATTTGTAATGAAATTCATTGTTACAGAACCTAAACCACACCGCCTTAAAGGGCTTCTCCAGCGATTGGACCTTGTGGAGTTCATCTGCACATAGATCAGGTAAGTAGTTTTATTGGGTGGCTGGAACACAAGGTGTGAGGGGGGCATGGGAACAAAATCCATATCTTGTTTCTCTTTTATGTGAAAGCTGTATGGCAGCTCCTGTTTAAACTAATGATTCCATGTAGACAAGTTGGGCTGTTTGTCAATACAAAATAAAACCATTTACATTCTGCATAATAAATATATTGTCCAGAACCTAGGAGGTATTTAGATTGTCAAAATAAGTAAAAGGAGGATGTACAACTTCCCTTTTTACACAATGTGGTCATATGACCCGGACCCCAGCCTGTCTGTTATATTACACCCTGTACCCCATATTAACGACCGCCTCTGCTCCCCCTCTACCAACACACACGTCTATCTATATATCTCTATCTATATCTGTCTGTCTGTCTAGTATCTATCATCGATCTGTCTGTCTAGTATCTATCATCTATCTGTCTATCTATATCTGTCTGTCTGTCTAGTATCTATCATCTATCTGTCTATCTCTGTAAAAGTTAGTGTTTGCCATTTTTTCATTCAATTTCTATTTATTATTATTAGACTTACTGGAGTCTGGATCGGTACACACTGCACAACAACTAAGCAGGTGGCAGGGGCAGCAGTCACACTCAGACGGTCCGACTCAGGCAATCTGACTTAGCCAGGAGGAGTGAGGACACACCGCGGACGGAATGGAACCAGTCTCCAGAGCAGCAGCGGTTCTTTTAACGTTAAACATTTCCGCCCGCACACCGCACAAGTTGACCCTGTCCACTCCTCCCAGAGAACATTGCAGGGCCAGGACTCGTATAAAGCGCGCAGCAAAAGGCATTCAATCACCGAATCGGGTTGGACCGGTACAGGACCCCCCCGGCAGCGCGGGTAAAAGAAAAGCAAATGAAAATGGAAACAAAAAGAAGCGAAAGGGATTAAAACGGACCCGGCTGGCTGATTAATAAGACCCGGGCCCCCTTATGCCCCTGGGCCCCCTGGGTAGAAGTTACACCACTGAGGTAGACAGGGAGTATAGGTAGGTAGAGGGGTAGTATAACTGGGGGTTGGGGGGTCTTTATTAAAACTTGACAGCCAATAACCAGATCCAATTGTTACTGATAATTACATCTAAGTTCCGAGTTGATCCAGAGATTGGTCTGATTGCCACTAACAGTCAATGGCTGTACCCAGGGTAAGAACCTAACTCACTAGATCCTCACCCCTGGGGGTACAGTAGGTAGTCTGGATACCTACCTACTAGCTGCAGGTGCCACTCTATTCCAGACCGGTTTGGTCCTGCCCTCTCCACTAGGACCCGGCCATAGGGAGGAGGCAGGATAGGATGGAAGAGGCACCAGCTAGTAGGTAAGTGTCCACACTACCTACTGTACTTCCAGGGGTGAAGATCTAGTAAGTTAGGTCCTTACCCTGGGTATAGCCAAAGGGAGGGAGGTTGATTTTGACTTTTCCTTTCTCTTTAAGTAATGTGTTTCTCCTCTTGAGAACATTGGCTGTGCCATCAGACTGGGTAATTGTCCTCCCTCTGGACCAACTCTGGGATAGGAGGAAATCAGAGATGGATGTGAAAGGATGGAACATATTGGACCAAGTTCATAGCAGTCAAGGTTTAACGGAGACTTGTTTTAACGTCCTAAGACGGCCCAGTGATTAATCCGACTACCACATTGAGTCAGGAAGGATTTTCCTCCTGTTCTGGAGCAAAGTGGCTTTGGTATCACACAGGTTTTTTCCCTTCCTCTGGACCATCTTTGGGATAGGGAAGAATTTGGGTTTGGGTTATTAGGATTTGGGTTGTTTAAAAGGGAACAAAAGCCCTCCCCTTTGTCTTTACCCAGAGGGAGGAGCAAAATCACTAGGTCTTCACGCCTGGGAGTATAGCAGGAAATCTGGATACTTACCTCCTAGCTGTAGGTGATGCAGAGTGTCCTTGCCTCCTTCACTATGCAGACAGGCCAACCAATGGGTGGACATGGTCTGCAAGCGTGTCCACCCATAGGCAGTCATCCCCTGAATTGCTGGCCATGGGGAGGGGCAGGACCATGATGGAAGCACTAGCAGCTAGGAGGTAAGTATACAAACTTCCTGCTGCATTGCCAGGGGTTTCAGTCCTCATCCTGGGTGGAGGGAAGGCTTTTGTTCCTCTTTAAACATAAATAATAATTGCCAAATTGATCCAGGGATTTAACCGATTGCCACAGGGAGTCAGGAAGGAATTTTTCCCCCTTCTGGGGTTTTTGCCTTCCTCTGGATCAACTTTGGGATAGGGTAGAATTTGGGAGATGGGGTTGTTAGGTTAGTGATTGGGTAAAATGCAGGAGTGTTAGGTTGTTATAAAATTAAAATAAAAAAATAATTATAAATTTCAACCATCTGTGTCTGGATTTTTCTCTTTCTCTTTATATTTCCCTTTGTAACATGGGGATTAGACTATGATTGAAAAGGGGATATTTCATATCTTAGTTATTGGCTTCATAGTATCAGAATCTTGTGTGTAAAGATAAATATCTAAACAATCTATTTCATTTAAATCTGAGTCAACCAATTAGATAATTCCCAGTATAAGTTAATGGGGCCCAGGACCAATAGAATTTGTGCTAAACACATACATACAAGTTTTTATTGGCTAAAACATATCCCAGTTGTAAGGAGAACTATACTGTCTTCAACCCAACCAAAGACCCCTCCCCTCATAGTACCCAGGGTGAGGAGCTAAACCACTAGGTCTTCACCCTTGGGATTTGCTCTAGATGCCCCATTCTATTCTGTAACAATCCGGCTTGTAGTGCTGGTCTCTCCCTGCCTCCTCCATAGTTCCAGAAATCAAGGATAACGTCATCCCGTAGGCCCATCTGGGAACAGTCCCAATGGTATAGGGACAACCCAGGAGTAAGTACCAAAGAGTTTTTCACCCTGTACCAACCAGAACTACAGTATATGTATTAATACCAGTGATTCTCAATATTATATAGTATCCCTGTACCAACCAGAACTACAGTATATATATTAATACCAGTAATTCTCAATATTATATAGTATCCCTGTACCAACCAAAACTACAGTATATGTATTAATACCAGTAATTCTTATTATATAGTATCCCTGTACCAACCAGAACTACAGTATATGTATTAATACTAGTAATTCTCAATATTATAAAGTTTCCCTGTACCGACTAGAACTACAGTATATGTATTAATACCAGTAATTTTCAATATTATATAGCATCCCTGTACCAACCAGAACAACAGTACCGGTATATGTATTTATACCAGTAATTATCAATATTATATAGCATCCCTGTACCAACCAGAACTACAGTACCGGTATATGTATTTATACCAGTAATTATCAACATTATATAGCATACCCATACCATCTAGAACTACAGTATGTGTATATATATGTCCTTGTACCTTTATATGGAAACAGAATTCCTCAGTGACTTCTGATATCCTTATAATTTACAGTAGGGGATATATTATCCCTTATAATACATGAGTGGTACCCAGAGTTCCCTGTAGAACTCAGTCTGTGTACTTGTACCTTTATATGTACACAGAACTCCGCAGTGACTTCTAATATCCTTATAATTTACAGTAGGGGATACATTATCCTTTATAATACATGAGTAGTACCCAGAGTTCCCTGTATAACACAATCTGTGTCCTTGTACCTTTATATAGACAAATAACTCTTAGTGACTTCTAATATCCTTATAATTTACAGTAGGGGATACATGAGCAGTTTTATTGTGTGTCCGTCACTAATATAATGGTGGGGAGAGGAGTCACATTCTCTATGAATCTCCTTTCTCATTGGTGGAGCTGCACAGGTCAGTCTTGGTACCTGGAGCGGGTCTCTGCGACTCCATCACCATAGAAAGTGACTCACATGTGACTTTTGATGTCACAGCTGGAAAGGTAAATCCGTAACCTGTCATATTCCATGGCTACATTAATCTTTCCATTACTTTTTGTGTCTGGCTCTATTACCTCATGGAGGTGCAGAAGTGATGTCACACATCTCCTGGTGAATGTCCTGCCCCTTTATGATCACTGGGCCCTTCGATAGTCTAGAAAACTGGGGAGCTCAGATGTCAGGTCTGGATTTTCTATTGGGAAATGTAATGTATTTTTCTTAAACTACCCACAGACTATTCCTTATTGTCCCATCGTCTCCAAGCATTGCAGTCTGTGTCCTTGTACATTTATATGGACACAGAACTCCTCAGTGACTTCTAATATCCTTATAATTTACAGTAGGGATACATTATCCCTTATAATACATCAGTGGTACCCAGAGTTCCCTGTTAAACTTCTCTGTGTCCTTGTACGTTTATATAGACACAGAAACTCCTCAGTGACTTCTAGTATCCTTATAATTTACAGTAGGGGATAGATTATCCCTTAAAACATGAGTGGTACCCAGAGTTCCCTGTATAACTCAGTCTGTGTCCTTGTACCTTTATATAGACACAGAACTCCTCAGTGACTTCTAATATCCTTATAATTTACAGTAGGTGATACATGAGCAGTTTATGGTGTGTCCATCACTAATATAATGGTGGGGAGAGGAGTCACATTATATATAAATCTCTCTCTCATTGGTGGAGCTGCACAGGTCAGTCTTGGTATGGGAGCGTGTCTCTGGACTCCATCACCCATAGGAAGTGACTCACATGTGACTTGATGTCACAGCTGGAAAGGTAAATCCGTAACCTGTCATATTCCATGGCTACATTAATCTTTCATTACTTTTTGTGTCGGCTTTTACTCATGGAGGTGCAGATAGTGATGTCACACATCTCTGGTGAATGTCCTGCCCCTTTATGATCACTGGGCCCTTCGATAGTCTAGAAAACTGGGGAGCTCAGATGTCAGGTCTGGATTTTTTTATTGGGAAATGTAATGTATTTTTCTTAAACTACCCACAGACTATTCTTATTGTCCCATCGTCTCCAAGGATTGCAGTCTGTGTCCTTGTACATTTATAGGACACAGAAATAGGACTTCTAATATCCTTATAATTTACAGTAGGGGATACATTATCCCTTATAATACATGCGTGGTACCCAGAGTTCCCTGTATAACTCAATCTGTGTCCTTGTACCTTTATATAGACACAGAACTCCTCAGTGACTTCTAATATCTTTATAATTTACAGTAGGGATACATTATCCCTTATAATACTAGTGGTACCCAGAGTTCCTGTATAACTCAGTCTGTGTCCTTGTACCTTATATAGACAAGAACTCCTCAGTGACTTCTAATATCCTTATAATTTACAGTAGGGATACATGAGCAGTTTTATGTGTGTCCATCACTAATATATGGTGGGGAGAGGAGTCACATTCTCTATAATCTCCTTTCATTGTGGGGAGCTGCACAGGTCAGTCTTGGTACCTGGAGCGTTCTCTGCGACTCCATCACCCATAGAGAAAGTGACTCACATGTGACTTTTGATGTCACAGCTGGAAAGGTAAATCCGTAACCTGTCATATTCCATGGCTACATTAATCTTTCCATTACTTTTTGTGTCTGGCTCTGTTACCTCATGGAGGTGCAGAAGTGATGTCACACATCTCCTGGTGAATGTCCTGCCCCTTTATGATCACTGGGCCCTTCGATAGTCTAGAAAACTGGGGAGCTCAGATGTCAGGTCTGGATTTTTTATTGGGAAATGTAATGTATTTTTCTTAAACTACCCACAGACTATTCCTTATTGTCCCATCGTCTCCAAGCATTGCAGTCTGTGTCCTTGTACATTTATATGGACACAGAACTCCTCAGTGACTTCTAATATCCTTATAATTTACAGTAGGGGATACATTATCCCTTATAATACATGCGTGGTACCCAGAGTTCCCTGTATAACTCAGTCTGTGTCCTTGTCCTTATATATGACACAGAACTCCTCAGTGACTTCTAATCTTTATAATTTACAGTAGGGATACATTATCCCTTATAATACATCAGTGGTACCCAGAGTTCCCTGTATAACTTAGTCTGTGTCCTTGTACGTTTATATAGACACAGAACTCCTCAGTGACTTCTAGTATCCTTATAATTTACAGTAGGGGATAGATTATCCCTTATAATACATGAGTGGTACCCAGAGTTCCCTGTATAACTCAGTCTGTGTCCTTGTACCTTTATATAGACACAGAACTCCTCAGTGACTTCTAATATCCTTATAATTTACAGTAGGTGATACATGAGCAGTTTATTGTGTGTCCATCACTAATATAATGGTGGGGAGAGGAGTCACATTCTATATAAATCTCCTTTCTCATTGGTGGAGCTGCACAGGTCAGTCTTGGTATGGGAGCGTGTCTCTGCGACTCCATCACCCATAGAAAGTGACTCACATGTGACTTTTGATGTCACAGCTGGAAAGGTAAAGCTGTAACCTGTCATATTCCATGGCTACATTAATCTTTTCATTACTTTTTGTGTCTGGCTCTATTACCTCATGGAGGTGCAGATGTGATGTCACAAATCAATTCTGGCTAATAAACTGGATGGCTGACAACACTGGCTAAGGATCTGAAGGGCTGACAACACTGGTTAATGAATTGCAGGACTTACTTATACTGGCTAATAATCTGATGGACTGACAAAACTGACTAATGATCTTGAGGACTGATAACACTGGGTAATAAATTGGAGGACTGATGACACTGGCTAATGAACTGGAGGGCTGACTAACACTGCTAATGAACCTGTGGGCTGACTGGTAAATAAACAGAAAGAGGATTTTACTGTTCCTTGCCTATGTTAGAGCTAGGAGAATGCGCTGTACCTTTTAAAGGCATTCATCGGTCTATTTACTTAAAATAGTTATTTAATTAACTTTCACTTATCCCCTACTGAATTCTGTAAAGGATTAAGGTATTATAAATGTAGATTGTCAGCTCTGCTTAAAGGAGAATTATAGTATGTAAAAAGTTTATTTAAAAAACAGTTAAAATGAAAAGTACTTGGGACAGGGATATAGGATTGATAATTCCTACCTCCCAATATTGTTTCTGTGAGGAGCACCAGCCCAAAAAAAACGATTCTGCTATTCTTCCTCCTGGCTTCAGCGCTATCAGGGAGATTCAATAAAATTTCTTATCATTTAAAATGGTGCAAATTTGGCCCCAACCAATCAGATGTTAGCTTTCAAATGTTAAATAAGATCTGATTGGTTGAGGCAAAATTACCACCATTTTAAACGATAAGGTCTTTTATTGAATCTTGCTGTATGTTTAATAAAGGATTAGTCCAGGACTAACCTGGCAAATGAAAACTGTAAGTGCTGTAGCTCCCCAACGAAACAATATTGTGGGGTAGGAATAAACAATCCTACCTCCCTGCCCCAGGTACTTTCCATTTATAAAAATTACAGTATAGTTATCCTTTAAACAATCACAGGATACAAAAAAAAGATATAATTAAAAAAATGTAAAATCACTTTTTGATCCCACCAGATCCTTAGCAGTCACATCGGAAAGCCTGCATGTATGTAGGTCTGTTTGTTAGGATCAGGATGTCTAATTTATATAGCCCAATCAATTTTTGAACGTTCATCTAATTTCCAATATTTCTAAAGTCAGCTTTAAGGGGCGATGCAATAACATGTGCAATCCCCTAAATTAGTGTAAAATCCACTCTACCCAATGTAACATTATCAGGGTTATTCAATAAAAGTTCTTATCGTTTAAAATGGTGCTAATTTTACCCCAACCAATCAGATGTTAGCTTTCAAATGTTAAATAAGATCTGATTGGTTCGGGCAAAATTAGCACCATTTTAAACGATAAGAACTTATATTGAATAACCCTGTATGTTGGTTATCTTGCAGGGCATGTGTGATTACCAAAACTATTTGGAAATTACACAGCTCATTGCGGAATGAAAGTTCCCATGTAGCAAAAAATGCAAAGAGGTGCATTAGCTGAAAATGGAGATGTTATATTGGTTAGCGTGACTTAAACTCTATCATTGCGGCGTCTGCGCGGTTAACGCAAAAGTTAACCACACAGGCGCCACAAGAGATGCTATATTCGCATAGCGCCTTGCCTTAATGGGAATTTTTAACTCCTTTTCGGGATGCATGGAGAAGTGTCGCAAAATCATTGCTGCATCATGGGAGTGTACTACGAGAAGGAACATCTGCATTGTAAATTGCATTTAAATGCATTGGATGGCGTATCTGTACAAAATAAAAACTCCACAGACCAGTATAAACATACATGTCAGCCTCTATAGATAGATAAGAATATGCACTTTAGGTGGTATTGCCTTTCTATTGGAATTTCCACTTTGTGCTATATTATATATCACTGTCTTTGTGTACTTATATACAGACTTGTGTGTTGAAACTGTCCAGCATTTATCCTGCTATTACTTGTATATATACACACACACACACACACACACACACACACACTCTCACTATCTCTTTTCATCATGTGGGTCTAACTATGTGATATTGGATGTAGTGCAATATATAAATACTTTTTTGACCACACTATTTTTGATTTATATATTGTCTTTGCACATAGTCCTATATATATATTTTGATACTGTTTTTAAATGTTTTTATGTATCTTTTGCCCATGTTAGTTTCCAATAAAGGGTTTTTATAGTTCACTTTTACCAGGGTGCCACAGGTCTTCTTTCTCTTTTGTTCTTGGACTGAGAGATGTCTCAGGACAGTGGACCCACTAAGCACTATGGGTATTTGAAGGGATGGGAGGGGAGGAGCCCCCGAAACGTTGTGTTTTTGATGTTTTGTTGGTTCAATAAAAGTTCTTAAATTCTCATCGGTGTGACCTTCCATAAGTTTACCTGCCATTTTGGAATAATTCTGATATACATCAAGTTAGTTTTCAGGGTATCCAGTGGGTTGAGAGTCCTGTTAGATGGGGAAGCAGGATTTCCCCGCTTACTTAGGAGTGAGGCAGACTTGGTTTCCCATCTGGAAACTTGCATTTCTTTAGGTTTAAATTATGCTTGGGACATCTCATGTTTTGTGAACCTGAATTAGTTAATGTTCTATTTTCTTCTGTATTCTGGTCTGTCGTTTTAAATTTTATTTCTGCTTGGGATCCTACTTATTGGTTAACATAATGAATACACTATTTATCTGCTAGATTTGGGCATTTTTCTTATGTATTTATTTGTTTACCTATATGGCCCAATATATATGTATTTATATTTACCTTATTTATCCTATTTTGTTCTATCTATATATATATCCATATCAGTTGCATTTGTATGTGGGTATACGTATTTGCATATATTGGTATGTGTGCATGTATATACATGCATATATCTACATACTTCTGATTATTTTTCCATTTTTCATTTCCTCCCTTATGTTCATTATGTATAATTTGTATAAGTTATAATTTGTTTGTTTAAATTAAAGACCCTATATAGTTTTGCATATCAAGTATCTAATGTTATCTCATGATAGGTTATGCCTTATATATAAATAGGCTAAATGGGTATTTGTTAAATGTGGAGGTGCGTCTCCTCCCACTTTACTTTTAAAATTAAAGGGCATCTATAGTGAAAAAAACACATTGCCCCTTTGCAAAGTTAAATTCATGTACTCTATGCTGCCTTAATACTATCTCTGCCAGTGACTCTGTTTAACCATGGTGTCAGATCTGTGTGCAGCATTCCCCCCTTACAGACAAGCTTATCATGTGCAGTAGGAGTTAAAAGTTCAACATCCTGAAAAACACACCCACGCACAGTGGCCAATAGAAAGCAAGCTGTCCTGGAGACACAGAAGAAGGAGAACAGCACAGTTTACGATCTCTCTCACTTTGTGACCCATCATCAATCAGTGAAAGCTATTAAGAAGGGGGGTCAAGTGCAACCTTATATCTACCATTGAAGCTACCTCTCTCCCCCTGCTAATGCTCTTATCTTTATGTTTATTACAGAGCAGGGAGGGGGGAATCACATCACAGGGATTTGATTGACAGTCCAAGTAGTAGTAGAGGAATGCAATCACGTATTCTTCTAACTGGTGTATCTCAGGACAGAGAGTGAATCTGAAAAAAGTGAAGACACTCTGTGGGTTGTGAGGAATTATAGAACACATGGAAAGAAAGAAAAAAAAAATCATTTTCCCACTATAGATGCCCTTTAAGTTGTGTCAAATGAACGTCATACCTCTGATGAAGTGTTGCTATACACGAAATGCGTCAGGCGTGGACGTTGTTCTGCTATGTGTATATGTGTAATTTAATAAAGTGAACTCTTGCAATTCCGGGTTGCATTGCTCTGTTTGGTCTCTTTAGGGAAAATAATAACATAACTATATTAGGATATTAGTAATAAATAGCATGTTTGCCATTTCTTGACATCATTCTGATTTCTGCAAAATCAAGTGCAGAACTATAAAGTAGTCCGTGTCAGTGACATCTGTATACACTTGGTATGTTTTCTAATGATCTTATCCTATTTTCTTTATATGTGTTTCAATCATTCTAACCGGTCTCTGTTTGATGTCTTTTTCATAAACCATGTTCCTATCACAGGGACAGGATAAGGAAGTAAGAATAATCAGCCACCATACTCTAATTGTAGTCTTAAAAGCCACGTTAACCTATTTACCCGTGGATAACATGACTAAGATTGGAGTTGTATCGACAAAAAACTAATATAGCAGCTGCTGCTCTTTTTATGTGCAACTTCCAATACCGGCTGATGTTAAAATGGTGCATAGGAGACAACCTAATCTTAATTCATCCAGAGGCACAACTAGAGGGGACCCAAGATTGCATCTCTGGGTAAATGAGGCCAACTGTGTTTCAGGTAAAAGGGAAACATACTGGAATAGGGAATGCAAGATTTGGAAATAGGAACATGCGGTTGCCCTTATTTACCCAGAGATGCAATCACTTAGGGTCCCCTCTATTTCAGCCACAAGGATTTCCTGCTATAAAATAGAGAAACTATGGACCCATACCTCGGGGTGGGTTTATAGGGAAGGTAATAAGAGAATGCAAGATAATTTGCAGTGTACAGTACTATACATTACAAACCAGTGTGTGGGGAACACCAGGGTTCTCTGTGAAGTTGCTGGGGGTTCCTCAAGAGATAATGAGAGGATCCGTTACAGATCCTCCCTTGTGATGAATTAGTGCAAATTTTGTGATATATTTACATTACTTATATGAATATTGTATTTATAGCACAGATGAATGAGAGATACATTAAAAATATAATCATTTTACTGTATTATGTATGGGTTACCCAACCATTACCCCAACCATAACATTGTTTAACGATTTGGGAAGGAAAATAAAGTTGAGAATCACTGTATTACACACTTATTAATCCCATCATGGTTGGAATCCAATCAATACCCAAGAAATCCATTCCAGCAATGCCCACACAGTTATCAGAGTCCAGTCGTTTATACATGTTTTGGAATAATGCCTGCATTGTTTAATATAAAAAAGAGGATTCTGGTTACTTTATCTGACACACTGACAATGACAGTAGAACCAATAAATAAGCAGTTCTGCCAGTGTGACTATGATAGATTTGTACAGAATGTTCCCGCACTGAGCACTAAGCACTGGTGCAATAAAGGGAGAACCTCGTTACAGAAGAAGCAATTTCTTATATGTGGTTTGAAACCATCTGTCAGTTTTACATACTTTGCTCTTAAGCTTACTGTATCTTTGTTAATTATTCATTTTTTTCATTCACATTACTGTCTCCTGAATAATAAAAAGCTTTCATTTGCCTCAAAGACTTAGTAATTCTTTGAGATACAATAACAGACCTCTATCAGTACTTAGCAATAATATTACATATATTCAAGAAATCAAATCAAAACAACTATAGCTGCAACAGCAAACAGGAATTGGAATTTAAAGGGGAACTAAATGGCTTATACACCCCCTCCAATTTGTTAAACACAGTTTGAGGACCTCAAATGCTATGAGACAAGCACAGATGTGATAAGGTCCCGCCCCCTTCTCTTGGCAAGCAGGCTAATCTATTTGAAGACATGCTTTGCACAAGGCAATTGCACCATTCTTTCACACTGCTTTAATACCAGAGGAAACACAAAAAATGGTCAGTCTGATTCATTACACACACCTGAACATCTTTAGACTAGAACAATAGGTTGTACTACAATATCATCCAGTACCGATTAGAATATAGGGTAAATCTGGTCAGAATTTTTAAGACAACATTCCCCCTTATGTACTAGGCTTAATTTAACAGAACGGGTAAAACGTTTGAATGGCAGAAAATGGCCATAAACAGATAAGGATAAAAGCTTTGGTACAATACTGTGCCATTCTATTCACATAGATCAAAACACGAATTGAGCCGATTTGGAAATGATTACAGATCACGTCAGGTAACACTGACGTGCTGGGTCAATAAAGATAGGTAAAAGGGGGATGGTTAGTGGCATATCTGATTTTTTCCAAGGACAGCAGGCTAACTGTAACATTAAATGAAATTGGAATTGCATGTCAATGTTGGATGAAGGTTTTACACAGTTCCTATTAACCATATTAAATGAATTGTTGATGCCTGTTAAAATAGCACATGTTCAAAACAAACAGCAAAACATATTCCTATTTCCTGGTTTGCATATAAAAATGCTAAAAGCTTTTTAATACTTTTCTAATATTGGAAATAGCATAAACACAGAAAAAATGTAGACAATATAAATAGACCAAACAAAAGTTGCTTTCCTAGGCATTTTACCATTTCTATACAACTATCTTTACTTTAATGATTCAATATAAAAAGAAACCTTCACTTCCATCTGAATGCAAGAGAATCCTTGGAAGGCATGACAACCTGTATCCATGGATACAAAAACTCTTGACCAATATGAACAATTAAACTGATTCAGCTACGTGATGTCAAGTAGGCTGCATGAAATTGTATGAAACAGCAAGCCTGTTGCTCTCCAGCTATTTCTGAGACTTTTCAACATGCTTTATACCATATGGAAAGTTCTTGGTTTGTTCATTTATAACTTCATGAACTGGTCATTTTACAGTACCTCTTTTTTTAACAAACAAGGCAGACAAAAAAATTCAAGCAGGTTGACATATTTAAAATAAGATCATATGTCAGTTATTTTTATACAAAATTGTGATTTTTCTATCATCATTAATAAAACTTAGAATTAACTGCATTAAATGTTATATTTGTTCTTATTAGAGTATAGCAAACTGACAAGTGCTGTGTTTCTCTAAAAGAAAATCATCCTAGAAACCCAAAACAAGAAAATAATGTATAAAACATTATATAACTCCTCCTTTCCCAATAATAGTTATATATGCATTTACTAATATATTAGGGCAGCTAATGTTGCCCTGGCCTAGATCCATATAACACTTTGATTGACTTACTCTCAGGACAATGGCTTTGCACTCCGGAGTTATGGATAGTGTCAGGGGCATGCCAGAGAACAAGCACAGCAATTTTTTTCTTGTTGCCCCATTGACAAGCATGAAAACGTCTGTTTGCACAGTGGTTCTTTTTGAAGCTACATATATGTAAACATATGCACAATCACATTACTTGTTTTAAAGCATAAATAATTTGCCAAAAGCAAAAGGTACTTCAAGATCTGTAAACTGGACCATCTATTTGTGGATTTGAATAAAGGTAGATAAGTAATAATTACTTGTAAAAAGGTTTCATTGTGGACTTTTTAATTCAACGAATGGTGATTTTTTTTAAAAACCTCTTAGTAAAATATTGTTCTTGCATTAATTCTTGATATTAAGCTATATTTGCAATGCTGAATAAAGTTATACTTGGTATACCTAAATTAAAGAATTGCAAACATGATATTAGTCATTACAAGAACCGCACTTTACTAAGAACAGCTTCATCTACATTCCAATAGTTTTTCCTTTGATCAACAAAAGATTTATTCACTTTTAACAATAATGAAATACATTATTGCACCATATATATGGTATGGCTAAGATGCCTCTAAAGGATCAGCAAATTCCCCAGACTGTTTAAAGAGATTTCCAAAAACCCTCTACAGGTCTCATGTAGCATCTATGCCTGATAGAAAACAATGTGGTAATTGGATGCCACAACCAAGCACTGGGGGCTTGCTCCCCCAGCGGTTGGGGCTGGGGGCATGCTCCCCCAGCCCCAACCGCATTAATATAATTGTTAGAAAGTAGCCCGATTCTTACTTACCTGCCCTCTCTCCCCTGCTGCAGTGTTCAGGCCCTCTGCTTGCATGGAATTGAAAGCTGGGGGCGGGACCAGCAGCCGCGTCCGTGATTGGCTGAGAGGCAGGGAGGGCTGCACTGAGCATGCCTCAACCTTGATGAGGTTGAGGAAGTCTCAGGCACAGCATGAGTCACACACTGCTCCTACACAGTTGTTTCCTGGACTTTGGAGGGGCACAGCAGGGGAACTATTTTGAGCAGGAATGTAAGGTAAGGATTGTTTTAAACTACTTGATGTGGCCAGTAAGGGGTTCAATTTTAGTTTTGGGGGTGGACATGCCCTTTAAAAAACTTCCATCTGGGAGCTTTCTATTGATTATATACATAATATATACAAATAACAAATAATTCATCCAGTGAAATACCCATTAATCTTGCCCTTACAGCTTTTGAATGGATGTTGCTCTACTACTGTTGCTCTACCAATAGATAAACTGGGAGATCCAATATTGTAAAAGCGCGTTCCCGTGATGCAAAACTCGATTACGTCTGTGATTGCATCGCAGGGTTGCAGAAAGGTAAGACACACAGCTTTGCGCTGCTTTAACATAAAATTTAGGGGAATTGTACAGGGATCATTGAGTCATTTCCAAAAGAAAAAAGCACAATAAAAACGTTAACCTGATATTACATCGGGTTGCGTGGGTTACAGACTTATTACAGTGATACTGAATCTCCCGGATAATGTATTAACCGATTATGCCCTTCATTCTTCATCCACCAATTAAACACTATGTTATGACTGCAGCAATCCTGTTCCATTATCTTTGTTACAAAGTTTACCAAAAAGTGTTAGTTTTTACACATTTCCCCCTCCAAAATTGGAACTGGCTAAGGATTTTGTTAAGGGCCAAAGCTCGACCAGATGATCTTGCCTAAAGTAAAGTAAATGCAAGACGTAAATTTAAATACGTAATGACACAAAAAACAATCGATTGCCACCATCTAATATAAAACGAAGATCTTACCTTTCACAGGCTCTGACAGTCCATGCTGCAATTATCCATAATGAGATACTAAAAACCAAAAGTACTGTTCCTGGGCATATTGTCATTAATGTTTTCATTACAAAACGTGTGTTGAAGTTTATTTTATTTAGTGCCCCAATGCTTCTAGAAGAGGCATCAGTGAAAAGTTTGCTATGTAAAAGCATTACTCTGGCAATAAGATATAGTCTTAAGAACATTGGTATAGATAAAATAATATCCACATCTGCTGTTGTTGTGGAAGGTGTATAGGAAAAGGCAAGTCTTGCTGTCCATGTGAATGTGTAATTTCCTGGTATGGGATGAATTGCACATACTATTATTTCCAAGCAGATAAAGAATATTCGTTCATAGGTCATGGCTATTCTCCAGTCGTCAGCGCCGTTATCCACCATGAACAGCTGAAATCAGAGATTTAAGTATTATTAGGATAATAAAGGTTGATATTTTTCTTTTTTCCAATCAATGGTGAATACACAGAATCTAAATTCTAAAGAATTTGCTAATGACAATGATACATTATTACAGTATAGTAACATTAAAAAGTGTCATACTCCGATTTTTTTTTTTTAATGATTTAATGGTGTTATCTGTCAGCTGTCAGACCTGGCCATTTTCAAACTCGCTTTCCAAATTGACCATCTTTTATTTATTTTAAAATATGAGATTTGAACCAGCTTTGATTTTTATTAGATGTTATCCAATATGTACTTTAAGTCACAAAGTGAGTACACTCTCACAACATATGACACTTTGATACAATGTAAAGTAGTCAGTGTACAGCTTGTATAACAGTGTAAATTTGCTGTCCCCTAAAAGACTCAGTACACAACCATTAATGTCTAAGCCGCTAGCAACAAAAGGGAGTACACTTTTGCCTGCAGTACTAGTATAGTATACCGTATATACTCGAGTATAAGCCAAGGTTTTTAGGTTTAAAAATCAACCTAAAAACCTTGACTCGGCTTGTACTCGAGTCAAGCGAAAACTTACCTTGATTCCAGTTGCAGCCACGATTCAGGAAGGAAAGCCGGCAGTTCCCAGTAGATCTTCACGGGTGCGCGATGATGTCATCGCGCACGCCGGCGGGATGACATCATCGCGCAGCGGTGAAGAACTACTGGGAACTGCACAGAGCGAGCGGCAGCCAGCGGAGAGCTGAAGACTGAAGACCGGCGGAGAGCTGAAGACTGGAGAGATGAAGACTGAAGAGATGAAGACTGAAGACTGGAGAGATGAAGACTGAAGACTGGCCAGGTACGGTAAGTGAACTGGGGGGGCTCTAGGGTGGCCATACAGTAGCACCCAATACCTTTCTACTATAGGTGTTTGGAAACTACAACTCCCAGCAACGAAAGCATGCTGGGAGTTGTAGTTTCCAAACATCTACAGTGGAATGGTATTAGGCAACTATCTACCCTCGGCTTATACTCGAGTCAATCATGGGTTACCGATTTTGGAGGCAAAAATGGGTACCTCGGCTTATACTCGAGTCGGCTTATACTCTAGTATTTACGGTAGTATTTGAGGTTGAATAAAGACATATGTCCATCCAGTCCAACCCATCTAGCAATATCCTCATTTCCTGTCTAACTGTTGATCCAGAGGAAGGCAAAAAAACCCACCAAATTTATGAAGGGAAAATAATTCCTTCCTGACTCCAAGTGGCAATCAGAAATTTCCCTGGATCAACTCTAATTTATGTATCAATACAAGTAAATTGCAACATTCCTTGTTTGCAGAAACTCATCCAGCTTTTTTTTTAAACTGACCAATGAACCTGCCACAACAACATCCACTGGAAGACAGTTCCATAGCTTTACCGTTCTCACAGTTAAAAACCCTTTCCTAACTGGAAGTCTAAACCTTTTTTCTTCAAGTCTTAAGGGATGTCCTCTGGCATGTTCTATTGGTGAACAATGCCCCAGATAGTTTATTTTATGGCCCGTTAATGTATTTATGCACAGTAATCATATGCCCACGCAAGTGCCTTTTCTCCAGTGTACATAATTGTTACTTTTCCAGTCTCTCTTCATATTCAATCTCCCCCAATCCCCTTATTAATTTAGTTGCCCTTCCCTGAACCCTTTCCATTTTAAAGACGTCCTTTTTGTACACAGGATTCCAAAATTGCACTGCATATTCCAAATGAGGCCAATTCTTTGTAAGGAGGGAGAATAACATTTTCCTCCCTTGAATCCATACCTCTCTTTATACAAGACAATACCATGCTGGTTCTGGCTGTTGCCGCCTGGCACTGCTTGCTTCCTTCCTTTAAGCTTGTTATCCACCAAAACTCCAAGATCCCTTTCCAACAGGGAATCACTTAACACTGAGCCATTTATAGTATAAGCAGCACAAGGATTTTAAGTCCAAAATGCATCACCTTACATTTATCAATATTGAATCTCATCTGCCACTTAGCAGCCCAATGTGACAATCTATCCAGATCCCCCTGCAACAATTGCACATCCTCTGAAGTTTTTAATGGTTGACAAAGTTTTGTGTCGTCAGCAAACACAGAAACCTTGCTGACAATACCCACTTTGAAATCATTAATAACTAGATGAGCCCCCAACACAGAACCCTGTGGCACCCCACTTAGCACTTTAGTCCATAATGATAAAGCCCCATTAACAACTACTCTCTGAATCCTATACATTAACCAGTTTTCTATCCATGTACAAATGTGACTCCCCAGACCAACAGACCTTAAGTTTATACATTAGTCGCCTATGGGGGACTGTATCAAAAGCCTTTGCAAAATCCAAGTAAACTTCATCTACTGCTATGCCAGAGTCTAAATTTCTACTTACTTCCTCATAGAAGGCAAGCAAGTTAGTTTGACAAGAGCTTTTCCTCCTAAACCCATACTCATGCAGCCCTTAACAATCACACTCCCACCACCATGCTTGACTGTAGGCAAGACACACTTGTTGCCGCCCACACACCTCTGAACCAAATAAGTTATCTTGGTCTAAACAGAACAAAGGACATGGTTTCAGTAATCCATGTCCTTTGTCCGAATGTCTTCGGAAAACGGTCTGTGGGCTTTCTTATGCATCTTCTTTGGTCATCCGTGGTGAGGCCTTTTTTAAATAGAACCTGTCCTGTTAAACTGCTGTATGGTCTAGGCCAATATGCTGCAGCTCAGTTTCAGGGTGTTGGCAATCTTTCTATAGACTTGACCATCTTTATGTAGAGCAACAGTTTTTTTATTTTTAGATTCTCAAGAGTTATATTTATTTTTTTAACCATTAACTGCCACGTTCAACATCCAGTGACCAGTATGAGAGTGTAAGAGCAATAACACCAAACGTAAAAAACCTGTTCCCCATTCACCTCATAACACTAACGAATCACATGACATCCAGGAGAACATAATTTTGACATTTTTAATTTAGCGATGTACTCATTTTTGTTGCCAGCAGTTTAGATATGAATGGCTGTGTGTTGGATCCTTTTGAGGGCACAGCAAATTTACACTGTTATACAAGCTGTACACTGAATACACATTGTATTAACGTGTTAAATGTTCAGTATTTTCTCATGAAAAGTTAATAAAATATTTTTTAAAATGTGAGGGTGTACTCACATTTGTGACATACTGTATGTATTCTTATACAAGGGGCTAAAGGTCTAGTCTGGTAAAAGGGCTTACTACAAAAAAACCTCACATTTGGTTAAAAAAAAACAGTCTCTACTATTTAGTAGAGACTGTGAGCAAATGTAATTGATTTAAAGGGAAACTTTGGTCTCCAAACATGTTTATTATAAATAAAAGGACAGTTTAAGGAATCTTTAGTTCTACTCTCTCACTATGTGAAAACAGGACCCGTGAGTGGGTGGGGCCATGGGACCCGAGAGTGGGGGGGGCACATGGGGCCAAAGTGGGCCTGCAAATGGAGGTGTCATGGGGTCCATGAGTGGGAGGGACAAGGGAGGCTGCAAGGGGAGGAGGAGACACAGGCCAGATTGACCGTCATCCATTGACGTGGTTTCAGAGCAGCAAACAGGAAGTGGTGGACCTGGTGATGCTGCTGCCATATCACACACAAAAATCTAAATATCTTCAAAACTTTGCCAAATAAACAATGACAATAAATTGCAAAAATTCTCAGGAGAGCAATTTCTGTCAATTTACCTAAAGTCATTTTGGGACCACAGTTCCACTTTAATGCAACTATGAAAGTGTTTCAACACTTTAAGGACATATTCCTTAAAACAGAAAAATTGCAAATCCCCGGATACATAGCTGAACTGAACTCTTCCGTAAGCACAAGTAGTTTTACCTTTAGACACAACATCTTTTAAACTTTCTTCTGGTGTAATGTTGTATATGAAGTAGGAGCCGTACACGTTTTAAACAAAAAAGGGGGTCCTTAACCCATTTATTTCAGGGAATCCACGTGGAATCCAACAACGCACTTGGGACATGGCAGGACGTCTAGAGATCAGCACCACACTGGAACTAAAAGACCATGTGCTATCTGAGTGCACTATCCCCATTTCTTGTCTCTGGTATAATGTCAAAACTTCAAATTCAAGCAAATTGGGGTTCCCCCATTTGCTTAAGTATGCTGCTTAGACAGGATGAAGCATTTTCAACTTCATCACTGGTAACCATAAATAAATGTTGCTGCAAGTCATATAGTTTTTTTTTTTTTGCAGTTACTGACACGATTCAACACACTCTTTCAGTTAGTACTTGTGCATCAACTAACCATACTAACCAACTATTTGCATATTTTAAATGATGACTGCATTCTACCCAATAGGTGTCTTTGGTTATGTAAAAAAATAGGACTTTTAAAGATATCCATTAATGGATAATTTTGTTGATCTGACCTTTATTTCTTTAGTTATCCAATCTTAAACCATCTAATTTCATCTGTCAACTCTTATGGTGTGTGCAATTTACGGTAGCTGAAAGGGTGTGTGGACAGCATGGTGGGAAATTCCTTTTCTACTTATAATGATTACTGACCATGCTTGACCTGACAGATAGTCAGGGTGGATTACTAAGCAACAGCAACAAACACACACACACAGTGCTTACTTCTATTAATTTATGTAGATTGAAATGAGACAAAGTATTTTTTTTTTTTTAGTATTCATACCTTTTTAACTTTTAGATCAAGGGACTTTTTTTTTTTTTTTGGTAAAACCTTTTGTAGATATGTTTTACTTATATAGTAATAATAATAATGCAATAGGTAGTCCTTTGCAGTGTAGAATTCTTTTGGGGCCTAATTGATACCAGTCAGTGCTAATCAAATTGAAGGTTTCCTTTAAAGGGTATGTATACTAAAAAAAAAATACTTTTACTCATATTAATCTATAATTAAATACTTATAAGCAGCAATTACTTTGAAGTGTGTGTTGCTGCATGCATTCAATACAGTCCTCTGTGAGGGCAAGCATGCTCAATAATCTGCTAAAAACTAGAAGGGTTATTCAATAAAAGTTCTTATCGTTTAAAATGGTGCTAATTTTGCCCCAACCAATCAGATGTTAGCTTTCAAATGTTAAATAAGATCTGATTGGTTGGGGCAAAATTGGCACCATTTTAAACGATAAGAACTTTTATTGAATAACCCTGCAAGTGTCTGCCAAAAGTGTGTGTCCAATTCTGTAGGCCTGCTAGGGGAAAAGGCTGGATGGACATTTAGTAGGTAACAAAAGTCTGTACAGAGGATGAGAGCATGCGAATAAGAGAGAGAAGTGAAAGCTTAAACCTATGCAGTAAACTGACTTCATAACCATATATTCCAATAAAGATTTGTGTTTATTTTAGGTGGAATAAAATTAGTTATGGCAGCAGAACTTTCCAAGAAGAAATTGCAACCAGGCAGTTTGAGATTTGTGATTTTGCGATTAGTGCAGGGTGGACAGGTATATATTTGGGTACCATCAGCATATAGACAATATTAAAAGCCAAATTACCGGATGATAATGTACAGGAAAAACAGTAAGGGACAAAGCTCTAAGCAGAACCACAAAAGAAGTGTTATGAACATAGGATTCAGAGAAAGATCTGTCAGGGGGTCGATGACAACCATTGAGCAACTAAAGTTTGGATTCCCAGGAAGTGAAAAATGTACACGAGGAGGGAATCATCTATAGTACCAAAGGCACTTTACTTATGGCTGTCTCTGTAGAATGGCCAGGTCAAAATCCTGATGAAAATAGCATTTATTTATTATTAAATATTCATTTATAAGACCAACTGTTCTACAGAATGCAAAGCTGCAGACGCTATCCTAAACTTGAAAAGAAGAACTAACTCTATTATTTGGGAATACACTTATAATTAAAAACCTCTTTAGATAATTAATCTTGTTGGACAGTCAACTGTATTAATTATAATATTGCACAGCAGTAGATTCAGGTCATAGTTAAAAGTTATATGTACTCCCTCTAAGGATAAGGTATTATTTTATTTGCAGTCACTCAAAGAGAAATGTCTCTATTCAATGGCCCATTAAAATGTGAAGATTGTTGTCATGGACACAGAGTTAGAGAATAAAAATATTTTCACTGGGAAAACAAAAGAAACATTTAGCATTGATAATTTATTTTATCAAAGGAAAAAGAAACTCCTATAGCAAAGTAAAGTTAAATTACATATAAAGTTGGGACACTGTTGTAGATGTAAATACCGTATATACTCGAGTATAAACCGAGTTTTTAAGGTTTAAAATATACCTTAAAAGCCTGGGCTCGGTTTATACTCGGGTCATAGAGAAAAAGTATTAAGATTGGTATTATAGAAGCCGGTACCTCTGTGGAGGAATCGGAGTCCAGGAGAAGGATTAAAGTAGTAGTCCAGGAGTAATCAGTGAGACCGGGACCAGCACCGGAGCTGTAAGAGGCAGAGCACGCGGGACGTGCGTAACTTACGTGCCCACACGCTCCGATTACATCATCAGTCTGTCCCTACCAGGAATAGAGAATGAAGGATTCTTCATGGAGCCGGACAGGAAAACAGGTCCAAGAACCTGTCAGCACGCTAGTAAGGAGGATGCTCCTGTGTATGGGGTGGCTTAGGGGTGGGTACTCAGTCTTCCTTATGCAGTGGTGGAGTGGGGGGTATGGCTGCTGGGTGACACTGTATAATATGTTCATATGGTGCATAAGCCAGGTCATATACTTTTACTGCCTCGGTTTATACTCGAGTCAATCATTTTACTAGTGTTTTTCAGGTAAAAGTAAGGACATCGGTTTATACTCGGGTCGGTTTATACTTGAGTATATACGGTAATAACAAAATTCAATGATTGGAAAATAATTTTAATTCTACGTATTAATTCTATGTAGAAAAAAAGCACAAAGACAACAGAGGACTAAGTAAGCTCTTGAGCATGGGCCCTTTTCCTTGTGTATTAAAGGGCAAGTCCCATCCCAAAATGAAAACTTACATACAGGTAAATCACCCCCCAAAACCCATAAACGGTAATAGTTTGAAATGTGAAATATATAAGTCAAACCTGAAATCCTGCACAATGTCCTGTTACCCCTTGCTCAGTTTCCATTAGGCCTCCAGAAGCATAGCAGGCACACAGTAATGAATTCATAGGACAAAGTATGATATATCAACATATTTTAAAGATGTCATTCTTTCTAAAAGATGTTCTTATGAGGGTGGAGTTGGCCTCTAAGGTTATTTAATAAATAAAAGAAAGAAGGAAATACTAGTTTTGAGGAAAGACAATGTTTTCATTATCTCAAAGCACGGATAGGATTGACTGTGTCAGAATGCCAAATCTATGACTTGTATTACTGAGATGTTTCAATGATTTTACACACCTTCCTCAGAGAGAACATGTTTTTACCTGTAGTAATGTAAACCAACAAGCGGGATAATATCTGTGGTATTGTTAGATCAACTGGACTTGAAGTTAATTATTAAAGAAATTTTGTTATCTTAAAGGGTATGTCCACCCTAAAAATCAATTTTGGATATATGATTCCTCCTGTCCCCCCAGCCCCAACCTCTCTATTTATACTCTTAGAAAGTGCCCCAAACTTTACTTACCTCCCCTCTTTCCTCCGTCGAGAAAATGCAAGCAGAGGGGCGGGACCGGCAGTCGCGTCTGTGATTGGCTGAGCGGCAGCCAATCACGGACGCGACTGCTGGGAGTTCATTTGGGCGGAAGGTAAGTAAATTTTGGGGAGCTTTCTAAGAATACAAATGGAGCGGTTGGGGCTGGGGAACAGGGGGAATCCTATATCTTAAGGGTTTTACGCTAGGGGGAGGGAATCCGGAGAGGGAGGGAGAGGGAGGAGGAGAAGGGTCCTATATGGACTCTGCTATCCTCCTGGTGGGCAGTTTTGGGGACTTTAGTGGGGAATAAAGGAGAACCTTATGGAGCTGGGATGTGAGGTAAGGATTTTCTACACTACATGATGTGGCCAGTAGTTGGGGGGGATTATAGTTTTGGGGGTGGACATGCCCTTTAAAGTCTAGTTGATCCCAATGAATAACACAGATAGACTACCAAAGATTGGCCACTGACCTGGATGAATGAGATCCTTCACAAACAACAGCGATACTATTAATTTTTTATCTATCATACACACATTTCAGATGTCAAATTTATCTTTTACTGTGTGTTTGGACATCCGCACATATCTAGTAGCTTTATGCATTTAATAATCTACCAAGCTCAAGTGGGGTAAATCTAAAAAATTTTGATCTACAGCTAACAAGTAACTAGTAGTTTTCTTCAATCCATGGCATTTTAATGACAACCTTTAGGCTCATGATTTTATAGTGAAAATGTGTCTTACATGGGAGAAATCCATTCACAATGTTTTCACAGATGTCTAACATCCCAGGAAGTGTTTCTCACAAGGGTAGTCTCTAGGAGAACATTAGGTATTGGCAGCTATCTTCTGGATGGAATAGACAAATGAATAGGCAGGGTGCATCACTGTTAAAGTATTGTTTGGAATTTCAACAGTTTTATATTTTATGCAAATAACAAAAGAAAAATGCAGCAGTATTAGCCTTATTCTTAGGCAAGTTCCTCTGGTTTAGTTGTCTTTAATCTATTCAACTATATTTCCAGTATTTAAAACAGTATTGTAGGGTATATTTCTTCCAAACCAGTTGTTTTTTTTAAATGTAAGTATTGCTATCTCCCTTGTAGGATTTATACCTGCACTAAATGTAATGCTCCCAAAACCATACTTATACAGCAAGTGTTATCTTAATAGAAAAATATTATTGAAAACCTGTCTTATTACGGTACCCATCCTCTACATGTATTCCCCCTACACTATGTAGTCAACAAATTTAGTGTTCCAGGCAGTTTCTTTCTACTCCCTTATCTTTAAAAAAAACATCATATTTTTTTTCTTTCCCCTCTCACACATACTGTCATATAAAAAAAGAAAAAAAGTTTACAAAGAAAATGTAATGGGCAGGGGCATCAGAAATGTTTGTTTACAATGTTAATGATGTCTAACAAGCACTGAAGTGTTTAACATTATTCTCGTGCAACAACATGTTCATTTTACCACTGGTGTGACTTCAATATCCTGCAAACAACACACTTTCGGATACCTAGAACATCTATTTAATTTTTAATTAACTACACAGCCTTACAGTTTCCCCACTCCACTATTGATAGTTCATCTTTTGTACTGCATAGATACCTGATATTCTTAAGACTCCGTTCAAGCAGAAAACACGGTTCTTGCATTTCACATACAATGTATACAATTTATTCCTTCTACATGTTTTAGGATTCAGAGGAAAAGGCCAAGATACAAGCACATTATGCATCATGTCACCTGCGACATAACTGATGTGTGAGAAACCAAAATTTGTCTTACTTCTGCTTGTACTGACACATTTATGAATATTTTATATTGTTTGTACCAACTGAATAACATTGTGTTTATAGTTTCAAGAGCAACCTGGGTAGTTAACTTTCTGAGAACAACACCTTAGCTCTGCCCCTGCTCTATTTTTTACATTATTAACTGCCTTAAGGAGGCAGACTTAAGTTTAAGTATTCACAACCGATAGAAATGCTTAAATAAGATTTACAGAAAGAAAGAGCATAACAATTTAAGATAATAAAGGGAAAAGAAAAGCACAAAACATACTCCCCAGCCTTTTAAAATAAACAATATCACCTATAGATGGAAAGTAAAGTATTGTTAGATACCTTGTGGCTAATATACCAAAAGTGCAAAAGTTTGCACAATATTATTCTGCCGCATCATCTGATTGGTTGCTGCAGATTAATAGCATGGGCAAACTTTTGCACCTCTATTTACATAGCCCCCTCGTACCCCCCAAATAATACAGCGGTCCTTTGCAGTTGAATATACAGCTCTCATGAGATGCAGCATGATTTTGCACAAATAGCAGCAGATCTAGGAAATTCTTAGCAGTCTATGGACTACAACATACTGATAAGTATTACCAGTTGAACTTGGGAAACAAAGTGAAAAGCAGCTTGTAATTGTGTACAAAGGTTCCTTTTACATTTGTGTGTGTGCCCTCAATTTATAGTCAGGAGCTCCATTTATCTTCCCTAAAAGGCTATGTCTCGTGTTCCAATGGGCCATGGACACATGAAAGAGAACCAGCATGAATGTAATCCTATAGCTGGATGGAACCGGTAGAGTAAAGCAGATGCCTCTTTTATTCCCCATTAGAATGGAAATTCCTCAAATACAGATTTCACTAAAATAAAAACTAAGAAAATAACCATTTTTATATTAAAATCCTATATTAAATCAATTAAAAAATTGATTTTCTGATAATCATTGTCACCTGCAGTGACTGTGCAGGTAAGATGCTTTTTATTTTTATTTTCTAAGCAAAAAAATATCTTTGTAAATCACAATTTACTATAAGGTGTGCAAATCCAGTAGTGAAAAGGTTACATGAAACTAAAAATTCAACAAACGCACAGCAGTTTGCACACAGAGGCATTTTTGGTATTAGTAAACCAGCAGAATTCAGTTTACCTAATAACCTCTTAACACATTCTCTGCTGGTTCACACCCATTAGATGCAGTGCGTGGTAAAAGGGCAATTGAGGATTGTTTTATAATTCTCAGATTCTTTATATTTTTTCCTTTGAAAGAAATAAATTGGGTCTGGTAAACATGGTATTGATAGGAAAATCTGAGGCCGACAGTATATCTTCCTTTAGAAGACTACCTCCAGATAGTTTCCACATACAAAAAGCAGTGTTATCTGTAATTAACGCAACTTGAGCATTTGATACAGAAAGTCATCAGACTTATCGAAGGAATGTAACTCTACAGTACTACAGTCTAAAATATCTTTAAACAGGCAAACCAGTAGCCAGGAAAAACATTCTGTACACAAAATTCATCAGAATAAACTGGAAAAGGACTCAAAAGGTTCAGTGAAATTGTCTTTACATTTACTCATATATAAAAAAGCAAAAGTCCGTATGTGCAAATATTGTTCACTTTATCAAGTTTATTCACTTGAAAAACAGTAATGTATCGCACTCAGGGATGTATTAGTGGAACCCAGACAATAAAACAGCCTTTTCATTAGCTATGGCATATCCTCTCAGTTTGTGCTCTAACCATCACCATTCTTTCATACAGAGATACAGTTAGGTATCTTGAACCTTTCTTAAAGATCAAATAACATAAAATAACAACAATAGGAAAGTTAGGAGGATTTATTTTAAAATGTAATTAGCTCTGTAGAACCCAACTTCTGGCCCTACAGCTGTGGAAACCCGAAGATCCTGTTGTGATGCTGGCAGCTATACATCATAAAAGCTGCAATTTGGACATTCCTGTTGTTAAACTGTAATTTAAATCAGACTAGTCAAACCATTATTTTAAACATCAAATAAGCCCTGTTCATTTAAAATTGGCACACACAAAGAGACATAATAAATATTACTGGAAGGCTAAAGCTAATTAAGAATCCAGAAAGAATGAACTGGCTTCATCTGTTTGAAAATGAGCTGTCAGAACTGCTTAAAATAGCTGTAGTTACTCATTGACAAATGTTAATAGTTAAATAGTAAATTGCATCCGAGCAACAAACCTTTTTATACAAAATCTATTAAAATAAGGATATGATGCGATTGGAATCCTCAGAATTAAAACTGGTTTTCAAAAACAGATCAAGATACAAAATGTAATTCCAATAGTTGATTTATTCTGGTTGATTTATTCTGCTTTGGTAGAATACCTCCATTAAACATGTAAAGTACGTTACCTTTTATAAACACTGTCTGAGAAATAGCGAAAAAAATATGTAAACTCTGATAACACCCCAAGTGCAGTGCAGACAAGTGTTCTCTTTTCACAACAAAAACACGGTATCTTGGCTATTCCTACCTCCCTGACTCCCTGACCCAGGTACATATATGCAGAAAATTGGAATTAAAGGGAAAGTACATTTTACCTCCTTTTTTTCGGTCATCAAACACACAATTTATATCTTGCTCAAACCTTTATTCAAAAATACTTTCAGGTGCGGTGCAATGGAGGACCGGCAAATGAATGGGGTAAAAGAATTAGACATGTATGCAAGCAATGAAGGTCACCTGCACTATAGTTCAAATGGATACCTTTAGTTTACATTGCTTGCATACATGTCTAATTCTATGTGTAGTTGAGTGCTGGAGTCTTTTGTGTAATGTATTATATATATATATATCTCACTGGCACACTTTTCTGCTGAGGATTGCTACAGCAAGTCATCAACCACAGTCTCAAGCAAATCCTGTTACAGTTCAGTACAGAAAACAAAGTTTGGAACAATTACATGCGACTGAGATCATGAGGTGTAGCCAGAAAGTGCTACACAAGACTGTTGAAAGGGCTTAAGTTGTACTAGAGAAGTAAATGCTATAAATGTGTAAACCTATAATGTAATGGAGTATCCAAGCCTTAAAATAAATGCAAATTTCTTGTTGTTGTTCCCAGAAGTCCATATCTTGCCAATAAGGTTTACATCACAAGCCACAAAGGACCACGGGGGAAAGTTACACAGACATCATACCACCTTCCCCAAGTCTAGACTTTTCAATGAAAAACACACTTCTTGCAGTGTGTCCAGACACAATCAGGGGACAGGGGGGACTAGAGCCAGCAAGTATGTATATCTTCCTCACCCTGGGTTTATTATTTTATTTTATGGGGAGGGTGTGTTTAAAAAGGGTAGTGGTGTCCATTGAATTCAGAAGATAAAATGATATATATTCTGTTTGTCATCACACTAACCTAGCAAACACCCTCATTACAATAGCCAATCACAAGTCTGTTCTCTTACCATCCACTTTTATGTCTGCCTTCACTAGACCCACCAGAATAATCTCACCAATATTTTATTTGAAGGTGGAATTATTATTACATGACCTTACAGAAATTGTACAATCTGAATTTAGCTTTGGGATCTACAGTCTTTACTAAAGGAGATAAAGTTGGTAAAGGAATTTAGTAAAGAGTAGTTAATATACAAAAAGACTTGTATATAATCTATAGTAAAATGTTAAGCTTCTGGAATGCACAAACGCTTTCATAAAACTATGTTCCAAAATGTTTTTTTATTCTGTTTTCGCAAAGAGGTTTGTTAAAGTTGGATTGCCTATTTCTATTTGTTGTTCATGATTATTCAACACTAGGCATGTAAAAGCTTTGCATACATATACCAGCTGAAATAAAGAGAAGGACGTTCAGCAAGTTATAATAATATTTATTGCTCCACAATATCTGTATTATAAATGACCCACACTCTATCCCACTGGGTAATTGATGCTGTAGAATTGCAATAAGTGAACAAAGTTCAACTGACTTATTATTCAGAACTAGCAGAAGTGGAATTTAGATGCTTTCCAGGACTTATATTTTAGCAGCTGTTTATTTGCTGAATCCTTCAGAATCAACATGCATTACTTGTTTTAAAATCTGCCCTTAATCTTCTTATTCTGGACGTCTGTGCAAATAAAGATCTGGCTTTTTCTTTTCTATATTGTGCGCTCTGATTTTATATTGAAAAATGTAATCTGGAAATCAGTTGACTGATTAATAGATAGTAAATTCCTTAACCCCTGCTTGAGTACAGAACTGCACAGTCAGGGGGGGGGACACATTCAAGGTGAATATTATTTAGAGGAACAGTTCTGAAATACCAAACACTTACAAAATTAGATTTTTAGATATTATTATATAAAAAAAAACATACATTTAAATAGCTTAAATGTATGGGTTTTAAGTTGTACTCCATTCCCAGTATGAAAAGGGTTAATACCACACACCCATTAACCATTTTCTTTGATAACACAATGCAGCATTGAAAAATGGCTCCCTGTGTACATGAATTGCCTCTTCTAACCAACCTGGCAGTTTCATTCATTAGGTATCATTTGGTCCATGCAAGACTAGGTACTATAAATAAATTACTTCAAATATAATGAGGAGGGCTGAATCTGTCATTGCTGCTCAGATAGGAAAAAGGGAGAGCTGCTTCTATTATGGATTTCATAATGAAATCTGGACAAGTGTAAATGAAGAGATGGAAACCTAACACAATGTGAATTCAATGCACACAGTATTTTACTTGTATTTGCCTTTTATAATGCATGTTTTCCCTGTTAGACAATGACAGGTAATGTAAAACATTGATATCCTCTTATTTTACAACTGTCTCCAATAGATAGAAAGCGGTTATCTAATAATATAATAAAACCAAGGGAGGTAAACATAGTAAATGAAATTTAACAAATATGAATCTGTAAACAAAACCTCTAAAAGGATTTACATTAAAGGAAACTCCAGAGCTCAATTAAAATGTATCCAGTCTATCCAGTCAGATAAAGCTCACTGTACGTTCCCCCCAAACGTAGGTGTGTGTGTGTGTGTTTCACCACACAGTACTGTATGTAACTAAATTTAAAAACACACAGATGAGAGGAAAGCCTTTGCTGTAAAACGATAAGTGTGACACCCAGACAGGGAGGAACCCAGGACACATTTATTTATTGGTCCCTGACCTTTAAACACGACACCAGACTTGTTCCATGTAAGTGACTCTGCAGTTTATCTATCACATTCCCACAAACCGAGACAGGATCCTTGTTTAGAGGTTACAGTTTCTCCTCCATGTGTTGACAGACATAAAAGGCCCTTTGCAGTGACATTTTCCTCCATATCCACCCACACCCTCTATCCCAGCCATGCCATTGTTCTGGGTTTTGTTGGTTCTTACCCCCAATATGGCAGTAATGTTGAATCTTGGCACTCCAGATGTTTAGAAACTACAACTCCCAGCATGCCTTGTTAGCAGTGGTGGAGTGCGAGGGTTAACAGCACTGCTCTATATTGACCAGCATGCAGCTCTGCTTTACTGGCTTTGTATTCGGTGCCTGTCACCTTCACATTGTGTAGCTGGGGAATCCCCTTCTGCCAGAATTCGTGCTACATAAATGTACATGCACACATTACAGGCACACACGTGTTACACAGTACATGGTATCTACATGATGCAATGACAGACAGACCGACCAACCATCCAGCAGCACATCATTGCCTGGAGAACGACAGCTGGCGCACGCGCACAACAAACGTTCCAATGAGCTGGGGAGAGCCGGTGATTCCGATCAGGGGTAACCCCGGAAAGCGCCTCTCCCAGCTCATTAATGAGCCGCGGGCTCCTTGGGAACAGACAGGCGGCTGTGTTTAGCTCTGGGAACCATGAATTATGCAGGATCCTGTGTGAGGGGCAGCGCAGGTCACTGGCTGAGGAAAAGGACCGGGTTTCCCTGGGTGTGATCGGCTCCTGGGCTGGAACTGAAAGCGAATGGACTGGGGAGAACGTGGGGTCGGTGTGAGAATCCCCAGTAATACAATAGAACCGGAGATTCCCCCGTCTAACCACTGGGAAGGTTGCGGTTACTGGGCAGCTACAGGCAGCGGTTACTCAGCGTTACATGAGGGAGGTGAGCGAACAGATCGAGTGCAGGGAACTGTCCGAGGTGCTGGAGACTGAGAAATCACGCAGCGCTAAGGGCTCCTCCGTTATCCTTTACTCCAGTATGTATACATCCCTATAGGAATAGTCTGTCACCAGTATCATTACATACCACCCTGCATTATTAATCTCTACACCAGTATACACACCATCCTATATAGTCTATCACTAGTATTATTACATATCACCCTGCATTATTAATCCCTACACCAGTATACACACCATCCTATATCATACTGGTGATAGAGATTTATATAGGAGTGGTATGTTTACTGTTGAGAGAGACTATGTAAGGATGGTGTGTAAACAAGGGAGAATACTTATATAAGGATGTTTATATGTGTTTATACTTTATAGAGACTATCTTATAAAGATGATATGTAAACTGGTTAGATAGACTATATAGGGATGGCGTGTATACTAGTGATAAAGATATTAATGTAGGGGTGGTGTGTATACTGGTGAGAGTACATGTAGGGATAGTGCAGATGAGAGAGTATTCATGTAGGGATGGTGTGTATAATGGTGAGAGATTATTAGTAGGGATGGTGTGTATACTGGTGATGGACTATATAGGGATGGTGTGTATACTGGTGATAAAGATTAATAATGTAGGATGGTATGTAATGATTCGGTGATAGACTATATAGGATGGTGTGTATAATGGTGATAGAGATTAATAAGGTAGGGTGGTATGTAATGATACTGGTATAGACTATATAGGATGGTGTGTATACTGGTGTAGAGATAATAATGTAGGGTGTATGTATGATACTGGTGATAGCCTTTATAGGATGGTGTGTATACTGGTGATAGAGATTAATTGGAGGGTGGTATGTAATAATCTGGTGATAGACTATATAGGGATGGTGTGTATACTGGTGTAGAGATTAATAATGTAGGGTGGTATGTAATAATACTGGTGATAGACTTATAGGATGGTGTGTATACTGGTGTAGAGTAATAATGTAGGGTGTATGTAATGATACTGGTGATAGCCTTATAGGATGGTGTGTATACTGGTGATAAAGAATAATAATGTAGGATGGTATGTAATAATACTGGTGATAGACTTATAGGATGGTGTGTATACTGGTGATGACTATATAGGATGGTGTGTATACTGGTGTAGGGATTAATAATGCAGGGTGGTATGTAATAATACTGGTGATAGACTATATAGGATGGTGTGTATACTGGTGATAGAGATTAATGTAGGGTGGTAGTAATAATACGGTGATGACTATATAGGATGGTGTGTATACTGGTGTAGGGATTAATAATGCAGGGTGGTATGTAATAATACTGGTGATAGACTATTAGGATGGTGTGTATACTGGTGATAGAGATTAATAATGTAGGGTGGTATGTAATAATACTGGTGATAGACTTATATAGGATGGTGTGTATACACGGTGTAGAGATTAATAATGCAGTGTTGTATGTAATGATACTGGTATAGACTATATAGTATGGTGTGTATACTGGTGATAGACTATATAGGATGGTGTGTATACTGGTGATAGAGATTTATAATGTAGGGTGGTATGTAATAATACTGGTGATAGACTATATAGGATCGTGTGTACTGTGATAGAGATTATAATGTAGGGTGGTATGTAATATACTGGTGATAGCTATATAGGATCGGTGTAACTGTGATAGAGATTAATAATGTAGGGGGGTATGTAATAAAACTGGTGATAGACTATATAGGATCGTGTGTATACTGTGATAGAGATAATAATGTAGGGTGGTATGTAATAATACTGGTGATAGACTATATAGGGATGGTGTGTATAATGGTGATAAAGAATAATAATGTAGGATGGTATGTAATGATACTGGTGATAGACTTTATAGGATGGTGTGTTACTGGTGATGACTGGGAAAAGGCCAAGATACAAGCACATTATGCATCATGTCACCTGCGACATAACTGATGTGTGAGAAACCAAAATTTGTCTTACTTCTGCTTGTTACTGACACATTTATGAATATTTTATATTGTTTGTACCAACTGAATAACATTGTGTTTATAGTTTCAAGACAACCTGGGTAGTTAACTTTCTGAGAACAACACCTTAGCTCTGCCCCTGCTCTATTTTTACATTATTAACTGCCTTAAGGAGGCAGACTTAAGTTTAAGTATTCACAACCGATAGAAATGCTTAAATAAGATTTACAGAAAGAAAGAGCATAACAATTTAAGATAATAAAGGGAAAAGAAAAGCACAAAACATACTCCCCAGCCTTTTAAAATAAACAATATCACCTATAGATGAAAAGTAAAGTATTGTTAGATACCTTGTGGCTAATATACCAAAAGTGCAAAAGTTTGCACAATATTATTCTGCCGCATCATCTGATTGGTTGCTGCAGATTAATAGCATGGGCAAACTTTTGCACCTCTATTTACAAAGCCCCCTCGTACCCCCCAAATAATACAGCGGTCCTTTGCAGTTGAATATACCGCTCTCATGAGATGCAGCATGATTTTGCACAAATAGCAGCAGATCTAGGAAATTCTTAGCAGTCTATGGACTACAACATACTGATAAGTATTACCAGTTGAACTTGGGAAACAAAGTGAAAAGCAGCTTGTAATTGTGTACAAAGGTTCCTTTTACATTTGTGTGTGGCCCTCAATTTATAGTCAGGAGCTCCATTTATCTTCCCTAAAAGGCTATGTCTCGTGTTCCAATGGGCCAGGACACATGAAAGAGAACCGCATGAATGTAATCCTATAGCTGGATGGAACCGGTAGAGTAAAGCAGATGCCTCTTTTATTCCCCAGAATGGAAATTCCTCAAATACAGATTTCACTAAAAAAAAAACTAAGAAAATAACCATTTTTATATTAAAATCCTATATTAAATCAATTAAAAAATTGATTTTCTGATATCATTGTCACCTGCAGTGACTGTGCAGGTAAGATGCTTTTTATTTTTATTTTAAGCAAAAAAATATCTTTGAAATCACAATTTACTATAAGGGTGCAAATCCAGTAGTGAAAAGGTTACATGAAACTAAAAATTCAACAAACGCACAGCAGTTGCACCAGAGGATTTTTGGTATTAGTAAACCAGCAGAATTCAGTTTACCTAATAACCTCTTAACACATTCTCTGCTGGTTCACACCCATTAGATGCAGTGCGTGGGTAAAAGGGCAATTGAGGATTGTTTTTATAATTCTCAGATTCTTTATATTTTTTCCTTTGAAAGAAATAAATTGGGTCTGGTAAACATGGATGATAGGAAAATCTGAGGCCGACAGTATATCTTCCTTTAGAAGACTACCTCCAGATAGTTTCCACATACAAAAAGCAGTGTTATCTGTAATTAACGCAACTTGAGCATTTGTACAGAAAGTCATCAGACTTATCGAAGGAATGTAACTCTACAGTACTACAGTCTAAAATATCTTAAACAGGCAAACAGTAGCCAGGAAAAACATTCTGTACACAAAATTCATCAGATTAAACTGGAAAAGGACTCAAAAGGTTCAGTGAAATTGTCTTTACATTTACTCATATATAAAAAAGCAAAAGTCCGTATGTGCAAATATTGTTCACTTTATCAAGTTTATTCACTTGAAAAACAGTAATGTATCGCACTCAGGGATGTATTAGTGGAACCCAGACATAAAAACAGCCTTTTCATTAGCTATGGCATATCCTCTCAGTGTGGCTATACCCTCACCATTCTTTCATACAGAGATACAGTTAGGTATCTTGAACTTTCTTAAAGATCAAATAACATAAAATAACAACAATAGGAAAGTTAGGAGGATTTATTTTAAAATGTAATTAGCTCTGTAGAACCCAACTTCTGGCCCTACAGCTGTGGAAACCCGAAGATCCTGTTGTGATGCTGGCAGTCACATCATAAAAGCTGCAATTTGGACATTCCTGTTGTTAAACTGTAATTTAAATCAGACTAGTCAAACCATATTTAAACATCAAATAAGCCCTGTTCATTTAAAATTGGCACACACAAAGAGACATAATAAATATTACTGGAAGGCTAAAGCTAATTAAGAATCCAGAAAGAATGAACTGGCTTCATCTGTTTGAAAATGAGCTGTCAGAACTGCTTAAAATAGCTGTAGTTACTCATTGACAAATGTTAATAGTTAAATAGTAAATTGCATCCGAGCAACAAACCTTTTATACAAAATCTATTAAAATAAGGATATGATGCGATTGGAATCCTCAGAATTAAAACTGGTTTTCAAAAACAGATCAAGATACAAAATGTAATTCCAATAGTTGATTTATTCTGGTTGATTTATTCTGCTTTGGTAGAATACCTCCATTAAACATGTAAAGTACGTTACCTTTTATAAACACTGTCTGAGAAATAGCGAAAAAAATATGTAAACTCTGATAACACCCCAAGTGCAGTGCAGACAAGTGTTCTCTTTTCACAACAAAAACACGGTATCTTGGCTATTCCTACCTCCCTGACTCCCTGACCCAGGACATATATGCAGAAAATTGGAATTAAAGGGAAAGTACATTTTACCTCCTTTTTTTCGGTCATCAACACACAATTTATATTGCTCAAACCTTATTCAAAAATACTTTCAGGTGCGGTGCAATGGAGGACCGGCAAATGAATGGGGTAAAAGAATTAGACATGTATGCAAGCAATGAAGGTCACCTGCACTATAGTTCAAGGATACCTTTAGTTTACATTGCTGTCATACATGTCTAATTCTATGTGTAGTTGAGTGCTGGAGTCTTTTGTGTAATGTATTATATATATATATATCTCACTGGCACACTTTTCTGCTGAGGATTGCTACAGCAAGTCATCAACCACAGTCTCAAGCAAATCCTGTTACAGTTCAGTACAGAAAACAAAGTTTGGAACAATTACATGCGACTGAGATCATGAGGTGTAGCCAGAAAGTGCTACACAGAACTGTTGAAAGGGCTTAAGTGTACTTGAGAAGTAAGCTATAAATGTGAAACCTATAATGTAATGGAGTATCCAAGCTTAAAATAAATGCAAATTTCTTGTGTTGTTCCCAGAAGTCCATATCTTGCCAATAAGGTTTACATCACAAGCCACAAGGACCACGGGGAAAGTTACACAGACACATACACCTTCCCCAAGTCTAGACTTTTCAATGAAAAACACACTTCTTGCAGTGTGTCCAGACACAATCAGGGACAGGGGGGACTAGAGCCAGCGTATGTATATCTTCCTCACCCTGGGTTTATTATTTTATTTTATGGGGAGGGTGTGTTTAAAAAGGGTAGTGGTGTCCATTGAATTCAGAAGAAAAATGATATATATTCTGTTGTCATCACACTAACCTAGCAAACACCCTCATTACAATAGCCAATCACAAGTCTGTTCTCTTACCATCCACTTTTATGTCTGCCTTCACTAGACCCACCAGAATAATCTCACCAATATTTATTTGAAGGTGGAATTATATTACATGACCTTACAGAAATTGTACAATCTGAATTTAGCTTTGGGATCTACAGTCTTTACTAAAGGAGATAAAGTTGGTAAAGGAATTTAGTAAAGGTAGTTATATACAAAAGACTGTATATAATCTATAGTAAAATGTTAAGCTTCTGGAAGCACAAACGCTTTCATAAAACTATGTTCCAAAATGTTTTTTTATTCTGTTTTCGCAAAGAGGTTTGTTAAAGTTGGATTGCCTATTTCTATTTGTTGTTCATGATTATTCAACACTAGGCATGTAAAAGCTTTGCATACATATACCAGCTGAAATAAAGAGAAGGACGTTCAGCAAGTTATAATAATATTTATTGCTCCACAAATCTGTATTATAAATGACCCAACTCTATCCCACTGGGTAATTGATGCTGAGAATTGCAATAAGTGAACAAAGTTCAACTGACTTATTATTCAGAACTAGCAGAAGTGGAATTTAGATGCTTTCCAGGACTTATATTTTAGCAGCTGTTTATTTGCTGAATCCTTCAGAATCAACATGCATTACTTGTTTTAAAATCTGCCCTTAATCTTCTTATTCTGGACGTCTGTGCAAATAAAGATCTGGCTTTTTCTTTTCTATATTGTGCGCTCTGATTTTATATTGAAAAATGTAATCTGGAAATCAGTTGACTGATTAATAGATAGTAAATTCCTTAACCCCTGCTTGAGTACAGAACTGCACAGTCAGGGGGGGGACACATTCAAGGTGAATATTATTTAGAGGAACAGTTCTGAAATACCAAACACTTACAAAATTAGATTTTAGATATTATATATAAAAAAAAAACATACATTTAAATAGCTTAAATGTATGGGTTTTAAGTTGTACTCCATTCCCAGATTGAAAAGGGTTAATACCACACACCCTTAACCATTTTCTTGATAACACAATGCAGCATTGAAAATGGCTCCCTGTGTACATGAATTGCCTCTTCTAACCAACCTGGCAGTTTCATTCATTAGGTATCATTTGGTCCATGCAAGACTAGGTACTATAAATAAATTACTTCAAATATAATGAGGAGGGCTGAATCTGTCATTGCTGCTCAGATAGGAAAAAGGGAGAGCTGCTTCTATTATGGATTTCATAATGAAATCTGGACAAGTGTAAATGAAGAGATGGAAACCTAACACAAGTGAATTCAATGCACACAGTATTTTACTTGTATTTGCCTTTTATAATGCATGTTTTCCCTGTTAGACAATGACAGGTAATGTAAAACATTGATATCCTCTTATTTTACAACTGTCTCCAATAGATAGAAAGCGGTATCTAATAATATATAAAACCAAGGGAGGTAAACATAGTAAATAAATTTAACAAATATGAATCTGTAAACAAAACCTCTAAAAGATTTACATTAAAGGAAACTCCAGAGCTCAATTAAAAGTATCCAGTCTATCCAGTCAGATAAAGCTCACTGTACGTTCCCCCAAACGTAGGTGTGTGTGTGTGTGTGTTTCACCACACAGTACTGTATGTAACTAAATTAAAAAACACACAGATGAGAGGAAAGCCTTTGCTGTAAAACGATAAGTGTGACACCCAGACAGGGAGGAACCCAGGACACATTTATTTATTGGTCCCTGACCTTTAAACACGACACCAGACTTGTTCCATGTAAGTGACTCTGCAGTTTATCTATCACATCCACAAACCGAGACGGATCCTTGTTTAGAGGTTACAGTTTCTCCTCCATGTGTTGACAGACATAAAAGGCCCTTTGCAGTGACATTTTCCTCCATATCCACCCACACCCTCTATCCCAGCCATGCCATTGTTCTGGGTTTTGTTGGTTCTTACCCCAATATGGCAGTAATGTTGAATCTTGGCACTCCAGATGTTTAGAAACTACAACTCCCAGCATGCCTTGTTAGCAGTGGTGGAGTGCGAGGGTTAACAGCACTGCTCTATATTGACCAGCATGCAGCTCTGCTTTACTGGCTTTTATTCGGTGCCTGTCACCTTCACATTGTGTAGCTGGGGAATCCCTTCTGCCAGAATTCGTGCACATAAATGTACATGCACACATTACAGGCACACACGTGTTACACAGTACATGGTATCTACATGATCAATGACAGACAGACCGACCAACCATCCAGCACACATCATTGCCTGGAGAACGACAGCTGGCGCACGCGCACAACAAACGTTCCAATGAGCTGGGGAGAGCCGGTGATTCCGATCAGGGGTAACCCCGGAAAGCGCCTCTCCCAGCTCATTAATGAGCCGCGGGCTCCTTGGGAACAGACAGCGGGCTGTGTTTAGCTCTGGGAACCATGATTATGCAGGATCCTGTGTGAGGGGCAGCGCAGGTCACTGGCTGAGGAAAAGGACCGGGTTTCCTGGGTGTGATCGGCTCCTGGGCTGGAACTGAAAGCGAATGGACTGGGGAGAACGTGGGGTCGGTGTGAGAATCCCCAGTAATACATAGAACCGGAGATTCCCCGTCTAACCACTGGGAAGGTTGCGGTTACTGGGCAGCTACAGGCAGCGGTTACTCAGCGTTACATGAGGGAGGTGAGCGAAACAGATCGAGTGCAGGGAACTGTCCGAGGTGCTGGAGACTGAGAAATCACGCAGCGCTAAGGGCTCCTCCGTTATCCTTTACTCCAGTATGTATACACCCTATAGGAATAGTCTGTCACCAGTATCATTACATACCACCCTGCATTATTAATCTCTACACCAGTATACACACCATCCATATAGTCATCACTAGTATTATTACATATCACCCTGCATTATTAATCCCTACACCAGTATACACACCATCCTATATAGTCATCACCAGTATACACACCATCCTATAAAGTCTATCACCAGTATCATACATACCATCCTACATTATTATTCTTTATCACCAGTATACACACCATCCCTATATAGTCTATCACCAGTATTATTACATACCACCCTACATTATTAATCTCTATCACAGTATACACACGATCCTATATAGTCTATCACCAGTATTATTACATACCACCCTACATTATAAATCTCTATCACAGTATACACACGATCCTATATAGTAATCACCAGTATTATTACATACCACCCTACATTATTAATCTCTATCACAGTATACACACGATCCTTATAGTCTATCACCAGTATTATTACATACCACCCTACATTATAAATCTCTATCACCAGTATACACACCATCCTATATAGTCTATCACCAGTATACACACCATACTATATAGTCTATACCAGTATCATTACATACAACACTGCATTATTAATCTCTACACCGGTATACACACCATCCTATATAGTCTATCACCAGTTACATATCATCCCTATATAGTCTATACCAGTATTATAATACCACCCTACATTATTAATCTCTATCACCAGTATACACACCATCCTATATAGTCTATCACCAGTATTATTACATACCACCCTGCATTATAATCCCTACACCAGTATACACACCATCCTATATAGTCATCACCAGTATTATTACATACCACCCTACATTATTAATCTCTATCACCAGTATACACACCATCCTATATAGTCTATCACCAGTATTATTACATACCACCCTGCATTATTAATCCCTACACCAGTATACACACCATCCTATATAGTCATCACCAGTATACACACCATCCTATAAAGTCTATCACCAGTATTATTACATACCATCCTACATTATTATTCTTTATCACCAGTATACACACCATCCTATAAAGGCTATCACCAGTATCATTACATACACCCTACATTATTAATCTCTACACCAGTATACACACCATCCTATATAGTCTATCACCAGTATTATTACATACCACCCTACATTATTAATCTCTACACCAGTATACACACCATCCCTATATAGTCTATCACCAGTATTATTACATACCACCCTACATTATTAATCTCTATCACCAGTATACACACCATCCTATAAAGGCTATCACCAGTATCATTACATACACCCTACATTATTAATCTCTACACCAGTATACACACCATCCTATATAGTCTATACCAGTATCATTACATACCACCCTACCTTATTAATCTCTATCACCAGTATACACACCATCCTATATAGTCTATCACCAGTATCATTACATACCATCCTACATTATTAATCTTTATCACCAGTATACACACCATCCCTATATAGTCCATCACCAGTATACACACCATCCCTACATTAATAATCTCTCACCAGTATACACACCATCCCTACATGAATACTCTCTCATCTGCACTATCCCTACATGAATACTCTCACCAGTATACACACCACCCCTACATTAATAGTCTTTATCACTAGTATACACGCCATCCCTATATAGTCTATCTAACCAGTTTACATATCATCTTTATAAAGATAGTCTCTATTAAAGTATAAACACATATAAACAATCCTTATATAAAGTATTTCTCCCTTGTTTACACACCATCCTTACATAGTCTCTCTCAACAGTAAACATACCACTCCTATATAAATCTCTATCACCAGTATGCATTATATACAATCCCTATATAAATATATCACCAGTATACATACCATCCCTATATAAATATATTATATCACCAGTATACACACCATGCCTATATAAATAGTCTCTACTGTCAGTATACATTATAAAACATAACTATATAAGCATTCTGTTCCCACTATTTTGTAGCAATGAAAAGCATCAGGAACACTGAAACCAAGGACATAGAAATTACCAGGCAGGATGTTTCAGTGTAAGTTCCATTAGTGTAATAAGACAAGTTTGGAATATTGGAATTACAGTGTTCTGCAAATAAAAGTAATTTGGACAAACTACTCTGGCAATAAGAGAACTGCATTAATACACACGGACTGTGGAAATTCAGCCCTAATTTACCAATCACATTCAGCAAAATATGTTGATTCATTCACACAATCGCAGCCCGGAAAACTTATTTGAATTGCTCCTGATTTGCCACTTCTATATTTGAACTCACAACTACTATACCCAGTAATACTTGTAACTGGAGTACAGTACGGACCAAATGGAGAAAATGGAATACTATGGGTTAAACATGAAAGGTGATGACTAGAGATATCCATGGTGTGACCTTGATGTAATCGGATAGAATAGCTGGACATGGACTATCTAACTTTCATGTAGTTGTCTAATATCTCATACACAAATATATGGAAAGAAAGAAATATAAAAGAAAACTGTAAGTAATAGTAATCAATGAGAAAATAACTGACCAGTGTATATCTATTTCCAGTCCTTACACCATACCTGTCTAATAACTAATAATGATCAATAAACCAGGGTGTGCAATATCAGTAACATTACCCAAACCAAAATAGAAGACCTCAAAGTACACTAAACGGGGCACAAGCACTGTTAAACAGAAAAATGATTAATTTAATTCATACACCATACACAATACACTGTGCACAATATACTTCCTAAATATAAATACAATATACACTCATTAAAACCAGATACACTGTATCAATATATATTGTCCCCCGGACCAACAATAAAAATTTGTGACAAGGAATCCCCCTCCCGACCCCCCCAAAAAATATATAGATGTGGAGTCCAAGCGTCCCGGCCTTAAGAATAAAGTACAAGCAAGACCAAGCCGACACACTGCAAATCGATTGATATGAGTACTATTATACTCACAACCCCAGTGTTTACGGCTGTGTTGGACGGGACTGGTCTTCCACATCTATATATATTTTTGGGGAGGTTGGGAGGGGGAATCCTTGTCACAAATTTTTATTGCTGGTCCGGGGGGCCCTGTACAGTGTATCTGGTTTTACTGATTGTCTATTGTATTTATATTTAGGAAGTATATTGTGCACGGTGTATTGTGTATGGTGTATGAATTAAATTAATCATTTTTCTGTTTAACAGTGCTTGTGTCCCGTTTAGTGTACTTTGAGGACCTTCTATTTTAGTTTGGGTAAGGTAGTATATACACTGGGAGCACCACCTCATAGGTGTTGCACAACAGCTAGGCTCAGCAGCTGTGCAATTAGGATACCTGGTTGGACTATATAAATATCAGTAACATTGTATAATAACACATTGTAAACTATGATTCCAATACCATAACACAGACTGGAGCTTTCAAAACATTTAACAAAATAACAATCCAAAGGGCAAGTTAAACACACACTCATATACATTTATTTTTGGGTTTGGTAAATTAAGATTCAAAAGGGAAGCAAAATCTGAAATTCAGATGAAATTGACATCAACCAGACAAGCTCAAATGACTCACTTTAAAAATCAATACAGTTCTGGAAAATAATGAAAGAAAGGTTTACCTGGATTTCCCTGGCGTGGTAAACAATGATAAGACCAAGCAGGATCACCGTGGAAAGGCTTATAAGGCATTTTAGAGCTAATGAGTAGAGCGATCCCTGCAACAGAAACACGTGTCAGTGTACAGAGTAAAGGAACAGTGACAGCAGATACACCGGGCTGTGTGTAGACCTGGCCAGGTACCCAGTTATGGAAGATACACCAGGCTGTGTGTGTGTGTGTACACCTGACCAATTACCAGTCGCAGCAGATACACTGGGCTGTGTGTGTGTATACCTGGCCAGGTACCAGTGACAGCATGGGGGATTATATTTTGGGGGTGGACATGCCCTTTAAGTGAGAAGTTGACTCTGATAACAGCAGTTATCACAAACAATAACTTTTGTTAAACTGTGAGAAACACATTCATACATTTTGTAGTCATAAATGGCATGTTAAAGGGTAACCTCCTTTCGCTGCACATTTTAGAAATTCTCGTTTCCGATTATAGATTTTTCTACATCTCAACCCTCGATATTCCAGGAAATCTTGCCTATTAGGATTGCTTGTCTAACAGCACAAACAAATCAGAGTAATTATAATATACAATTGCTTACTGGGAACTAGGAAATATTTTGTTGCCATAAAAAAACTGGTTTAAGTAGATATTCTAAATATAATCTCTGTGAATACAATAAACGGTTATGAAATCAGCCACTGACATTAGAAGTGGATTCATTTTATCTAGTTATCAAGGGTTGTTTTGTGTTGCACTTTCAGATATGGTTTATTTCCTAGCTGATAGCTTTCTCTCCAGATAATGCTGAATAATTCACACACTGCATAATGAGAATACTTGAGCATATACAAAACAATTTATATTCACATTACCATATCCGTTTTAAAGAATCCATTATCGTGAGAGGTATCATGTGTAAACCTGATAATGTAATAAAATAATGGCATCCGAGTCAACTGCTATTTGCACATATAAACATACAGTATATATCAATTAGGGTCAAAGTTTACCATAGTGCTATGCAGCAGACTCCTCGATTATTATTTGTCCCAGTATTTCTGTAGCATAGACGCATGAAACTATGTAAAGCTGGTACACACGGACTTTTGAAAAATGACAGACAGGATCTGCAAGCTAAAGCCGTGGCTGTTGGTTATCTAATAGAACCCACAAATATTTTTTCCATTAGAATTCACTTAGCACAGTTATTTATGGTGCAAGTGGCACAAGGATTGTAACCCTTTCAGTGCCAGCAGAATTTCATTTTTTTTTTTGCGTTAAGTGCCAGCAGAATTTTCAGGATTTTGCCCTTATCGCTTAGACTAATTTTATGATAGGAAACCTTGCAGTAAATCAGGAATATTATACATTGTTTTTTTCAGCACAAGTCTACTTAACATGGTAAGAGAATTTTGTAACTTTTCTGGAAATTTTACTGGAATTATGGGTAAAATATGTAAAAAAAAATTAAAATCTGCACATTTCATGGATTTTTCCCATTTTTATTTATTTAGTTATTTTAAGGTTATGCACAAAAATCTACTGTTTCTAAATGCTCAGATACTCCTGAGTACAACGATACCAGATATATGTAGGTAGCCGACTTTTCCTGTACAGGAGACCCCCCCAAATAAACTGCACCTTCTAGAATATTATACCAAATTAAAATGTATAACCACTACTGACAGTTAACATAGAATATCTACCAAATTAACTAAAATATCCCCACAAGTGAGATATTTTTAGAAACTACACACCCGCAGGATTTTATGAGTGAGGTAAGTTTCGATCAAAATGCAGTACGGGCGCAGCTCTTCGTCCAATTGTAAGTTATTTTCTCACATTTTCCTTTTTTTTCCTCAACTGTAAAATTTCAAGTTCAAAGGCATCTCAAATATGAAGCCTAACCCCTCCGAATAAAACGGTATGCCACATTCATGGGTGTACCCAGAGACATGGCTATCAAACTAACCCAGAGCGTGACCAGTGCCAAATGTCAGTAGCAGCAAAAAAAAAATTAGCCAGCTTGTATTTGAACAGTCTGCAGTTTTTTCCACAAAACACCCCCCCCAACTCAGAAATACCCCCCACAACTATATATATATATTTTTATATATATATATAATATATATATATATATTATATTTTTTTTTTTTTTTCCTGAAACTACACACCTTCAGCTATGTAACGCTGTAGTTCGTTCATTCTAACATCAATGGTGTGGGCACAGTTCTTCGTAGAAGTTCGCACTTTCTGAAAAAATTAACAAAAACAACGTTGTGGAAGCAAATGGCCACGAAATGAGACAATGCACAGGCTCAGAAACAGCAAAAATATTCAGCTAACTCTGAATTTGAACAGTCTGCAGTTTTTCCCCACTAAACACCCCCCACAAACCATATATTCTCGAATCTACACATCTTTATCTACGTAATTCTGTAGTTTGTTCATCATCCATCAATGGATGTGGGCGCATGTTTTGTGTAGAATTTCGCTTTTTTTTTACCAGATTTTGCAGAAATTTTATAAAAATACAATTAAAGTTAAGAATCATGGCAATTCCATGTCATGTAAAAAAAACTTGTCAATTATCAATCTTCTAAATGCCCCTGAATCAAACGTTATGCCATATGCGGGGTGCAACAGAGACATGACCACCACTAACTCAATGGGAGCATGCATAAGTGCAATTCAAGAAAAAAAGCAAGGCTCTCTGTAATTTCAAACAACCCAAAACTTGGAAATGCCCCCCACAAATAAAACTCCCCACTAAATATCAATCTCCCACATGTCGAATCAAACGTATGCCATATGTGTGGGTACACAGAACGTGGCCACCAACTAGCTCAAATGGGAACGCATGCACAAATGCAATTACAAGAAAAAATCTCTCTGTAATGCTCTGTATTTGAACAGCCTACCCTTTTCTAAGGAAACAGTCCCAAAATGTGAAAATTCCCCCACAAACTATATATTTTTGGAATCTACACACCTTCAGCTACGTTACGGTGCCATACTTTCATACATACATGAAGAATTCCAGACCCAGTGATCCAAATAACTCTGTGTTTTAGGAGGTTTGTGAAAAATAAAATAAGATGATTCAAAGGTTGAAACCTACCTAAACCCACTTGACAAGAAAACTCCCCCACTAAATGCCAATCTCCCACATGTCCTGAATCAAACGCAATGTCATATGCATGGGTGCACACAGAGGCGTGGCCCCCAACTAGCTCAAATGGGAGCATGCACAGTGCAATTACAAGAAAAAATCAAAGTTTTCTGTAATTTGAACAGCCTATTCACTTGGAAATACCCAAAAAACTATATATTTTTGGAATCTACACACCTACATAACGGTGTCATGCTTCCGTATATACATAAGAATTTCAGACGCTGTTATTCATAGACGCTGTGCTTTTAGAAGATTATGTGAGAAATAAAATACGGTAAGAGGACTCAAAGGTTGAAATCCTACCTAAACCCACTTGGCAAATAAAAAAACCCACTAAATGGCAATCTCCCACATGTCCTGAATCAAACGGTATGCCTATGGGTGGGTGCAAACAGAGACGGGGCCACCAACTAGCTCAAATGGGATGCATGCACAATTGAAATTACAAGAAAACCTAAAAAAAACCACAACCCACCCCCCACACTCCTCCTTTTAGTGGTATTTAGTGAAAAATGGTTAGTACGGAGAGTCACACAAGTTTTTGCACACTTTACTAATCCTAAATATTCAATCAAATATTCATATTTTGGTACCTCAGCAAAATTTCTTACTAAAACAGGCTTAGTTTCCCTTGAAATCGGACAAATAATGATTTGCGTTCACTTTACCAATATCACCGGGGGCATTGGAAGTTTGGAGAAGACAAAAGGTAGATTCATAAAAAACTTCTTATCGTTTAAAATGGTGCTAATTTTGCCCTAAACATCAGATGTTATTTAACTTTTGAAAGCTAAAATCTGATTAGTTGGGGCAAAGTTTGCACCATTTTAACGATAAGAACTTTTATTGAATAACCCTAAAAGTTTTTTGCTATTTATAGTTTTAGGGTAAAAAAAAAAAGGTGTGGTGTATCACTTAAAGCATTTTTTTGTGTGTATTTTCCTTTTTTTGTGGATTATTCCCAAAGATGATCATCAAATCATCTTAGGTAGATAACGAACTTGGAATACACCACATAAGCCCGTTTTCCAATTCGAAATCCGATCGTAAAAATCACTTCCCGGAAATCATTTTCCAGTGATTTTTCATTATTGGCAAAGATCAAATTGGTGATCAGAAGTGATCACCAAATTTTGATCTCTGTCCCATTTTTTTGCTAAGTAGCAAAGACTTAGAAAAAATTCTTTTGTGAATGGAACTTTGAGTTCCAGGAAATTTAAAGCAAAGTTGTTTCCCTGGCTACTTTGTACGGAATTATGCACATATGTCTGGTTTAAATGCTTCTCCCCATGTGTGCACACATTTGAAAAAACAATTTAAATAACAAAGAACAACAACACCATATGTATAAACAGATGAATGAATAAACTGCATTGTTACTGACTAATACCTGCAAGATGACTGACATAATTTGTAGCGTAGGCTGTCACAGATTCGCACTACAGATTACTATGTGTGAATGACTTGATTGAGCAGGACCTCTTGTGTTTAACTGTGGGATTCCTTGTTGATACAGGGAGAGACAATGTTAGTCAGCTTGTAAAGAACAGCAAGAGTAACAGAGACAGTGTAAATGGAACTCTTCTCTTGCTCCTAAGGTTGGTTAAATGCCTTAAAAGATAGAAGAAGATCTCCAACCAGCTACTTTTTATATCTTGCTCACAGTGAATGAAGGTAGTTAGAAAGTGAATATATATCTTTGGTTAAAAATAACCTATAAAAGTGGGTAATACCTTATTTTAATCAGGTATCTATAGGGCATCTATAGTGAAAAAACACATGCCCCTTTGCAAAGTTAAATTCATGTACTCTGTGCTGCCTTATCCTATATCTGTCACTGACTCTGTTTAACCATAGTGTCAGATCTATGTGCAGCACTCCCCCCTTCTCCCTCCCCTCTGTTACCTCCTCCATGTCTCAGCCCGGCTAACCGACAAGCTTTTTATGTGCAGTAGGAGTTAAAAGTTCAACATCCTGAAAAACACACCCACGCACAGTGGCCAATAGAAAGCAAGCTGTCCTGGAGACACGGAAGAAGGAGATCAGTACAGTTTACGATCTCTCACTTGGTGACCCATCATCAATCAGTGAAAGCTATTAAGAAGTGCAGGACTTATATAACATCAAAGCTACCTCTCTCCCCCTGCTAATGCTGTTATCTCTTGTTATTACAGAGCAGGGAGGGGGGATCACATCACAGGGATTTGATTGACAGTCCAAGTAGGAGTGAGGAATGCAATCACGTATTCTTCTAACTGGTGTATCTCAGGACAGAGAGGGAATCTGAACAAAGTGAAGACACTCTGGGGTTGTGGGGAATTATAGAACTCATGGAAAGAAAGAAAAAAAAGTTCATTTTCCCACTATAAGATGCCTTTAGGATGGGTTTACGCTTTAATTTCTCCTTTAATACTCAAAAACATTTATGAATAAACATGTTCCATTCAAATGCAAAAGGCATGTAAGGATTCTAATGCCAATACAATTTTAAGTTTACAAACTCTCAGCCTTTGCTATACTTATTGGTTGGACTAGCTCAACCTGTCAACTGGATGTGGAATATAATAAATCTAAACTGCTATATTACCTCCTTTCCTTTCAGTTCAATGGGAATATATTTTACCTGTTAATATACTGCATTCTTGTGGATCTGCTAAAATAATTATTCAGCTGCAACTGTAAAAAGGCAGAGGCGCCTGAACACCAACTTTACAGGTGATGGAGAGTAGAATTTCAGGAAATTGAATCCAGATCAGAAATTCAATTACTTAATGACAGCTATTTGTTTCAGTTAGTGGCAGTGCTGGAAGGAGGAATATACTTTTAGTCAGCAGAAAATACAATTTGTTAAGAAGAAATCAGCACAGGTTGGATAAACAAGATACTTTTTGGTTAACTTAAAAGTAATAAGCAATACTGTTAGCAATCTCTATAATAAGAAGATATCTGCATTGTACTTCCTGATTTAACAAAAAACTAAAGGTTTAAACCCAACCCCCTCCCAGTTAGTTGTACCAAGACATGAAAAATAAAACAATTCTAACCGCTAGAGAACATCCTACAAATAGTTTTCAACTTTCCCTTGTGTGTTCTCTAAAACTGAGAGTACATAGAGAGCATTACAACAAAATAAACTGTAATATCTAATATAATAAAGTAATACATTAGATAAAACATACATAGGCATTCACATTTTCCAATCATTGTATATATTTAATCAACATATCAGGCAGAAAGTAAGTACGGTATGTAATTTTCAAGAAACAAATACAATGTTGACTATATAACCAAAACATCATTTAAAAACCTAAGGCTCTAGACTTTCAATGGGGAGGTGCAGTGGATATATTCTATAAAAACCTCTTGGCTAAGTAGCTTAGAGGTTTTATAAGAATATATACAACGCACCTCCCATTGACATCCTGTCACCTTAAGCAATGAAAGATTCCAATGATTTCTGTTAAAAAACGAATACCCGGACACAGACCAGAACAGTAAAAATCCCTTCAAGCATATTAGTATAGTATAGTATTTGGGTTGAATAAAGTCCCTCTAGTTCAACCCACTCAGCAATACCCACACTTCCTGCCTAACTGTTGAACCAGAGGAAGGCAAAAAAAGTCTTACCAGGATAACGAAAGGGGAAAAAAACCCTTCCTGGCTACAAGTGGCAACAGAAATATCCCTAGATCAACTCTACTTTATGTATCAATACCAGTAACCTGCAACATGTTACATTTCCCTCCTTGAGGGACCAAAACCCTTCCTATGAATCATAGGGAAGACATCTGGGTCTCCCGGGCGGCACTGAACATAGAGTCATCACGGCATCATGGACACAGGCAGTTAAACTCAGAGGAGGGAGATGTAAATCCGGTGCTGTTTAAAGGGAAAATTACTGTTCAGAACTGTGCACTGGTATATATTTGTACACTCAAATTACTGAAATCTTTTAATGTTAATGGTGACAGGTTGTGGGGGACACAACGTTATTTAAAGCTGTACACAGCCCAACACACCATTTTAAATTAAAAGAAAGAACTCTATGTATTTTAAGAAATGTGTACCCTTTCCTGCGGTGTCGTGCTTTTATATGGTCAGGGAACTCCTCAGTGGCATAATATCCTTGTATTACACTGTAAGGGACGCATTATCCCTATATAATGTAATTCTTCAATCAATATCCAATAGAGTTTGACAAAGAACAGTTAACTGGATCAAAAAACAAAAATACTCTAAATTCCATTAACTTGGGGCTTTATTTTCAATGAATAATATCTGTTTAAAATACATTTTGGGTTATGTTACTAGTTAAAGGACAACTAAAGCCACAAAACCACACTAAACCAGAAGGCAGAACACCTTGATATAAAATAATAATCTGTGTCTTACCTCTCTTTTTGATACGGAGTGGGAAATTTACCTAAATAAACATATGGTTTGTGCTTTATTTCTCAGCATTCTAGTATCACAGTTTGGTCAACGACCATTATGTTTCTGCTCATGCTCAGTCCTTAGCTATGGCAGAAACTTGTTACAGTTGGTCACACCATTAATAATCTCTAGCAATCCTTTTACAAGACAGATAAAGCAGGAAGCCTGTGACTGAGGTCAGGAGGTGTGGTCAGACATGCCCATACACACAGATACTTCATCCAGTTTAACATGTACATTTACTTTAATACAATTTACAGAAGTGGGATTTTATGCTTATTGGTGTTTTTAGGGGGTTGTTTTCAGATTCTGGAGTATATAAAATTGGGTTTAGTTCTCCTTTAAACTACAACCCAATTTCCTACCATAGACTCAAAAACTATACAAAATAAAATCCAAAGCCAACTGCTTTTCCAGTATTTCTGAAATGTGGGAGATGTTTGAGCATGGCCTTTGTTCAGTAAAAAAAGAGCAGGATTAGGAAACTCCATGTATATAAACACCTTGGGCAAGCCAGTACCATACACGACCACTCTCCTGTTGCTAGATAGTATCATCACATAAACGCAGTGTTACAAGAAACACTAAGAAAATATATGTTACACCACTCTTCCTACAATACAACCACCTTAAAGGGTAATTATGGTCTCCAACAAGTTTGGTTTAAAAGTCTGCAGCCTATCCTTTAAAATGAGCCCTCATCACATCTCTGGCTGCAGTGTGTGATAAATGTTTTGTGGTAATGTTAAATTTCCTTCTTCCGGTAGGTGACATCATCCGATCCTCTATACTCCCCAGGGGAGAAGCATGCTCAGTTAAGACGTAATGCTGGGTAAAAGAGGAAGTACCTGCACATAAAATAAAATGTTAGTTGGAAGTGGGGCCTATTGAATATAATATTATTTTTATACCTACAAACATCAAATATTAAAAATAAAATGTATTGTCATTATTTTTATAAATGACCTTTGATATTTATTAGAACCTCAAATACACTGACATTTCGATCCTGATTCATTAAAAGATCACAGGAATTATCACGGCTGGGGGGAATAAAGGTTGAACACTGCCAAGATGTTTCATTTCTATTACTAAAAACAGATTAGCTCAATTGTTTCCATTTTTCCACTAGACAGAGTATGAAGAATAATTTGGAATCAAGGCTAAAGGGCATCTAAACTGAAAACATGCTTGTATAAGGGAGTAGGAGCTGTTCTTTCTGCCTCCCATTCTGACTGCTTTGTAAAGATCACCAGTTTCATACAGTTGAGCTGTTCTTCCAGTAGATTTTTCCTTTCCTTACACAGCTTGAGTGCGCTCAGGATCCAGTGCCACCAGTGCTTATTTAAATGCGTGGTACATAGTAAACAGAAATGTCACAGATAAACAAGAGAATCTTTGCCAGGCGGGGTCTTAAAAAGCAACAAACATAGGCTATATAAAACAAATATACCTGAAAGTCTTTTAATTGGAGGAGCTAAAATTGCTATCACAGACATCAAAAATTAACACATTACAAAAATCCTGACAAGTTCGCAATCTTCTTTGTATTCAAATATTACTAATAATCAAAATATAAATATATTCAGGGTTATCAATAAAAGTTCTTATCGTTAAAATGGTGCTAAATTTGCCCCAGCCAATTAGAACTTATTAACATTTGAAAGCTAACATCTGTTGGTTGGGGCAAAATTAGCACATTTTAAACGATAAGAACTGTATTGAATAACCCTGAGTATATATTAAAGAGAAACTAACCCCAATTTTTTATACTCCAGAATCTGAAAACAACATCCCAAAAAAACCAATAAACTATAATGCCATTTAGTAAACTCTGTTAAAGTAAATCAAAGCCTTGTAAGAACTGGATGAAGTATCTGGTGTATGTGCAGTGTCAGACCACACCTCTGACCTCAGTCACATTCTTCCTTGCTTATCTGTCTGTAAAAGGATTGGCTAGATATTATTAATAGGTGTGCAACAATAATGGTCGTTGACCAAACTGTCTGTACTAGAATGCTGAGAAGTAAAGCACAAACCATATGTTATTTAGGTAAATTTCCCAGAGCATGTAAACAAAATGAGAGGTAAGACACAGATTATGGTTTTATATCAAGGTGTTCTGCCTTCTGGTTCAGTGTTGTTCTGTGGCTTTAGTTGCCCTTTAAATATATTAATGTATTCTATTTCAAACAACAGCCATAGAAAGTCTCAGGCACAATTCTTAAAAAAAAACCTTATTTTAAAGGGGAACTGTGGTCTCCAAACAAGTTTAAATAAAGGCCAGTTTCTACCTTTAAAAAGAGCCACCAACCACCTCTCTACGTGCTCCAAAGCCCAAGATATAAAGAAATGACTGAACAGAAAGTTAATGGGTGGGAGGCTGACATGTGACACTCCTAAGGCTGCTCCTGCACAGTGCTGCCAGCAAGACAGCCTTAGACTCCTCAGGAAGTCCCCTCCTCTCTTCTGTGTGAAGGCCTGACAGAAGGTAAGGGAATCTACATCCCTTCTCTCCCACTATGTGCAAACAGCCTTTTCAGGCAGAGTTCACTCTGCCTGAAAAGGCTGTTTTCACAGAGTTTTCTGTAGGGGAGGGGGTCTGAGTGGCCCACGGCACGTAAGGGGTGGGGCTTATGCACCTGTGAGTGGGTGGGGCTTGGGCACCTGTGAGTGGGCGGGGCCATGTCACCCACGGGTGGGGCGGGGCCACATGGGGGTGTAAGAGAAGGGCCAAGGGGGGCCTGCAACTGGAGGGACCATGGGGTCCATGAGTGGGAGGGATCGGGGGCTGCAAAGGGGAGGAGGAGACACAGGGCAGATTGCCTGACATGGTTTCAGAGCAGGAAGCAGGAAGTGCAGGGGATCTGGTGATGCTGCTGCCATATCACAACCAATAATGTAAATATCTTCAAAACTATGCAAAATAAACAATGAAAATAAATTGCAAAAATTCTCAGGAGAACAATTCCTATCAATTTAACTAATTTTTGGACCACAGTTCCCCTTTAACATTCCAACACTGTTTAAAGGGTCTTCATCAGTTTCGTGCACAAACTTAAAGGGTATCTCCACCCACCCCCCCAAACATTTCTGTAGTATAGGGTACCTCAGTCCACCCCCCACCTCCATGTTTGTTTTCTAAAATAAGCCCCAGAAACAGACTTATCAATGTTCATTCCCATGGCTCTCTGGTCCTGGCTTCCTGCTTGCCAGAAGCTGCCAGCAGCAACAATGCCTGTGATTGGCTTAGAGTCAGCCAATCACAGATGTGGCTACAGGCTATGCAGAGAGCCAAGGAAAAGCCAGGTAAGTCTATTTATGGGGCTTGTTTTAAAAGTTAACATGGTTGTTGCGGATGTGCGTGGTACACTACACTACAGACAAGGGGTTAAAGGTAGGGCATGAGGAGCCATAAAGGGATCTGGAGGATGGGAGGAAGGGAGAGCTCCCCTGCGCATGCCAGAATCCTCTCATAGAGGACAAGGAAGAAGTAGGGACCGGATAACACACTGACACCTCCTACACTTACTTCTGGGACTTGAAATAGCCCTGCAGGAGAACCATAAGGAGCAGAGGAGTAAGGTTAGGATTTTTTAACACTACACAGTGGGGCCAGTAATGGGTTAAATTTTAGTTGTGGGGGTCGACATGCCCTTTAAATAAGCGCAGTTTTGCCTCACATGTGCTGCACTATTGCTGAAAAATTTTAGAAATAGCGCAGGTACCACAAACTAAGTGTAAAATCCATGCTAACCTGATAATATTGGGTAGCCTAGGTTTTACAGATTTTCAGGGTTATTCAATAAAAGTTCTTATCGTTTAAAATGGAGTTAATTTTGCACCAACCACCATCAGAGTTAGCTTTCAAATGTTAAATAAGATCTGATTGGTTGGGGCAAAATTTGCACCATTTTAAACGATAAGAACTTTAATTGAATCTCCCTGTAGCCTCTAGCGGTAACATTGTGGGTTATACGGAATTCGAGTGTTAGCGAACATTACGTTCAATTTAAGGGTTACCGAATGCCGCATTCGAGGGATATGGCTGAATTCGAGGGTTAGTTAACATCGATAACCCTACAAAAATAATTTTGAGCACCACCCGCACTGGTACCTTGAAGTTGCACTTGCTTCAACTCTGCTTCTACTTCTAAGAGAGTCAGAGTCATGACACACACCCTGCGCTCAGTGCTCAGCATAACGTATGGCTCCTAGTCAAGGAAGGAAGACAGTGGAACCAATCATGCCTATTGGTCCTCTAAAGTTCCTCTCATGTCATCAAGTGATTACAGTCCAGAGCAGCAGCCAATGAGAGAAGGAGGTGGGGGCTGGTGGCCCATTGTCAGTGCGGTATTACAGAGAGAGCAGGCTGAGCAGCTGCAGTGGGGAATCTTCTCAGTATCTGTTACCTTTCTTTTCGTACTACTGTGACAGATAAGTTTTTTGTGTGACAAAAAGGTGCCTTTCCTGTGTGTCAGTGAGTTTTTGGGAGCCCTTGTGGTGGGGTGCTGGACCTTGCTGGGTGGCCTGGGCCTTGCTGTTGCTGGTTGCCTGTCTTTTCCATCTCAGACTATTGCTGTGAGAGTGATCTGTCCGAAATATTGCCCATGATGTCCACCTGCTTGCTGTCTTTACCTCCAGATGCACAGATGTTATAAGTTTAAAGGAGAACTAAAGTGAAATTGTTATACTCCATGAGAAAACCTGCTGATGGGTGGAATTGCTTTTCTTGGTCTGTATAAGATGAAATCACAGTGGCAATGGTATTGGCTCAGTAACTGCACACTCGAAGCATGGTACAACTTGATGCCCCTCTGCTGAAGAGAGGAGAAGACGGCAACAGATAAGAACAAAAACATTTTAACATAATGTGTACTAGTTGCACTGAAATAGTAATATATAGTAAGATTAGTGTTTTACGTCTGTTCGAACTTGATTCTAATCTGTTCCAACTTAGTTTTGTTTTATAGCATTGAAAGGTTTTGACTAAAAAAATTGAACAACATGACTCTCGTTGAATTTGCTGGTAACTGATATAATGTTGTTAAATCCTTTCATATGGTTAGGTTAGCTTAGTTAGTTGTAAACTAGGTTAGACTAGTTGGGTTAGTTAGGGTCCTGCTGAAAGGTTCTACCTTGACATGGTGGCAGGCTTACAAACCTTTTGACTAAAATCTTTTATACTACAGAACGTATGGCATTTCTAATGTATTGTAACAGTTTTATTTTGATTTGAGCCACAAAAACTGAAAGGGAGCATATGGTAGTGGCAACACAAGCTGTTTGAATAAGGGATGTGATATCTGTTTCTAGTAATTTACATTATTGTAATTGACTGTCTGAGGAACAGTTTAAATACTGTACCTACGTGATAGGGAGTGTTTAAAATTTTAGCCATGCCCATTGAAAAAACACGCCCACTCACTTTAACACGGCAGCACAGGCAGCAAAACCCTAGAAGTGCCACTGCTTTTAGATTAAAAAGTTAAAATCCATAACCATTGAATATTTTCAAAGCAGCTTTACATCTTTTAAAAAACTTCACTAACACAAGGAAGTACTGTCAACAGTCAGCATATTCAATAAAAGCAAAACAAACGTGATATTAAATTGCAACTTTAACCCCACCTTAGGGCTGTTTGCAAAGGTTTTGCAAGACACCTGCGCCCCTGGATAAATGAGCCACAATTTTTCCGTGGATGATAGAATGTACTTACCGAGTATAACCGAGGTTTTCAGGCTTTAAAAAAGCCTGAAAATCTTACCTCGGTTTATCTCGAGTCACCTTTCTCCTACCTTGTTCGGTGGCCGCGCGATCTGCATCCTCAGTACGCACCCGGATGATGAGTAGTGACATCATCCTGAAGCGCAGAGGATGTGGAGCGAGGAGCGGCCGCCGGACAAGGTAGGGAAAAAACACAGGGACACCAGGGCAACTGCAAATATTTACACAATAAGAGGTGAAACCTTCTTTATTTGTGCATACTGTATGCACAAATAAGGGAGGATATACCCCACTTAGATGTTTGAAAACTACAACTCCCAGCAATAACGATGCTGGGAGTTGTAGTTTCCAAAAATCTTAAGTGGCAAATATAACCCCTCGGTTTATACTCGAGTCAATATCTTTTTCCTCCTTTTTTTAGCTAAAACTTGGTACATCGGTTTATACTCGGGACGGTTATACTCGAGTATATACGGTATAAAGGGAGAAAAAAAATAACTGATATTCATTGTATCTTTCCCCTGCATTTGCTTGTGCAACCTTATAAAAGTTAATATACTGTGAAATGTTAAGGTAGGTACACACATGCGTATCTGTTCGGCTCTTCAGCCCAGTCGGCCAAGACAAAGGACTGTTGTTTACAGCAAAAACAAGCCACGTTCGTCAGAACGAGCATGTGGTCCACAGAGGACCGCCTATTAGCCTGGTTTTCCAACACGTCCAATAGGCTCTCATCCAAACGGTCGACTGCAGCCAAAAGAAGAAACCATCCAATATTTTCGCCCGACCTACCAATGAATTATTGGATGGTGTGTACCCAGCTTTAGGTAGGGTTCATGAGTAGAACAGATGAATGGGTGTTTTTATTCAACCTCCAATACTATGACACAATGTCAATAAGCCACTTTAATACCCACTGTACTGTTTTTAAGAATCATGTGATATCATGCCTAAAACCTACTTTAGAACTTACTATTGACTAATGATAAAAATTCTCTGAAAGTTGTTTTAACCATTCTGCTAACTGATTAAGATGATGTATATAAATTGTCGTCAGATGCTTGGTGATATCTTAGGCTGACGACTGATTCACTGCACTTTCGGTCTTTGGTTGGGGTGGGGCGGGCAGCTGTGACCGACAATCGTTCGTTAGTTCGTTCGTCCGGACGGATGAACGAACGATCGGGCATGACGCAAAAAATTCAGATCGATTGTGTGGTTCCCTATGGGACCACACGATTAATTGCAGCCGAATTTGATGCAATCGACGGACATTTGTCCCGGCCAAGCGCTCACTCGTTGCCAGTGCTCAGTCGGGACAAAAAGTCCCTTCATGTGTACCCAGCCTTAGCTTTCCAAGTAAAACAATATACAGAATACATTTAGATTTAGGCACTTGCAGCTGACATTGTATCTATTTTGTCTCCCCCTTTCCAAACAGTTCCTTTTTGGTACACGTGGTGCTAATGTGCAGAAAGGAGAGAAGCCGGGACACAGAACAGAGGATGTCAAGTACCTTTCCTACAAGTATATAACACAAGGATGCATTTAATGTTTTATAGAATTCTCCTTTAAGACTTATTCAAAGGAGATGTATAAGAAAGGACTATTTCTTCTTAACTTTTCGATGCCCAGAATGCATCTCACAAAAAGAAAATTATGTGTGGGTGGAGTTATAGCAAAAAAGGAGAAGTTGGGGACAAAATTAACTTTGTGGCCCTGCATCATTAGTTTGGGCACCCCTGCTTTACACAATGTCCTTTTATCCCCGAAGTGTTAATGAATTTACACATTTTTACTGACAAAGACACGCACAGTGCACTGCATTCAGTGTTGGACACTTTTCAGAATAAGTTTGTGGGAATGTTTGTAAACAAGCTGCTCCTTAACCAGTAAGTTGTAAAGGACTAAATGCTGTATGCCATTTGCAGAGACAGAAAAATGTATTACTTCCCCTAAAGAGTTTTAAACTTACCAAATTGTGCCTTATCTCCTACAGTCCTCTATAAATATTTTAGGCTCTCGGGATGAAGGAGGACCATTGCAGAATCTAAAATGGCAGCTCACTACTAGAGATGGCGAACTTCAGAAGTTCAGTCCATTTTCAAACTTGCAATTGTTACAATTTTAGATAAAAGTGAAAAGCTTCCAACCATGTCAAGGTAACCCCAGTATGGAAGGTCCTGACCTTGGGTCATTTATCTGGGCTAACACTGGGCTTGCATTTTCGTGGGAAGGTTGTCTCCCTGACCTTGCATGGATTAGTATTGAAGGCTATTACTACCCCGCCTACTGGCTTTTAACAAGAGGAAGAGGGCTCCCATCTAATGCTTAGTATTCAAGGCATAAGACCTCAAATTAAAGGGATGTGTTGGGGGTGCTACTACCACATGGAAGCTTGGTCTATCTTCCTGCAGAGAGGCTCAGCTACATTACATAAACAAAAAGGGGGGCTGTGGGAGCACTCCTATGGCAACATTATTATAAATATAGTGCTACTGATCTGACCAAAACATTAGAACCAACAAGAAAAGAAATGATCAATACACATTCCTGAGCCCCCCTATACTATTAAAATATCTGTGCTAGTGCAAACAGTAAAAAAAGTTTGTTACATTTTTTGTTACAGTTACTGACCACAGCAGGGCACAGCAAAAGAAATATAATTTTTTTGATTTTTCAAAAAAACAAGGTGAATGTGTAGAAAACCTTGGTAATGTGTAACATAAATAATAAAAAAACCAATATTTCTACTGCTGAACTTCCTTTAAACATATTTACAGTATTGTGCTAGATAGCACTGGACCCTCCAGCTCTGGGATCTTGAACTATGGTGCTCCAGATGTTTACAAACTACAAATCCCCACATTCCCAACTTCAAAGGGAAGTTTTCAAGCACCTGAAGGGCCATAGATTAAGGATCCATGTGAGTCCAGCTAATACTGGGTAAAAGGAATGTGGACACACATTGTGTAATACTTTATGGATACAGATTGATTGTATGGATATTTTGTGTATTAACACATTAACAAATTTGATTGTAGGAGGTTGTGTGTATTAACACTACAGATCGGATTGTATGGAGATTGTGTGTTTTGACAATGTACAGATCTGATTGCATGGAGATTGTGTGTATTAACACTACAGATCTGATTGTATGGATATTGTGCGTATTAACAATGTACAGATCTGATTGCATGGAGATTGTGTGTATTAACACTACAGATCTGATGGTATGTATATTGTGTGTATTAACAATGTACAGATCTGATTGCTTGGAGATTGTGTATTAACATTGTACAGATCTGATTGCATGGAGATTGTGTGTATTAACACTACAGATCTGATGTGTATGGAGATTGTGTGTATTAATGTTAGATCTGATTGCATGGAGATTGTGTGTATTACACTACATATCTGATTGTATGGAGATTGTGTGTATTAATGTATAGATCTGATTGTATGGAGATTGTGTGTATTAACAATGACAGATCTGATTGCATGGAGATTGTGTGTATTAACAATGTACAGATTGATTGCATGGAGATTGTGTGATTAACACTTCAGATCTTGTGTGTATTGTGCAGACTGATTGCATGGGATGTGTGTATTGTACAGATATGATGTATGCAGATTAGTGTATTGTACAGATATGATTGTATGGAGATTGTGTGTATTGACAGATGATTGCATGGAGATTGTGTGTATTGTACAAATATGTGTATGGAGATTGTGTGTATTGTACAGATCTGATTGTATGGAGATTGTGTGTATTGACCTTACTTATTTCTAACAGATCCTGACATTATCCTAGAGGGTCAAAAAGAAACAGAGAATTTCTTCCAGTTTGCCACTGACCATAGGAGATGGTGACACCCGATTGAAAATCACTGCTACCAACCGAGCACACAATGACAGATCTCCCCATGTGGATCCCTCCTTGGTCCCAGTTTCCCTTCCTTGGACATGAATGAAAAGTTGTGTATAAATCTCCCATCTCCGAGGGAACTCATGGCTGTGGGGTGACACTGGGACTGTTATCCCAGGGAACCCTCCCACGCCCCAGCTCCTCTCACACTAACTCCCTGTCCTTTCCCAGCCCAGGCGCTGAAGTCATGCCCGTTGTTTTGGTTCGTCCGACCAATCGGACGCGCTGTTTGGATTCTACGAGTGCCGAAATGGCCCCTTCCTCCAGAGCCGAGAGCTTCGCCATCCCTGGCAGCGCGCAATGCGCCGGGCTCAGTGCCTGGCGAGGCTCCTGCAGCTTAACAGCTCTGACATGGAAACATCGCTGCACTTCCAACGAGGCTTCCCCAGAGCAGCAGCATCACAGTCAGTCCGACCGCACGCACCTGCACTACCCCGACCGGACGAGCAGCTTTTTTTCCATTCTGAAGGTCCCTGTCTGCAGTGCAACAGCTTCCTTTAGCGGGGACAACAACCTCCCGCTTCTCCGCACCTCTTCCCCCATTGCCGGACCTTACCGCGCCGGCTCTCTCCGTCTCCTCCGGCTCCTCCAGACAGGGCAGCCAGTTGAACGTCAGTGAGCTGACCCCTTCCAGCCATGCCAGTTCGTCCCGCCACCCGCACCACCAGCACACCCAGTACCACCAGTGCCACAGCCGGCAACAGCCGAGTCGACCATCAGCCAGCGGCGGGAAAGTAACCTTCACGGAAATAGCCATGAGCAGCTGCAGGTACAACGGAGGAGTCATGGACCGCTCAGCCACCTGAGCGCTTCTCGGAGAAACCTGCACGAACTCGACTCCGAGTCGCAACTCTACAGCCGGGAGGGTCCGGCAAGTGGGGAGCAGCGGCCCGGAGATCGTGGTGTCCAAGCCGGAGCACAACTCCAACAGCCTGGTCGCTTACGGCTCCGGGGGTCCGCAACAGCACAATAGCGGCAACGGGAGCAAGTCCGGCGGGAAGAAGAAGAAGAACCAGAACATAGGCTACAAACTGGGGCACCGCCGGGCGCTGTTCGAGAAGAGGGAAGGACATGAGCGACTACGCGCTGATCTTCGGGATGTTCGGGATTGTGGTGATGGTGATAGAGACCGAGCGTCCTGGGGAGCCTATGACAAGGTAACCGCACACCGAGCAGTACAGGTGTCTTGTGGGACCATGATTTACCTTCTCACTGAACTGCTCAACTGCAACTCTCACCTTCTGTTCTGGATATTGTTACTCTGTAAGTAGAAACGTGCAGGCGGCTCTCCGATCTATGGGCTTGATAAAGGAGGGTTCTCCCAAACGTCGCCCAAGAGGTCATTTTACACAAGGGGGAATAAAGTTTTGCAATTTTCAAAGATGGAGAGTGGTTTGCACATTCTTTTATTGATGGTATACTGTATGTACTGAAAGCAGCCCTGTCCGCAGCAGGACGATCCGAGGAGGAGTGGTGTGTTCAGTGACTGTGTTTCATATTGTTGCTCAGCAGTGACCTACTAAATCACACTGTAATGTGGCCATATACCACACACACCACACACACACACATCCTGGTGTATCGCTGTCACTGGTACCTGGCCAAATATACACACACACCACACATCCTGGTGAATCTGCTGTCACTGGTACCTGGCCAGGTACACACACACACACATCTGGTGTATCTGCTGTCAATGGTACCTGGCCAGGTACACACACACAAAGCCTGGTGCATCTGCTGTCACTGGTACCTAGCCAGGATACACACACATCCTGGTGTATCTGCTGTCACTGGTCCCTGGCCAGGTACATACACACACAAAGCGTGGTGTATCTGCTGTCCTGGTACCTGGCTAGGTATACCACACACACAACATCCTGGTGTATCTGTGTCACTGGTCCCTGGCCAGGTACATACACACAGCCAGGTGCATCTGCTGTCAATGGTACCTGGCCAGGTATACACACACGCCGGTGCATCTGCTGTCACTGGTACCTGGCCAGATGTAACACACAACACATACATTCTGGTGTATCTGCTGTCAACTGGTACCTGGCCAGGTATACACACACATCCTGTGGATCTGGTACTGGTACCTGGCCAGGTATACACACACATCTGGTGTATCTGCTGTCACTGGTACCTGGCCAGGTATACACACACACACACAGCCTGGTTTCTGCTGTCAGTGGTACCTGGTCAGGTATACACACACACACAGAGCGCTGGCATCTGTTGTCACTGGTACTGGCAGGTACATAACAGCCAGGTGCATCTGCTGTCAATGGTACCTGGCCAGGTATACACACACAGCCCGGTGCATCTGCTGTCACTGGTACCTGGCCAGGTATACACACACACACACACACACACATCCTGGTTTATCTACTGTCATTGGTACTTGGCAGATGTATACACACAAAACACACCACACATCCTGGTGTATTCGGTACCAGTGACAGCAGATACACCAGGATGTGTGTGTGTGTGTGTGTATACATCTGGCCAAGTACCAATGACAGTAGATAAACCAGGATGTGTGTGTGTGTGTGTGTGTGTGTATACCTGGCCAGGTACCAGTGACAGCAGATTGTGTGTGTGTGTGTGTATACCTGGCCAGGTACCAGTGACAGCAGATGCACCGGGCTGTGTGTGTATACCTGGCCAGGTACCATTGACAGCAGATGCACCATACACCATGATGTGTGTGGTATACCTGGCCAGGTACCAGTACAGATCAAACAGGAGTGTGTGTATACCTGGCCAGGTACCAGTACAGCAGATACACCAGAATGTATGTGTTGTGTGTTACATCTGGCCAGGTACCAGTGACAGCAGATGCACCGGCCGTGTGTGTATACCTGGCCAGGTACCATTGACAGCAGATGCACCTGGCTGTGTGTATGTACCTGGCCAGGGACCAGTGACACAGATACACCAGGATGTGTGTGTGTGGTATACCTAGCCAGGTACCATGACAGCAGATACACCACGCTTTGTGTGTGTATGTACCTGGCCAGGGACCAGTGACAGCAGATACACCAGGATGTGTGTGTATACCTGGCTAGGTACCAGTGACAGCAGATGCACCAGGCTTTGTGTGTGTGTACCTGGCCAGGTACCATTGACAGCAGATACACCAGATGTTGTGTGTGTGTGTACCTGGCCAGGTACCAGTGACAGCAGATTCACCAGGATGTGTGGTGTGTGTGTATATTTGGCCAGGTACCAGTGACAGCAGATACACCAGGATGTGTGTGTGTGTGTGTGTGTGTGGTATATGGCCACATTACAGTGTATTTAGTAGGTCACTGCTGAGCAACAATATGAAACACAGTCACTGAACACACCACTCCTCCTCGGATCGTCCTGCTGCGGACAGGGCTGCTTTCAGTACATACAGTATACCATCAAGTAAAAGAATGTGCAAACCACTCTCCATCTTTGAAAATTGCAAAACTTTATTCCCCCTTGTGAAAATGACCTCTTGGGCGACGTTTGGGAGAACCTCCTTTATCAAGCCCATAGATCGGAGAGCCGCCTGCACGTTTCTACTTACAGAGTAACAATATCCAGAACAGAAGGTGAGAGTTGCAGTTGAGCAGTTCAGTGAGAAGGTAAATCATGGTCCCACAAGACACCTGTACTGCTCGGTGTGCGGTTACCTTGTCATAGGCTCCCCAGGACGCTCGGTCTCTATCACCATCACCACAATCCCGAACATCCCGAAGATCAGCGCGTAGTCGCTCATGTCCTTCCCTCTTCTCGAACAGCGCCCGGCGGTGCCCCAGTTTGTAGCCTATGTTCTGGTTCTTCTTCTTCTCCGCCGGACTTGCTCCCGTTGCCGCTATTGTGCTGTTGCGGACCCCCGGAGCCGTAAGCGACCAGGCTGTTGGAGTTGTGCTCCGGCTTGGACACCACGATCTCCGGGCCGCTGCTCCCCACTTGCCGGACCCTCCCGGCTGTAGAGTTGCGACTCGGAGTCGAGTTCGTGCAGGTTTCTCCGAGAAGCGCTCAGGTGGCTGAGCGGTCCATGACTCCTCCGTTGTACCTGCAGCTGCTCATGGCTATTTCCGTGAAGGTTACTTTCCCGCCGCTGGCTGATGGTCGACTCGGCTGTTGCCGGCTGTGGCACTGGTGGTACTGGGTGTGCTGGTGGTCGGGTGGCGGGACGAACTGGCATGGCTGGAAGGGGTCAGCTCACTGACGTTCAACTGGCTGCCCTGTCTGGAGGAGCCGGAGGAGACGGAGAGAGCCGGCGCGGTAAGGTCCGGCAATGGGGGAAGAGGTGCGGAGAAGCGGGAGGTTGTTGTCCCCGCTAAAGGAAGCTGTTGCACTGCAGACAGGGACCTTCAGAATGGAAAAAAAGCTGCTCGTCCGGTCGGGGTAGTGCAGGTGCTGCGGTCGGACTGACTGTGATGCTGCTGCTCTGGGGAAGCCTCGTTGGAAGTGCAGCGATGTTTCCATGTCAGAGCTGTTAAGCTGCAGGAGCCTCGCCAGGCACTGAGCCCGGCGCATTGCGCGCTGCCAGGATGGCGAAGCTCTCGGCTCTGGAGGAAGGGGCCATTTCGGCACTCGTAGAATCCAAACAGCGCGTCCGATTGGTCGGACGAACCAAAACAACGGGCATGACTTCAGCGCCTGGGCTGGGAAAGGACAGGAGTTAGTGTGAGAGGAGCTGGGGCAGTGGGAGGGTTCCCTGGGATAACAGTCCCAGTGTCACCCCACAGCCATGGTTCCCTCGGAGATGGGAGATTTATACACAACTTTTCATTCATGTCCAAGGAAGGAAACTGGGACCAAGGAGGGATCCACATGGGGAGATCTGTCATTGTGTGCTCGGTTGGTAGCAGTGATTTTCAATCGGGTGTCACCATCTCCTATGGTCAGTGGCAAACTGGAAGAAATTCTCTGTTTCTTTTTGACCCTCTAGGATAATGTCAGGACTGTTAGAAATAAGTAAGGTCAATACACACAATCTCCATACAATCAGATCTGTACAATACACACAATCTCCATACACATATTTGTACAATACACACAATCTCCATGCAATCATCTGTCAATACACACAATCTCCATACAATCATATCTGTACAATACACTAATCTGCATACATCATATCTGTACAATACACACATCCCATGCAATCATCTGCACAATACACACAAGATCTGAAGTGTTAATACACACAATCTCCATGCAATCAATCTGTACATTGTTAATACACACAATCTCCATGCAATCAGATCTGTCATTGTTAATACACACAATCTCCATACAATCAGATCTATACATTAATACACACAATCTCCATACAATCAGATATGTAGTGTAATACACACAATCTCCATGCAATCAGATCTAACATTAATACACACAATCTCCATCACATCAGATCTGTAGTGTTAATCACACCATCTCCATGCAATCAGATCTGTACAATGTTAATACACAATCTCCAAGCAATCAGATCTGTACATTGTTAATACACACAATATACATACCATCAGCTGTAGTGTTAATACACACAATCTCCATGCAATCAGATCTGTACATTGTTAATACGCACATAATCCATACAATCAGATCTGTAGTGTTAATACACACAATCTCCATGCAATCAGATCTGTACATTGTCAAAACACACAATCTCCATACAATCCGATCTGTAGTGTTAATACACACAACCTCCATACAATCAAATTTGTTAATGTGTTATACACAAAATATCCATACAATCAATCTGTATCCATAAAGTATTACACAATGTGTGTCCACATTCCTTTTACCCAGTATTAGCTGGACTCACATGGATCCTTAATCTATGGCCCTTCAGGTGCTTGAAAACTTCCCTTTGAAGTTGGGAATGTGGGGATTTGTAGTTTGTAAACATCTGAGCACCATAGTTCAAGATCCCAGAGCTGGAGGGTCACAGTGCTATCTAGCACAATACTGTAAATATGTTTAAAGGAAGTTCAGCAGTAGAAATATTGGTTTTTTTAATTATTTATGTTACACATTACCAGGTTTTCTACACATTCACCTTGTTTTTTGAAAAATCAAAAAAATTATATTTCTTTTGCTGTGCCCTGCTGTGGTCAGTAACTGTAACAAAAAATGTAACAAACTTTTTTTACTGTTTGCACTAGCACAGATATTTTAATAGTATAGGGGGGCTCAGGAATGTGTATTGATCATTTCTTTTCTTGTTGGTTCTAATGTTTTGGTCAGATCAGTAGCACTATATGTTATAATAATGTTGCCATAGGAGTGCTCCCACAGCCCCCCTTTTTGTTTATGTAATGTAGCTGAGCCTCTCTGCAGGAAGATAGACCAAGCTTCCATGTGGTAGTAGCACCCCCAACACATCCCTTTAATTTGAGGTCTTATGCCTTGAATACTAAGCATTAGATGGGAGTCCCTCTTCCTCTTGTTAAAAGCCAGTAGGCGGGGTAGTAATAGCCTTCAATACTAATCCATGCAAGGTCAGGGAGACAACCTTCCCACGAAAATGCAAGCCCAGTGTTAGCCCAGATAAATGACCCAAGGTCAGGACCTTCCATACTGGGGTTACCTTGACATGGTTGGAAGCTTTTCACTTTTATCTAAAATTGTAACAATTGCAAGTTTGAAAATGGACTGAACTTCTGAAGTTCGCCATCTCTAGTAGTGAGCTGCCATTTTAGATTCTGCAATGGTCCTCCTTCATCCCGAGAGCCTAAAATATTTATAGAGGACTGTAGGAGATAAGGCACAATTTGGTAAGTTTAAAACTCTTTAGGGGAAGTAATACATTTTTCTGTCTCTGCAAATGGCATACAGCATTTAGTCCTTTACAACTTACTGGTTAAGGAGCAGCTTGTTTACAAACATTCCCACAAACTTATTCTGAAAAGTGTCCAACACTGAATGCAGTGCACTGTGCGTGTCTTTGTCAGTAAAAATGTGTAAATTCATTAACACTTCGGGGATAAAAGGACATTGTGTAAAGCAGGGGTGCCCAAACTAATGATGCAGGGCCACAAAGTTAATTTTGTCCCCAACTTCTCCTTTTTTGCTATAACTCCACCCACACATAATTTTCTTTTTGGAGATGCATTCTGGGCATCGAAAAGTTAAGAAGAAATAGTCCTTTCTTATACATCTCCTTTGAATAAGTCTTAAAGGAGAATTCTATAAAACATTAAATGCATACCTTGTGTTATATACTTGTAGGAAAGGTACTTGACATCCTCTGTTCTGTGTCCCGGCTTCTCTCCTTTCTGCACATTAGCACCACGTGTACCAAAAAGGAACTGTTTTGGAAAGGGGGAGACAAAATAGATACAATGTCAGCTGCAAGTGCCTAAATCTAAATGTATTCTGTATATTGTTTTACTTGGAAAGCTAAGGCTGGGTACACATGAAGGGACTTTTTGTCCCGACTGAGCACTGGCAACGAGTGAGCGCTTGGCCGGGACAAATGTCCGTCGATTGCATCAAATTCGGCTGCAATTAATCGTGTGGTCCCATAGGGAACCACACAATCGATCTGAATTTTTTGCGTCATGCCCGATCGTTCGTTCATCCGTCCGGACGAACGAACTAACGAACGATTGTCGGTCACAGCTGCCCGCCCCACCCCAACCAAAGACCGAAAGTGCAGTGAATCAGTCGTCAGCCTAAGATATCACCAAGCATCTGCACGACAATTTATATACATCATCTTAATCAGTTAGCAGAATGGTTAAAACAACTTTCAGAGAATTTTTATCATTAGTCAATAGTAAGTTCTAAAGTAGGTTTTAGGCATGATATCACATGATTCTTAAAAACAGTACAGTGGGTATTAAAGTGGCTTATTGACATTGTGTCATAGTATTGGAGGTTGAATAAAAACACCCATTCATCTGTTCTACTCATGAACCCTACCTAAAGCTGGGTACACACCATCCAATAATTCATTGGTAGGTCGGGCGAAAATATTGGATGGTTTCTTCTTTTGGCTGCAGTCGACCGTTTGGATGAGAGCCTATTGGACGTGTTGGAAAACCAGGCTAATAGGCGGTCCTCTGTGGACCACATGCTCGTTCTGACGAACGTGGCTTGTTTTTGCTGTAACAACAGTCCTTTGTCTTGGCCGACTGGGCTGAAGAGCCGAACAGATACGCATGTGTGTACCTACCTTAACATTTCACAGTATATTAACTTTTATAAGGTTGCACAAGCAAATGCAGGGGAAAGATACAATGAATATCGTTATTTTTTTTCTCCCTTTATACCGTATATACTCGAGTATAACCGTCCCGAGTATAAACCGATGTACCAAGTTTTAGCTAAAAAAAGGAGGAAAAAGATATTGACTCGAGTATAAACCGAGGGGTTATATTTGCCACTTAAGATGTTTTGGAAACTACAACTCCCAGCATCTTATTGCTGGGAGTTGTAGTTTCAAACATCTAAGTGGGGTATATCCTCCCTTATTTGTGCATACAGTATGCACAAATAAAGAAGGTTTCACTCTTATTGTGTAAATATTTGCAGTTGCCCTGGTGTCCCTGTGTTTTTTCTCCTACCTTGTCCGGCGGCCGCTCCTCGCTCCACATCCTCTGCGCTTCAGGATGATGTCACTACTCATCATCCGGGTGCGTACTGAGGATGCAGATCGCGCGGCCACCGAACAAGGTAGGAGAAAGGTTGACTCGAGATAAACCGAGGTAAGATTTTCAGGCTTTTTTTAAAGCCTGAAAACCTCGGTTATACTCGGTAAGTACATTCTATCATCCACGGAAAAATTGTGGCTCATTTATCCAGGGGCGCAGGTGTCTTGCAAAACCTTTGCAAACAGCCCTAAGGTGGGGTTAAAGTTGCAATTTAATATCACGTTTGTTTTGCTTTTATTGAATATGCTGACTGTTGACAGTACTTCCTTGTGTTAGTGAAGTTTTTTAAAAGATGTAAAGCTGCTTTGAAAATATTCAATGGTTATGGATTTTAACTTTTTAATCTAAAAGCAGTGGCACTTCTAGGGTTTTGCTGCCTGTGCTGCCGTGTTAAAGTGAGTGGGCGTGTTTTTTCAATGGGCATGGCTAAAATTTTAAACACTCCCTATCACGTAGGTACAGTATTTAAACTGTTCCTCAGACAGTCAATTACAATAATGTAAATTACTAGAAACAGATATCACATCCCTTATTCAAACAGCTTGTGTTGCCACTACCATATGCTCTCCTTTCAGTTTTTGTGCTCAAATCAAAATAAAACTGTTACAATACATTAGAAATGCCATACGTTCTGTAGTATAAAAGATTTTAGTCAAAAGGTTTGTAAGCCTGCCACCATGTCAAGGTAGAACCTTTCAGCAGGACCCTAACTAACCCAACTAGTCTAACCTAGTTTACAACTAACTAAGCTAACCTAACCATATGAAAGGATTTAACAACATTATATCAGTTACCAGCAAATTCAACGAGAGTCATGTTGTTCAATTTTTTTAGTCAAAACCTTTCAATGCTATAAAACAAAACTAAGTTGGAACGATTAGAATCAAGTTCGAACAGACGTAAAACACTAATCTTACTATATATTACTATTTCAGTGCAACTAGTACACATTATGTTAAAATGTTTTTGTTCTTATCTGTTGCCGTCTTCTCCTCTCTTCAGCAGAGGGGCATCAAGTTGTACCATGCTTCGAGTGGCAGTTACTGAGCCAATACCATTGCCACTGTGATTTCATCTTATACAGACCAAGAAAAGCAATTCCACCCATCAGCAGGTTTTCTCATGGAGTATAACAATTTCACTTTAGTTCTCCTTTAAACTTATAACATTCTGTGCATCTGGAGGTAAAGACAGCAAGCAGGTGGACATCATGGGCAATATTTCGGACAGATCACTCTCACAGCAATAGTCTGAGATGGAAAAGACAGGCAACCAGCAACAGCAAGGCCCAGGCCACCCGCAAGGTCCAGCACCCCACCACAAGGGCTCCCAAAAACTCACTGACACACAGGAAAGGCACCTTTTTGTCACACAAAAAACTTAGTCTGTCACAGTAGTAGAAAAGAAAGGTAACAGATACTGAGAAGATTCCCCACTGCAGCTGCTCAGCCTGCTCTCTCTGTAAATACCGCACTGACAATGGGCCAACCAGCCCCCACCTCCTTCTCTCATTGGCTGCTGCTGCTGGACTGTAATCACTTGATGACATGAGAGGAACTTTAGAGGACCAATAGGCATGATTGGTTCCACTGTCTTCCTTCCTTGACTAGGAGCCATACGTTATGCTGAGCACTGAGCGCAGGGTGTGTGTCATGACTCTGACTCTCTTAGAAGTAGAAGCAGAGTTGAAGCAAGTGCAACTTCAAGGTACCAGTGCGGGTGGTGCTCAAAAATTATTTTTGTAGGGTTTATCGATGTTAACTAACCCTCGAATTCAGCCATATCCCTCGAATGCGGCATTCGGTAACCCTTAAATTGAACGTAATGATCGCTAACACTCGAATTCCGTATAACCCACAATGTTACCGCTAGAGCTACCAGGGAGATTCAATTAAAGTTCTTATCGTTTAAAATGGTGCAAATTTTGCCCCAACCAATCAGATCTTATTTAACATTTGAAAGCTAACTCTGATGTGGTTGGTGCAAAATTAACTCCATTTTAAACGATAAGAACTTTTATTGAATAACCCTGAAAATCTGTAAAACCTAGGCTACCCAATATTATCAGGTTAGCATGGATTTTACACTTAGTTTGTGGTACCTGCGCTATTTCTAAAATTTTTCAGCAATAGTGCAGCACATGTGAGGCAAAACTGCCTTATTTAAAGGGCATGTCGACCCCCACAACTAAAATTTAACCCATTACTGGCCCCACTGTGTAGTGTTAAAAAATCCTAACCTTACTCCTCTGCTCCTTATGGTTCTCCTGCAGGGCTATTTCAAGTCCCAGAAGTAAGTGTAGGAGGTGTCAGTGTGTTATCCGGTCCCTACTTCTTCCTTGTCCTCTATGGAGGATTCTGGCATGCGCAGGGGAGCTCTCCCTTCCTCCCATCCTCCAGATCCCTTTATGGCTCCTCATGCCCTACCTTTAACCCCTTGTCTGTAGTGTAGTGTACCACGCACATCCGCAACAACCATGTTAACTTTTAAAACAAGCCCCATAAATAGACTTACCTGGCTTTTCCTTGGCTCTCTGCATAGCCTGTAGCCACATCTGTGATTGGCTGACTCTAAGCCAATCACAGGCATTGTTGCTGCTGGCAGCTTCTGGCAAGCAGGAAGCCAGGACCAGAGAGCCATGGGAATGAACATTGATAAGTCTGTTTCTGGGGCTTATTTTAGAAAACAAACATGGAGGTGGGGGGTGGACTGAGGTACCCTATACTACAGAAATGTTTGGGGGGGTGGGTGGAGATACCCTTTAAGTTTGTGCACGAAACTGATGAAGACACCTTTAAACAGTGTTGGAATGTTAAAGGGGAACTGTGGTCCAAAAATTAGTTAAATTGATAGGAATTGTTCTCCTGAGAATTTTTGCAATTTATTTTCATTGTTTATTTTGCATAGTTTTGAAGATATTTACATTATTGGTTGTGATATGGCAGCAGCATCACCAGATCCCCTGCACTTCCTGCTTCCTGCTCTGAAACCATGTCAGGCAATCTGCCCTGTGTCTCCTCCTCCCCTTTGCAGCCCCCGATCCCTCCCACTCATGGACCCCATGGTCCCTCCAGTTGCAGGCCCCCCTTGGCCCTTCTCTTACACCCCCATGTGGCCCCGCCCCACCCGTGGGTGACATGGCCCCGCCCACTCACAGGTGCCCAAGCCCCACCCACTCACAGGTGCATAAGCCCCACCCCTTACGTGCCGTGGGCCACTCAGACCCCCTCCCCTACAGAAAACTCTGTGAAAACAGCCTTTTCAGGCAGAGTGAACTCTGCCTGAAAAGGCTGTTTGCACATAGTGGGAGAGAAGGGATGTAGATTCCCTTACCTTCTGTCAGGCCTTCACACAGAAGAGAGGAGGGACTTCCTGAGGAGTCTAAGGCTGTCTTGCTGGCACACTGTGCAGGAGCAGCCTTAGGAGTGTCACATGTCAGCCTCCCACCCTTAACTTTCTGTTCAGTCATTTCTTTATATCTTGGGCTTTGGAGCACGTAGAGAGGTGGTTGGTGGCTCTTTTTAAAGGTGAAACTGGCCTTTATTTAAACTTGTTTGGAGACCACAGTTCCCCTTTAAAATAAGGTTTTTTTTTAAGAATTGTGCCTGAGACTTTCTATGGCTGTTGTTTGAAATAGAATACATTAATATATTTAAAGGGCAACTAAAGCCACAGAACAACACTGAACCGAAGGCAGAACACCTTGATATAAAACCATAATCTGTGTCTTACCTCTCATTTTGTTACATGCTCTGGGAAATTTACCTAAATAACATATGGTTTGTGCTTTACTTCTCAGCATTCTAGTACAGACAGTTTGGTCAACGACCATTATTGTTGCACACCTATTAATAATATCTAGCCAATCCTTTTACAGACAGATAAGCAAGGAAGAATGTGACTGAGGTCAGAGGTGTGGTCTGACACGTGCACATACACCAGATACTTCATCCAGTTCTTACAGGCTTTGATTTACTTTAACAGAGTTTACTAAATGGCATTATAGTTTATTGGTTTTTTTGGGATGTTGTTTCAGATTCTGGAGTATAAAAAATTGGGGTTATTCTCTTTAATAAACTAGGGTTATTCAATACATTCTTATCGTTTAAAATGTGCTAATTTTGCCCAACCAACAGATGTTAGCTTTCAAATGTTAATAAGTTCTAATTGGCTGGGGCAAATTTAGCACCATTTTAACGATAAGAACTTTTATTGATAACCCTGAATATATTTATATGTTTGATTATTAGTAATATTTGAATACAAAGAAGATTGCGAACTGTCAGGATATTTTGTAATGTGTTATTTTTGATGTCTGTGATAGCAATTTTAGCTCCTCCAATTAAAAGACTTTCAGGTATATTTGTTTTATATAGCCTATGTTTGTTGCTTTTTAAGACCCCGCCTGGCAAAGATTCTCTTGTTTATCTGTGACATTTCTGTTTACTATGTACCAGCATTTAAATAAGCACTGGTGCACTGGATCCTGAGCGCACTCAAGCTGTGTAAGGAAAGGAAAAATCTACTGGAAAGAACAGCTCAACTGTATGAAACTGGTGATCTTTACAAAGCAGTCAGAATGGGAGGCAGAAAGAACAGCTCCTACTCCCTTATACAACATGTTTTCAGTTTAGATGCCCTTTAGCCTTGATTCCAAATTATTCTTCATACTCTGTCTAGTGGAAAAATGGAAACAATTGAGCTAATCTGTTTTTAGTAATAGAAATGAAACATCTTGGCAGTGTTCAACCTTTATTCCCCCCAGCCGTGATAATTCCTGTGATCTTTTAATGAATCAGGATCGAAATGTCAGTGTATTTGAGGTTCTAATAAATATCAAAGGTCATTTATAAAAATAATGACAATAACATTTTATTTTTAATATTTGATGTTTGTAGGTATAAAAATAATATTATATTCAATAGGCCCCACTTCCAACTAACATTTTATTTTATGTGCAGGTACTTCCTCTTTTACCCAGCATTACGTCTTAACTGAGCATGCTTCTCCCCTGGGGAGTATAGAGGATCGGATGATGTCACCTACCGGAAGAAGGAAATTTAACATTACCCAAAACATTTATCACACACTGCAGCCAGAGATGTGATGAGGGCTCATTTTAAAGGATAGGCTGCAGACTTTTAAACCAAACTTGTTGGAGACCATAATTACCCTTTAAGGTGGTTGTATTGTAGGAAGAGTGGTGTAACATATATTTTCTTAGTGTTTCTTGTAACACTGCGTTTATGTGATGATACTATCTAGCAACAGGAGAGTGGTCGTGTATGGTACTGGCTTGCCCAAGGTGTTTATATACATGGAGTGTTCCTAATCCTGCTCTTTTTTTACTGAACAAAAGGCCATGCTCAAACATCTCCCACATTTCAGAAATACTGGAAAAGCAGTTGGCTTTGGATTTTATTTTGTATAGTTTTTGAGTCTATGGTAGGAAATTGGGTTGTAGTTTAAAGGAGAACTAAACCCAATTTTATATACTCCAGAATCTGAAAACAACCCCCTAAAAACACCAATAAGCATAAAATCCCACTTCTGTAAATTGTATTAAAGTAAATGTACATGTTAAACTGGATGAAGTATCTGTGTGTATGGGCAGTGTCTGACCACACCTCCTGACCTCAGTCACAGGCTTCCTGCTTTATCTGTCTTGTAAAAGGATTGCTAGAGATTATTAATGGTGTGACCAACTGTAACAAGTTTCTGCCATAGCTAAGGACTGAGCATGAGCAGAAACATAATGGTCGTTGACCAACTGTGATACTAGAATGCTGAGAAATAAAGCACAAACCATATGTTTATTTAGGTAAATTTCCCACTCCGTATCAAAAAGAGAGGTAAGACACAGATTATTATTTTATATCAAGGTGTTCTGCCTTCTGGTTTAGTGTGGTTTTGTGGCTTTAGTTGTCCTTTAACTAGTAACATAACCCAAAATGTATTTTAAACAGATATTATTCATTGAAAATAAAGCCCCAAGTTAATGGAATTTAGAGTATTTTTGTTTTTTGATCCAGTTAACTGTTCTTTGTCAAACTCTATTGGATATTGATTGAAGAATTACATTATATAGGGATAATGCGTCCCTTACAGTGTAATACAAGGATATTATGCCACTGAGGAGTTCCCTGACCATATAAAAGCACGACACCGCAGGAAAGGGTACACATTTCTTAAAATACATAGAGTTCTTTCTTTTAATTTAAAATGGTGTGTTGGGCTGTGTACAGCTTTAAATAACGTTGTGTCCCCCACAACCTGTCACCATTAACATTAAAAGATTTCAGTAATTTGAGTGTACAAATATATACCAGTGCACAGTTCTGAACAGTAATTTTCCCTTTAAACAGCACCGGATTTACATCTCCCTCCTCTGAGTTTAACTGCCTGTGTCCATGATGCCGTGATGACTCTATGTTCAGTGCCGCCCGGGAGACCCAGATGTCTTCCCTATGATTCATAGGAAGGGTTTTGGTCCCTCAAGGAGGGAAATGTAACATGTTGCAGGTTACTGGTATTGATACATAAAGTAGAGTTGATCTAGGGATATTTCTGTTGCCACTTGTAGCCAGGAAGGGTTTTTTTCCCCTTTCGTTATCCTGGTAAGACTTTTTTTGCCTTCCTCTGGTTCAACAGTTAGGCAGGAAGTGTGGGTATTGCTGAGTGGGTTGAACTAGAGGGACTTTATTCAACCCAAATACTATACTATACTAATATGCTTGAAGGGATTTTTACTGTTCTGGTCTGTGTCCGGGTATTCGTTTTTTAACAGAAATCATTGGAATCTTTCATTGCTTAAGGTGACAGGATGTCAATGGGAGGTGCGTTGTATATATTCTTATAAAACCTCTAAGCTACTTAGCCAAGAGGTTTTTATAGAATATATCCACTGCACCTCCCCATTGAAAGTCTAGAGCCTTAGGTTTTTAAATGATGTTTTGGTTATATAGTCAACATTGTATTTGTTTCTTGAAAATTACATACCGTACTTACTTTCTGCCTGATATGTTGATTAAATATATACAATGATTGGAAAATGTGAATGCCTATGTATGTTTTATCTAATGTATTACTTTATTATATTAGATATTACAGTTTATTTTGTTGTAATGCTCTCTATGTACTCTCAGTTTTAGAGAACACACAAGGGAAAGTTGAAAACTATTTGTAGGATGTTCTCTAGCGGTTAGAATCTGTTTTATTTTTCATGTCTTGGTACAACTAACTGGGAGGGGGTTGGGTTTAAACCTTTAGTTTTTTGTTAAATCAGGAAGTACAATGCAGATATCTTCTTATTATAGAGATTGCTAACAGTATTGCTTATTACTTTTAAGTTAACCAAAAAGTATCTTGTTTATCCAACCTGTGCTGATTTCTTCTTAACAAATTGTATTTTCTGCTGACTAAAAGTATATTCCTCCTTCCAGCACTGCCACTAACTGAAACAAATAGCTGTCATTAAGTAATTGAATTTCTGATCTGGATTCAATTTCCTGAAATTCTACTCTCCATCACCTGTAAAGTTGGTGTTCAGGCGCCTCTGCCTTTTTACAGTTGCAGCTGAATAATTATTTTAGCAGATCCACAAGAATGCAGTATATTAAGCAGGTAAAATATATTCCCATTGAACTGAAAGGAAAGGAGGTAATATAGCAGTTTAGATTTATTATATTCCACATCCAGTTGACAGGTTGAGCTAGTCCAACCAATAAGTATAGCAAAGGCTGAGAGTTTGTAAACTTAAAATTGTATTGGCATTAGAATCCTTACATGCCTTTTGCATTTGAATGGAACATGTTTATTCATAAATGTTTTTGAGTATTAAAGGAGAAATTAAAGCGTAAACCCATCCTAAAGGCATCTTATAGTGGGAAAATGAACTTTTTTTTCTTTCTTTCCATGAGTTCTATAATTCCCCACAACCCCAGAGTGTCTTCACTTTGTTCAGATTCCCTCTCTGTCCTGAGATACACCAGTTAGAAGAATACGTGATTGCATTCCTCACTCCTACTTGGACTGTCAATCAAATCCCTGTGATGTGATCCCCCCTCCCTGCTCTGTAATAACAAGAGATAACAGCATTAGCAGGGGGAGAGAGGTAGCTTTGATGTTATATAAGTCCTGCACTTCTTAATAGCTTTCACTGATTGATGATGGTCACCAAGTGAGAGATCGTAAACTGTACTGATCTCCTTCTTCCGTGTCTCCAGGACAGCTTGCTTTCTATTGGCCACTGTGCGTGGGTGTGTTTTTCAGGATGTTGACTTTTAACTCCTACTGCACATAAAAAGCTTGTCGGTTAGCCGAGACTGAGACATGGAGGAGGTAACAGAGGGGAGGGAGAAGGGGGGAGTGCTGCACATAGATCTGACACTATGGTTAAACAGAGTCAGTGACAGATATAGGATAAGGCAGCACAGAGTACATGAATTTAACTTTGCAAAGGGGCATGTGTTTTTTTCACTATAGATGCCCTATAGATACCTGATTAAAATAAGGTATTACCCACTTTTATAGGTTATTTTTAACCAAAGATATATATTCACTTTCTAACTACCTTCATTCACTGGAGCAAGATTATAAAAAGTAGCTGGTTGGAGATCTTCTTCTATCTTTTAAGGCATTTAACCAACCTTAGGAGCAAGAGAAGAGTTCCATTTACACTGTCTCTGTTACTCTTGCTGTTCTTTACAAGCTGACTAACATTGTCTCTCCCTGTATCAACAAGGAATCCCACAGTTAAACACAAGAGGTCCTGCTCAATCAAGTCATTCACACATAGTAATCTGTAGTGCGAATCTGTGACAGCCTACGCTACAAATTATGTCAGTCATCTTGACAGGTATTAGTCAGTAACAATGCAGTTTATTCATTCATCTGTTTATACATATGGTGTTGTTGTTCTTTGTTATTTAAATTGTTTTTTCAAATGTGTGCACACATGGGGAGAAGCATTTAAACCAACATATGTGCATAATTCCGTACAAAGTAGCCAGGGAAACAACTTTGCTTTAAATTTCCTGGAACTCAAAGTTCCATTCACAAAAGAATTTTTTCTAAGTCTTTGCTACTTAGCAAAAAAATGGGACAGAGATCAAAATTTGGTGATCACTTCTGATCACCAATTTGATCTTTGCCAATAATGAAAAATCACTGGAAAATGATTTCCGGGAAGTGATTTTTACGATCGGATTTCGAATTGGAAAACGGGCTTATGTGGTGTATTCCAAGTTCGTTATCATACCTAAGATGATTTGATGATCATCTTTGGGAATAATCCACAAAAAAAGGAAAATACACACAAAAAAATGCTTAAGTGATACACCACACCTTTTTTTTTTTACCCTAAAACTATAAATAGCAAAAAACTTTTAGGGTTATTCAATAAAAGTTCTTATCGTTAAAATGGTGCAAACTTTGCCCCAACTAATCAGATTTTAGCTTTCAAAAGTTAAATAACATCTGATGTTTAGGGCAAAATTAGCACCATTTTAAACGATAAGAAGTTTTTTATGAATCTACCTTTTGTCTTCTCCAAACTTCCAATGCCCCCGGTGATATTGGTAAAGTGAACGCAAATCATTATTTGTCCGATTTCAAGGGAAACTAAGCCTGTTTTAGTAAGAAATTTTGCTGAGGTACCAAAATATGAATATTTGATTGAATATTTAGGATTAGTAAAGTGTGCAAAAACTTGTGTGACTCTCCGTACTAACCATTTTTCACTAAATACCACTAAAAGGAGGAGTGTGGGGGGTGGGTTGTGGTTTTTTTTAGGTTTTCTTGTAATTTCAATTGTGCATGCATCCCATTTGAGCTAGTTGGTGGCCCCGTCTCTGTTTGCACCCACCCATGGCATACCGTTTGATTCAGGACATGTGGGAGATTGCCATTTAGTGGGTTTTTTTATTTGCCAAGTGGGTTTAGGTAGGATTTCAACCTTTGAGTCCTCTTACCGTATTTTATTTCTCACATAATCTTCTAAAAGCACAGCGTCTATGAATAACAGCGTCTGAAATTCTTATGTATATACGGAAGCATGACACCGTTATGTAGGTGTGTAGATTCCAAAAATATATAGTTTTTTGGGTATTTCCAAGTGAATAGGCTGTTCAAATTACAGAAAACTTTGATTTTTTCTTGTAATTGCACTGTGCATGCTCCCATTTGAGCTAGTTGGGGGCCACGCCTCTGTGTGCACCCATGCATATGACATTGCGTTTGATTCAGGACATGTGGGAGATTGGCATTTAGTGGGGGAGTTTTCTTGTCAAGTGGGTTTAGGTAGGATTTCAACCTTTGAATCATCTTATTTTATTTTTCACAAACCTCCTAAAACACAGAGTTATTTGGATCACTGGGTCTGGAATTCTTCATGTATGTATGAAAGTATGGCACCGTAACGTAGCTGAAGGTGTGTAGATTCCAAAAATATATAGTTTGTGGGGGAATTTTCACATTTTGGGACTGTTTCCTTAGAAAAGGGGTAGGCTGTTCAAATACAGAGCATTACAGAGAGATTTTTTCTTGTAATTGCATTTGTGCATGCGTCCCATTTGAAGCTAGTTGGTGGCACGTTCTGTGTGTACCCACACATATGGCATACGTTTGATTCGACATGTGGGAGATTGATATTTAGTGGGGAGTTTTTATTTGTGGGGGGCATTTCCAAGTTTTGGGTTGTTTGAAATTACAAGAACACTTGCTTTTTTTCTTGAATGCACTTATGCATGCTCCCATTTGAGTTAGTGGTGGTCATGTCTCTGTGTGCACCCCGCATATGGCATAACGTTTGATTCAGGGGCATTTAGAAGATTGATAATTGACAAGTTTTTTTTACATGACATGGGAAATTGCCATGATTCTTAACTTTAATTGTATTTTTATAAAATTTCTGAAAATCTGGTAAAAAAAAAGCGAAATTCTACACAAAACTGCGCCCACTCCATTGATGGTATGATGAACAAACTACGAATTACGTAGATAAAGATGTGTAGATTCGAGAATTATATGGTTTGTGGGGGGTGTTTAGTGGGGAAAAACTGCAGACTGTTCAAATTCAGAGTTAGCTGAATATTTTTGCTGTTTCTTGAGCCATGTGCATTGTCTCATTTCGTGGCCATTTGCTTCCACACAGTTGTTTTTGTTAATTTTTTCAGAAAGTGCGAACTTCTACGAAGAACTGTGCCCACACCATTGATGTTAGAATGAACGAACTACGCGTTACATAGCTGAAGGTGTGTAGATTTCAGGAAAAAAAAAAAAAAATATAATATATATATATATATTATATATATTATATATAAAATATATATATATAGTTGTGGGGGGTATTTCTGAGTTGGGGGGGGTGTTTTGTGGAAAAAACTGCAGACTGTTCAAATACAAAGCTGGCTAATTTTTTTTTTGCTGCTACTGACATTTGGCACTGGTCACGCTCTGGGTTAGTTTGATAGCCATGTCTCTGGGTACACCCATGAATGTGTCATACACGTTTTATTCGGAGGGGTTAGGCTTCATATTTGAGATGCCTTTGAACTTGAAATTTTACAGTTGAGGAAAAAAAAGGAAAATGTGAGAAAATAACTTACAATTGGACGAAGAGCTGCGCCCGTATCCTGCATTTTGATCGAAAACTTACCTCACTCATAAAATCCTGCGGGTGTGTAGTTTCTAAAAATATCTCACTTGTGGGGATATTTTAGTTAATTTGGTAGATATTCTATGTTAACTGTCAGTAGTGGTTATACATTTTAATTTGGTATAATATTCTAGAAGGTGCAAGTTTATTTGGGGGGGTCTCCTGTACAGGAAAAGTCGGCTACCTACATATATCTGGTATCGTTGTACTCAGGAGTATCTGAGCATTTAGAAACAGTAGATTTTTGTGCATAACCTTAAATAACTAAATAAATAAAAAATGGGAAAAATCCATGAAATGTGCAGATTTTAATTTTTTTTTACATATTTTACCCATAATTCCAGTAAAATTTCCAGAAAAGTTACAAAATTCTCTTACCATGTTAAGTAGACTTGTGCTGAAAAAAACAATGTATAATATTCCTGATTTACTGCAAGGTTTCCTATCATAAAATTAGTCTAAGCGATTAAGGGCAAAATCCTGAAAATTCTGCTGGCACTTAACGCAAAAAAAAAATGAAATTCTGCTGGCACTGAAAGGGTTACAATCCTTGTGCCACTTGCACCATAAATAACTGTGCTAAGTGAATTCTAATGGAAAAAATATTTGTGGGTTCTATTAGATAACAACAGCCACGGCTTTAGCTTGCAGATCCTGTCGTCATTTTTCAAAAGTCCGGTGTGTACCCAGCTTTACATAGTTTCATGCGTCTATGCTACAGAAATACTGGGACAAATAATAATCGAGGAGTCTGCTGCATAGCACTATGGTAAACTTTGACCCTAATTGATATATACTGTATGTTTATATGTGCAAATAGCAGTTGACTCGGATGCCATTTATTTTATTACATTATCAGGTTTACACATGATACCTCTCACGATAATGGATTCTTTAAAACGGATATGGTTAATGTGAATATAAATTGTTTTGTATATGCTCAAGTATTCTCATTATGCAGTGTGTGAATTATTCAGCATTATCTGGAGAGAAGAGCTATCAGCTAGGAAATAAACCATATCTGAAAGTGCAACACAAAACAACCCTTGATAACTAGATAAAATGAATCCACTTCTAATGTCAGTGGCTGATTTCATAACCGTTTATTGTATTCACAGAGATATTATTTAGAATATCTACTTAAACCAGTTTTTTTATGGCAACAAAATATTTCCTAGTTCCCAGTAAGCAATTGTATATTATAATTACTCTGATTTGTTTGTGCTGTTTAGACAAGCAATCCTAATAGGCAAGATTTCCTGGAATATCGAGGGTTGAGATGTAGAAAAATCTATAATCGGAAACGAGAATTTCTAAAATGTGCAGCGAAAGGAGGTTACCCTTTAAACATGCCATTTATGACTACAAAATGTATGAATGTGTTTCTCACAGTTTAACAAAAGTTATTGTTTGTGATAACTGCTGTTATCAGAGTCAACTTCTCACTTAAAGGGCATGTCCACCCCCAAAATATAATCCCCCAACCATTGACAGCAGATGCACCTGGCTGTGTGTATGTACCTGGCCAGGTACCAGTGACAACAGATGCACCAGGCTCTGTGTGTGTGTGTATACCTGACCAGGTACCACTGACAGCAGAAACCAGGCTGTGTGTGTGTGTGTATACCTGGCCAGGTACCAGTGACAGCAGATACACCAGGGATACACCAGGATGTGTGTTGTATCCTGGCCAGGTACCAGTGACAGCAGATACACCAGGATGTGTGTTGGATACCTGGCCAGGTCCAGTGCAGCAGAGATACACCAGAATGTATGTGTGTGTGGTGTATACATCTGGCCAGGTACCAGTGACAGCAGATGCAACGGGCGTGTGTGTGTATACCTGGCCAGGTACCATTGACAGCAGATGCACCTGGCTGTGTGTATGTACCTGGCCAGGGCCAGTGACAGCAGATACAACCAGGATTGTGTGTGTGTGTGTGTATACCTAGCCAGGTACCAGTGACAGCAGATACACCACGCTTTGTGTGTGTATGTACCTGGCCAGGGACCAGTGACAGCAGATACACCAGGATGTGTGTGTATACCTGGTAGGTACCAGTGACAGCAGATGCACCAGGCTTTGTGTGTGTGTACCTGGCCAGGTACCAGTGACAGCAGATACACCAGGATGTGTTGTGTGTGTGTACCTGAGCCATGGTACCAGTGACAGCAGATTCACCAGGATGGTGTGTGTTGTGTATATTTGGACGGTACCAGTGACAGCAGATACACCAGGATGTGTGTGTGTGTTGTGTGTGGTGTATATGGCCACATTACAGTGTGATTGTAGGTCACTGCTGAGCAACAATATGAAACACAAGTCACTGAACACCCACTCCTCTCGGATCGTCGCCTGTGCGGACAGGGCTGCTTTTCAGTACATACAGTATACCACAAGTAAAAGAAATGTGCAAACCACTCTCCAATCTTTGAAAAATTGCAAAACTTTATTCCCCCATTTGTAAAATGACCTCTTGGGCGACGTTTGGGAGAACCCTCCTTTATCAAGCCCATAGATCGGAGAGCCGCCTGCACGTTTCTACTTACAGAGTAACAATATCCAGAACAGAAGGTGAGAGTTGCAGTTGAGCAGTTACGTGAGAAGGTAAATCATGGTCCCACAAGACACCTGTAGCTGCTCGGTGTGCGGTTACCTTGTCATAGGCTCCCAGGACAGCTCGGTCTCTATCACCATCACCACAATCCCGAACATCCCGAGATCAGCGCGTAGTCGCTCAGTCTCTTCCTCTTCTCGAACAGCGCCCGGCGTGCCCCAGTTTGTAGCCTATGTTCTGGTTCTTTTTTCCCGCCGGACTTGCTCCCGTTGCCGCTATTGTGCTGTTGTGACCCCGGAGCCGTAAGCGACCAGGCTGTTGGAGTTGTGCTCCGGCTTGGACACCACGATCTCCGGGGCCGCTGCTCCCCCATTGCCGGACCCTCCGGCTGTAGAGGTTGCGACTCGGAGTCGAGTTCGTGCAGGTTTCTCCGAGAAGCGCTCAGGTGGCTGAGCGGTCTCATGACTCCCCGTTGTACCTGCAGCTGCTCATGCTTTTCCGTGAAGGGGTTACTTTCCCGCCGCTGGCTGATGGTCGGACTCGGCTGTTGGGCTGTGGCACTGGTGGTACTGGGTGTGCTGGGGGTGGGGTGGGGCGGACGAACTGGCATGGCTGGAAGGGGTCAGCTCACTGACGTTCACTGGCTGCCCTGTCTGGAGGAGCCGGAGGAGACGGGAGAGGAGCCGGCGGGTAAGGTTCGGCAATGGGGGAGAGGTGGAGCGGAGAAGCGGGAGGTTGTTGTCCCCGCTAAAGGAGCAGCTGTTGCACTGCAGACAGGGACCGTCAGAATGGAAAAAAAGCTGCTCGTCGGTCGGGTAGGGGTAGTGCAGGTGCTGCGGTCGGGACTGACTGTGATGCTGCTGCTCTGGGGAGAAGCCTCGTTGGAAGTGCAGCGATGTTCCATGTCAGAGCTGTTAAAGCTGCAGGAGCTCGCCAGGCACTGAGCCGGCGCATTGCGCGCTGCCAGGGATGGGCGAAGCTCTCGGCTCTGGAGGAAGGGGCCATTTCGGCACTCGTAGAATCCAAACAGCGCGCCGATTGGTCGGACGAACCAAAACAACGGGCATGACGTCAGCGCCTGGGCTGGGAAAGGACAGGGAGTTAGTGTGAGAGGAGCTGGGGCAGTGGGAGGGTTCCCTGGGATAACAGTCCCAGTGTCACCCACAGCCAGGATTCCCTCGGGAGATGGGAGATTTATACACAACTTTTCATTCATGTCCAAGGAAGGGAAACTGGGACCAAGGAGGGATCCACATGGGGAGATCTGTCAGTGTGCTCGGTTGGTAGCAGTGATTTCAATCGGGTGTCACCATCCTATGGTCAGTGGCAACTGGAAGAAATTCTCTGTTTTTTGACCCTCTAGTGGATAATGTCAGGATCTGTTAGAAATAAAGTAAAGGGTCAATACACACAATCTCCATACAATCAGATCTGTACAATACACACAATCTCCATACAATCAGATTTGTACAACACACAATCTCCATGCAATCAGATCTGTACAATACACACAATCTCCATACATGTGTGTGTATACCTGGCCAGGTACCAGTGACAGCAGATACACCAGGATGTGTGTGTATACCTGGCCAGGTCCTCTATTTACCATAGCCCGCCGTCCCAATAGGCCGCCGATAGCCCCGCCAGCCCCCCAAGCCCCCTGCCAAGCCAGCCCCCCCCCCCCCCCTCTTACCCAACCCCACCCCCCCAAATATATACACCCCAACCTCTATTTACAATAGCCGCCAAATAGACACCCCCCCCAGCCTAAGCCCCCCCAAAAATAGCCCCCCCGCCCCCCAGTCCCCAAGCGCCCCCCCGCATAGTCCCCATAGCCATGCCCCAGCCCCCCCCAACCCAGCCCCATCCAAAAAACAATAGCCCCATCCCCCCACCCCCCCCCCCCCCCCACCCCAATAGGCCCCCATACAAGCCACAGCCCCAAACCATCAGACAGGCCCCTCGTACAGCGTACGCTACCGTCAGGCCGTCCCATCCATAGCCCCCCCCCATCAAAAACCAAAAAAAGCAGCCATATAATAGCGCCATACGCCATAAGCCCCCCCGCCCCCAGCGCCCCCTCGTACGGCCCCCCATCCCAGCCAAGCCACAGCCCCCCCCCACATAGCCCTCTATTTACATAGCCAGCCCCCCCTCAGCGCCCCCTCCTAGCCCCCTCGTACCCCCCAAATAATACAGCGGTCCTTTGCAGTTGAATATACAGCTCTCATGAGATGCAGCTTGATTTTGCACAAATAGCAGCAGATCATGAAATTCTTAGCAGTCTATGACTACAACATACTGATAATTATACCAGTTGAACTTGGGAAACAAAGTGAAAAGCAGCTTGTAATTGTGTACAGTTCCTTTTACTTTGTGTGTGTGCCCTCAATTATAGTCAGAGCTCCATTTATCTTCCCTAAAAGGCTATGTCTCGTGTTCCAATGGGCCATGGACCATGAAGAGAACCAGCATGAATGTAATCCTATAGCTGATGAACCGGTAAGAGTAAAGCAGATGCCTCTTTTATCCCCATTAGAATGAAATTCCTCAAATACAGATTTCACTAAAATAAAAACTAAGAAAAAACCATTTTATATTAAAATCCTATATAAATCAATTAAAAAATTGATTTTCTGATAATCATTGTCACCTGCAGTGACTGTGCAGGTAAGATGCTTTTTTATTTTTTATTTCAAGCAAAAATATCTTTGTAAATCACAATTTACTATAAGGTGTGCAAATCCAGTAGTGAAAAGGTTACATAAACTAAAAATTCAACAAACGCACAGCAGTTGCACACAGAGGCATTTTTGGTATTAGTAAACCAGCAGAATTCAGTTTACCTAATAACCTCTTAACACATTCTCTGCTGGTTCACACCCATTAGATGCAGTGCGTGGTAAAAGGCCAATTGAGGATTGTTTTATAATTCTCAGATTCTTTTATTTTTCCTTTGAAAGAAATAAATTCTGGTAAACATGGTATTGATAGGAAAATCTGAGGCCGACAGTATATCTTCCTCCTACCTCCAGATAGTTTCCACAATCAAAAGCAGTGTTATCTGTAATTAACGCAACTTGAGCATTTGATACAGAAGTCATCAGACTTATCGAAGGAATGTAACTCTACAGTACTACAGTCTAAAATATCTTTAAACGCAAACCAGTAGCCAGAAAAACATTCTGTACACAAAATTCATCAGATAAACTGGAAAAGGACTCAAAAGGTTCAGTGAAATTGTCTTTACATTTACTCATATATAAAAAAGCAAAATCCGTATGTGCAAATATTGTTCACTTTATCAAGTTTATTCACTTGAAAAACAGTAATGTATCGCACTCAGGGATGTATTAGTGGAACCCAGACAATAAAACAGCCTTTTCATTAGCTATGGCATATCCTCTCAGTTTGTGCTCTAACCATCACCATTCTTTCATACAGAGATACAGTTAGGTATCTTGAACCTTTCTTAAAGATCAAATAACATAAAATAACAACAATAGGAAAGTTAGGAGGATTTATTTTAAAATGTAATTAGCTCTGTAGAACCCAACTTCTGGCCCTACAGCTGTGGAAACCCGAAGTCCTGTTGTGATGCTGGCAGCTATACATCATAAAAGCTGCAATTTGGACATTCCTGTTGTTAACTGTATTTAAATCAACTATTCAAACCATTATTTTAAACATCAAATAAGCCCGTGTTCATTTAAAATTGGCACACACAAAGACATAATAAATATTACTGGAAGCTAAAGCTAATTAAGAATCCAGAAAGAATGAACTGGCTTCATCTGTTGAAAATGAGCTGTCAGAACTGCTTAAAGCTGAGTTACTCATTGACAATGTTAATAGTTAAATAGTAATTGCATCCGACAACAACCTTTTAACAAAATCTATTAAATAAGGATATGATGCGATTGGAATCCTCAGAATTAAAACTGGTTTTCAAAAACAGATCAAGATACAAAATGTAATTCCAATAGTTGATTTATTCTGGTTGATTTACTTCTGAACTCTCTATCCATCCATAACATGTAAATTACGTTACCTTTTATAAACACTGTCTGAGAAATAGCGAAAAAAATATGTAAACTCTGATAACACCCCCAAGTGCAGTGCAGACAAGTGTTCTCTTTTCACAACAAAACACGGTATCTTGGCTATTCCTACCTCCCTGACTCCCTGACCCAGGTACATATATGCAGAAAATTGGAATTAAAGGGAAAGTACATTTTACCTCCTTTTTTTCGGTCATCAAACACACATTTATATCTTGCTCAAACCTTTATTCAAAAATACTTTCAGGTGCGGTGCAATGGAGGACCGGCAAATGAATGGGGTAAAAGAATTGACATGTATGCAAGCAATGAAGGTCACCTGCACTATAGTTCAAATGGATACCTTTAGTTTACATTGCTTGCATACATGTCTAATTCTATGTGTTTAGTGCTGGAGTCTTTTGTGTAATGTATTATATATATATATATATATATATCTCACTGGCACACTTTTCTGCTGAGATTGCTACAGCAAGTCATCAACCACGTCTCAAGCAAATCCTGTTACAGTTCAGTACAGAAAACAAAGTTTGGAACAATTACATGCGACTGAGATCATGAGGTGTACCAGAAAGTGCTACACAAACTGTTGAAAGGGCTAAGTTGTACTGAAATGTAATGCTATAAATGTGTAAACCTATAATGTAATGGAGTACCAAGCCTTAAAATAAATGCAAATTTCTTGTTGTTGTTCCCAGAAGTCCATATCTTGCCAATAAGGTTTACATCACAAGCCACAAAGGACCACGGGGAAAGTTACACAGACATCATACCACCTTCCCCAAGTCTACTTTTCAATGAAAACACACTTCTTGCAGTGTGTCCAGACACAATCAGGGACAGGGGGACTAGAGCCAGCAAGTATGTATATCTTCCTCACCCTGGGTTTATTATTTTATTTTAGGGGAGGTGTGTTTTAAAAAGGGTAGTGGTGTCATTGAATTCAGAAGATAAAATGATATATATTCTGTTTGTCATCACCTAACCTAGCAAACACCCTCATTACAATAGCCAATCACAAGTCTGTTCTCTTACCATCCACTTTTATGTCTGCCTTCACTAGACCCACCAGAATAATCTCACCAATATTTTATTTGAAGGTGGAATTATTATTACATGACCTTACAGAAATTGTACAATCTGAATTTAGCTTTGGGATCTACAGTCTTTACTAAAGGAGTAAGTGGTAAAGGAATTTAGTAAAGAGTTTAATATCAAAAAGACTTGTATTAATCTATAGTAAAATGTTAAGCTTCTGGAATGCACAAACGCTTTCATAAATCTATGTTCCAAAATGTTTTTTTATTCTGTTTTCGCAAAGAGGTTTGTTAAAGTTGATTGCCTATTTCTATTTGTTGTTCTGATTATTCAACACTAGGCATGTAAAAGCTTTGCATACATATACCAGCTGAAATAAAGAGAAGGAACGTTCAGCAAGTTATAATAATATTTATTGCTCCACAATATCTGTATTATAAATGACCCACACTCTATCCCACTGGGTAATTGATGCTGTAAATTGCAATAAGTGAACAAAGTTCAACTGACTTATATTCAGAACTAGCAGAAGTGGAATTAGATGCTTTCCAGACTTATATTTAGCAGCTGTTTATTTGCTGAATCCTTCAGATCAACAGCATTACTTGTTTAAAATCTGCCCTTAATCTTCTTATTCTGGACGTCTGTGCAATAAAGATCTGGCTTTTTCTTTTCTATATTGTGCGCTCTGATTTTATATTGAAAATGTAATCTGGAAATCAGTTGACTGATTAATAGATAGTAAATTCCTTAACCCCTGCTTGAGTACAGAACTGCACAGTCAGGGGGGGGACACATTCAGGTGAATATTATTTAGAGGAACAGTTCTGAAATACCAAACACTTACAAAATTAGATTTTTAGATATTATTATATAAAAAAAACATACATTTAAATAGCTTAAATGTATGGGTTTTAAGTTGTACTCCATTCCCAGTATGAAAAGGGTTAATACCCACACACCCATAACCATTTTCCTTGATAACACAATGCAGCATTGAAAAATGGCTCCCTGTGTACATGAATTGCCTCTTCTAACCAACCTGGCAGTTTCATTCATTAGGTATCATTTGGTCCATGCAAGACTAGGTACTATAATAAATACACTTCAATATATTGAGGAGGGCTGAATCTGTCATTGCTGCTCAGATAGGAAAAAGGGAGAGCTGCTTCTATTATGGATTTCATAATGAAATCTGGACAAGTGTAAATGAAGAGATGGAAACCTAACACAATGTGAATTCAATGCACACAGTATTTACTTGTATTTGCCTTTATAAATGCATGTTTTCCCTGTTAGACAATGACAGGTAATGTAAAACATTGATATCCTCTATTTTACAACTGTCTCCAATAGATAGAAAGCGGTTATCTAATAATATAATAAAACCAAGGGAGTAAACATAGTAAATGAAATTTACAAATATGAATCTGTAAACAAACCTCTAAAGGATTTACATTAAAGGAAACTCCAAGCTCAATTAAAATGTATCCAGTCTATCCAGTCAGATAAAGCTCACTGTACGTTCCCCCCAAACGTAGGTGGTGTGTGTGTGTGTGTTTCACCACACAGTACTGTATGTAACTAAATTTAAAAACACACAGATGAGAGGAAAGCCTTTGCGGTAAAACGATAAGTGTGACACCCAGACGGGAGGAACCCAGGACACATTTATTTATTGGTCCCTGACCTTTAAACACGACACCAGACTTGTTCCATGTAAGTGACTCTGCAGTTTATCTATCACATTCCCACAAACCGAGACAGGATCCTTGTTTAGAGGTTACAGTTTCTCCTCCATGTGTTGACAGACATAAAAGGCCCTTTGCAGTGACATTTTCCTCCATATCCACCCACACCCTCTATCCCAGCCATGCCATTGTTCTGGGTTTTGTTGGTTCTTACCCCCAATATGGCAGTAATGTTGAATCTTGGCACTCCAGATGTTTAGAAACTACAACTCCCAGCTTGCCTTGTTAGCAGTGGTGGAGTGCGAGGGTTAACAGCACTGCTCTATATTGACCAGCATGCAGCTCTGCTTTACTGGCTTTGTATTCGGTGCCTGTCACCTTCACATTGTGTAGCTGGGGAATCCCCTCTTGCCAGAATTCGTGCTACATAAATGTACGTGCCACATTACAGGCACACACGTGTACACAGTACATGGTTCTACATGATCAATGACAGACAGACCGACCAACCATCCAGCAGCACATCATTGCCTGGAGAACGACAGCTGGCGCACGCGCACAACAAACGTTCCAATGAGCTGGGGAGAGCCGGTGATTCCGATCAGGGGTAACCCCGGAAAGCGCCTCTCCCAGCTCATTAATGAGCCGCGGGCTCCTTGGGAACAGACAGGCGGCTGTGTTTAGCTCTGGGAACCATGAATTATGCAGGATCCGTGTGAGGGGCACGCAGGTCACTGGCTGAGGAAAAGGACCGGGTTTCCCTGGGTGTGATCGGCTCCTGGGCTGGAACTGAAGCGAATGGACTGGGGAGAACGTGGGGTCGGTGTGAGAATCCCCAGTAATACAATAGAACCGGAGATTCCCCCGTCTAACCACTGGGAAGGTTGCGTTACTGGGGCAGCTACAGGCAGCGGTTACTCAGCGTTACATGAGGGAGGTGAGCGAACAGATCGGTGCAGGGAACTGTCCGAGGTGCTGGAGACTGAGAAATCACGCAGCGCTAAGGGCTCCTCCGTTATCCTTTACTCCAGTATGTATACATCCCTATGGAATAGTCTGTCACCAGTATCATTACATACCACCCTGCATTATTAATCTCTACACCAGTATACACACCATCCTATATAGTCTATCACTATGTATTATTCATATCACCCTGCATTATTAATCCCTACACCAGTATCACACACCATCCTATATAGTCATCACCAGTATACACACCACCTATAAAGTCTATCACCAGTATCATTACATACCATCCTACATTATTATTCTTTATCACCATTATACACACCATCCCTATATAGTCTATCACCAGTATTATTACATACCACCACATTATTAATCTCTATCACAGTATACACCCGATCCTATATAGTCTATCACCAGTATTATTACATACCACCCTACATTATTAATCTCTATCACAGTATACACCGATCCTATATAGTCTATCACCAGTATTATTACATACCACCCTACATTATTAATCTCTATCACAGTATACACACGATCCTATATAGTCTATCACCAGTATTATTACATACCACCCTACATTATAATCTCTATCACCAGTATACCACACCATCCTATATAGTCTATCACCAGTATACACACCATACTATATAGTCATATACCAGTATCATAACATACAACACTGCATTATTAATCCTCTACAACCGGTATACACCACCTCCTAATAAGTCTAATCACCAGTATTATTACATACCACCCTACATTATTAATCTCTATCACCAGTATACACACCATCCTATATAGTCTATCACCAGTATTATTACATACCACCCTGCATTATTAATCCCTACACCAGTATACACACCATCCTATATAGTCATCACCAGTATTATTACATACCACCCTACATTATTAATCTCTATCACCAGTATACACACCATCCTATATAGTCTATCACCAGTATTATACATACCACCCTGCTTATAATCCCTACACCAGTATACAACCCCATCCTATATAGTCATCACCAGTATACACACCATCCTATAAAGTCTATCACCAGTATTATTACATACCATCCTACATTATTATTCTTTATCACCAGTATACACCCCATCCTATAAAGGCTATCACCATTATCATTACATACACCCTACATTATTAATCTCTACACCATATACACACCATCCTATATAGTCTATCACCAGTATTATTACATACCACCCTACATTATTAATCTCTACACCAGTATACACACCATCCCTATATAGTCTATCACCATTATTATTACATACCACCCTACATTATTAATCTCTACCACCAGTATACACACCATCCTATAAAGGCTATCACCAGTATCATTACATACACCCTACATTATTAATCTCTACACCAGTATACACACCATCCTATATAGTCTATACCAGTATCATTACATACCACCCTACCTTATTAATCTCTATCACCAGTATACACACCCATCCTATATAGTCTATCACCAGACCATTACATACCATCCTACATTTTAATCTTTATCACCAGTATACACCACCATCCCTATATAGTCCATCACCAGTATCCACACCATCCCTACATTAATAATCTCTCCCCCAGTATACACACCATCCCTACATGAATACTCTCTCATCTGCACTATCCCCATGAATACTCTCACCAGTATACACACCACCCCTACATTAATGTCTTTATCACTAGTATACACGCCATCCCTATATAGTCTATCTAACCAGTTTACATATCATCTTTATAAAGATAGTTCTATTAAAGTATAAACACATATAAACATCCTATAAAATATTCTCCTTGTTTACACACCATCCTTACATAGTCTCTCTCAACAGTAAACATACCACTCCTATATAAATTCTCATCACCAGTATGCATTATATCAATCCCTATATAAATATATCACCAAGTTACATACCTCCCTATATAATATTTATATCACCAGTATACACACCATGCCTATATAAATAGTCTCTACTGTCAGTATACATTATAAAACATAACTATATAAGCATTCGTTCCCACTATTTTGTAGCAATGAAAAGCTCAGGAACACTGAAACCAAGGACATAGAAATTACCAGGCAGGATGTTTCAGTGTAAGTTCCTTTAGTGTAATAAGACAATTTGGAATATTGGAATTACAGTGTTCTGCAAATAAAAGTAATTTGGACAAACTACTCTGGCAATAAAGAACTGCATTAATACACAGGACTGTGGAAATTCAGCCCTAATTTACCAATCACATTCAGCAAAATATGTTGATTCATTCACACAATCGCAGCCCGAAAACTTATTTGAATTGCTCCTGATTTGCCACTTCTATATTTGAACTCACAACTACTTACCCATTAATACTTGTAACTGGAGTACAGTACGGACCAAATGGAGAAAATGGAATACTATGGGTTAAACATGAAAGGTGATGACTAGAGATATCCATGGTGTGACCTTGATGTAATCGGATAGAATCTGGACATGGACTATCTAACTTTCATGTAGTTGTTCTAATATCTCATACACAAATATATGGAAAGAAAGAAATATAAAAGAAAACTGTAAGTAATAGTATCAATGAGAAATAACTGACCAGTGTATATCTATTTCCAGTCCTTACACCATACCTGTCTAATAACTAATAATGATCAATAAACCAGGGTGTGCAATATCAGTAACATTACCCAAACCAAAATAGAAGACCTCAAAGTACACAAACGGGGCACAAGCACTGTTAAAAACAGAAAATGATTAATTTAATTCATACACCATACACAATACACTGTGCACATATACTTCCTAAAATAAATACAAATATCACTCATGGAGGGGAATCCTTGTCACAAATTTTTATTGCTGGTCCGGGGGGCCCTGTACAGTGTATCTGGTTTTACTGATTGTCTATGTATTTATATTTAGGAATTATATTGTGCACGGTGTATTGTGTATGGTGTATGAATTAAATTAATCATTTTTCTGTTTAACAGTGCTTGTGTCCCGTTTAGTGTACTTTGAGGACTCTATTTTTAGTTTGGGTAAGGTAGTATATACCTGGGAGCACCACCCATAGGTGTTGCACAACAGCTAGGCTCAGCAGCTGTGCAATTAGGATACCTGGTTGGACTATATAAATATCGTAACATTGTATAATAACACATTGTAAACTATGATTCCAATACCATAACAACAGACTGGAGCTTTCAAAACATTTAACAAAATAACAATCCAAAGGGCAAGTTAAACACACACTCTATACATTTATTTTTGGGTTTGGTAAATTAAGATTCAAAAGGGAAGCAAAATCTGAAATTCAGATGAAATGACATCAACCAGACAAGCTCAATGACTCACTTTAAAAATCAATACAGTTCTGGAAAATAATGAAAGAAAGGTTTACCTGGATTTCCTGGCGTGGTAAACAATGATAAGACCAAGCAGGATCACCGTGGAAAGGCTTATAAGGCATTTTAGAGCTAATGAGTAGAGCGATCCCTGCAACAGAAACACGTGTCAGTGTACAGAGTAAAGGAACAGTGACAGCAGATACACCGGGCTGTGTGTAGACCTGGCCAGGTACCCGTTATGGAAGATACACCAGGCTGTGTGTGTGTGTGTACACCTGACCATTACCAGTCGCAGCAGATACACTGGCTGTGTGTGTGTATACCTGGCCAGTGTACCAGTGACAGCAATACACCAGGATGTGTGTGTGTGTGTGTGTGTGTATACATCTGGCCAAGTACCAATGACAGTAGATAAACCAGGATGTGTGTGTGTGTGTGTATACCTGGCCAGGTACCAGTGACAGCAGATGCACCGGGCTGTGTGTGTATACCTGGCCAGGTACCATTGACAGCATCGCACCTGGCTGTGTGTATGTACCTGCCAGGTACCAGTGACAACAGATGCACCAGGCTCTGTGTGTGTGTGTATACCTGACCAGGTACCACTGACAGCAGAAACCAGGCTGTGTGTGTGTGTGTGTATACCTGGCCAGGTACCAGTGACAGCAGATACACCAGGATGTGTGTGTATACCTTGGCCAGTCCAGTGACAGCAGATACACCAGGATGTGTGTGTATACCTGGCCAGGTACCAGTGACGCAGATACACCAGGATGTGTGTGTGTATACCTGGCCAGGTACCAGTGACACAGATACACCAGAATGTATGTGTGTGTGTATACATCTGGCCAGGTACCAGTGACAGCAATGCACCGGCCGTGTGTGTATACCTGGCCAGTACCATGACAGCAGATGCACCTCGGCTGTTTGTATGTACCTGGCCAGGGACAGTGACAGCAGATACACCAGGATGTGTGTGTGTTTGTATACTAGCCAGGTACCAGTGACAGCAGATACACCACCTTTGTGTGTTTAGTACCTGCGCAGGGACCAGTGACAGCAGATACACCAGGATGGTGTGTATCCTGGCTAGGTACCAGTGACAGCAATGCACCAGCGTTGTGTGTGTGTGTACCTGGCCAGGTACCAGTGACAGCAGATACACCAGGATGTGTGTGTGTGTGTAACCTGGCCAGGTACCAGTGACAGCAGATTCACCGGATGTTTGTGTGTGTGTATATTTGGCCAGGTACCAGTGACAGCAATACACAGATGTGTGTGTGTGTGTGTGGTGTGTATATGGCCACATTACAGTGTGATTGTGGTCACTGCTGAGCACAATATGAAACACAGTCACTGAACCACACCACTCCTCCTCGGATCGTCCTGCTGCGGACAGGCTGCTTTCAGTACATACAGTAACCATCAAGTAAAAGAAATGTGCAAACCACTCTCCAATCTTTGAAAAATTGCAAAACTTTATTCCCCCATTTGTAAAATGACCTCTTGGGCGACGTTTGGGAGAACCCTCCTTTATCAAGCCCATAGATCGAGAGCCGCCTGCACTTTTCTACTTACAGAGTAACAATACTCAGAACAGAAGGTGAGAGTTGCAGTTGAGCAGTTACAGTGAGAAGGTAAATCTTGGTCCCACAAGACACCTGTAGCTGCTCGGTGTGCGGTTACCTTGTCATAGGCTCCCCAGGACAGCTCGGTCTCTATCACCATCACCACAATCCCGAACATCCCGAAGATCAGCGCGTAGTCGCTCAGTCTCTTCCTCTTCTCGAACGCGCCCGGCGGTGCCCCAGTTTGTAGCCTATGTTCTGGTTCTTCTCTTCCCCCGGCCTTGCTCCCTTGCCGCTATTGTGCTGTTGCTGACCCCCGGAGCCGTAAGCGACCAGGCTGTTGGAGTTGTGCTCCGGCTTGGACACCACGATCTCCGGGCGCGCTGCTCCCCCATTGCCGGACCCTCCCGGCTGTAGAGGTTGCGACTCGGAGTCGAGTTCGTGCAGGTTTCTCCGAAGCGCTCAGGTGGCTGAGCGGTCTCATGACTCCTCTTGTACTGCAAGCTGCTCATGGTATTTTAAGGGGTTACTTTCCCGCCTGGCTGATGGTCGGACTCGGCTGTTGCCGGCTGTGGCACTGGTGGTACTGGGTGTGCTGGTGGTGCGGGTGGCGGGACGAACTGGCATGGCTGGAGGGGTCAGCTCACTGACGTTCAACTGGCTGCCCTGTCTGGAGGGCCGGAGGAGACGGGAGAGGAGCCGGCGCGGTAAGGTCCGGCAATGGGGGAAGAGGTGCGGAGAAGGGCGGAGGTTGTTGTCCCCGCTAAAGGAGCAGCTGTTGCACTGCAGACAGGGCCGTCAGAATGGAAAAAAACTGCTCGTCCGGGTCGGGGTAGTGCAGGTGCTGCGGTCGGGACTGACTGTGATGCTGCTGCTCTGGGAGAAGCCTCGTTGGAAGTGCAGCGATGTTTCCATGTCAGAGCTGTTAAGCTGCAGGAGCCTCGCCAGGCTGAGCCCGGCGCATTGCGCGCTGCCAGGGATGGCGAAGCTCTCGGCTCTGGAGAGGGGCCATTTCGGCACTCGTAGAATCCAAACAGCGCGTCCGATGGTCGGACGAACCAAACAACGGGCATGACGTCACGCCTGGGCTGGGAAGACAGGGAGTTAGTGTGAGAGGAGCTGGGGCAGGTGGGAGGGTTCCCTGGGATAACAGTCCCAGTGTCACCCCACAGCCATGGATTCCCTCGGAGATGGGAGATTTATACACACTTTTCATTTGTCCAGGAAGGGAAACTGGGACAGGAGGATCCACATGGGGAATCTGTCAGTGTGTGTCGGTTGGTAGCAGTGATTTTCAATCGGGTGTCACCTCTCCTATGGTCAGTGGCAAACTGGAAAATCTCTGTTCTTTTTGACCCTCTAGTGGATAATGTCAGGATCTGTTAGAAATAAAGTAAAGGGTCAATACACACAATCTCCATACAATCAATCTGTACAATACAACAATCTCATACATCAGATTTGTACATACACCATCTCCATGCAATCAGATCTGTACATAACACAATCTCCATACAATCATATCTGTACAATACACATAATCTGCATACAATCATATCTGTACAATATACACAATCTCCATGCAATCATATCTGCACAATACCAACAAGATCTGAAGTGTTAATACACACAATCTCCATGCAATCAGATCTGTACATTGTTAATACACCAATCTCCATGCAATCAGATCTGTACATTGTTAATACACACAATCTCCATACAATCAGATCTATACATTAATACACACAATCTCCATACAATCAGATATGTAGTGTTAATACACACAATCTCCATGCAATCAGATCTATACATTAATACAACCAATCTCCATACAATCAGATCTGTAGTGTTAACACACATCTCCATGCAATCAGATTGTAACATGTTAATACACAATCTCCAAGCAATCATCTGTACATGTTAATACACACAATAACATACCATCAATCTGTAGTGTTAATACACACAATCTCCATGCAATCAGATCTGTACATTGTTAATACGCACAATATCCATACAATCAGATCTGTAGTGTTAATACACACAATCTCCATGCAATCAGATCTGTACATTGTCAAAACACACAATCTCCATACAATCCGATCTGTAGTGTTAATACACACAACCTCCATACAATCAAATTTGTATGTGTTAATACACAAATATCCATACAATCAGATCATGTATCCATAAGTATTACACAATGTGTGTCCACATGTTCCTTTTACCCAGTATTAGCTGGACTCACATGGATCCTTAATCTATGGCCCTTCAGGTGCTTGAAAACTTCCCTTTGAAGTTGGGGAATGTTGGGATTTGTAGTTTGTAAACATCTGGAGCACATAGTTCAAGATCCCAGAGCTGGAGGGTCCTAGTGCTATCTAGCAACAATACTGTAAATATAGTTTAAAGGGGAAGTTCAGCAGTAGAAATAATTGTTTTTTTTTAATTATTTATGTTACACATACCAGGTTTTCTACCCTTCACCTTGTTTTTTGAAAAATCAAAAAAATTATATTTCTTTTGTGCTGTGCCCTGCTGTGGTCTAACTTGTAACAAAAAATGTAACAAACTTTTTTTACTGTTTGCACAGCACAGATATTTTAATAGTATATGGGGGCTCAGGAATGTGTATTGATCATTTCTTTTCTGTTGGTTCTAATGTTTTGGTCAGATCAGTAGCCCTATATGTTATAATAATGTTGCCATAGGAGTGCTCCCACAGCCCCCCCTTTTTGTTTATGTAATGTAGCTGAGCCTCTCTGCAGGAGATAGACCAAGCTTCCATGTGGTAGTAGCACCCCCAACACATCCCTTTAATTTGAGGTCTTATGCCTTGAATACTAAGCATTAGATGGGAGTCCTCTTCCTATCTTGTTAAAAGCCAGTAGGGGGGTAAGTATAGTCCTTCAATACTAATCCATGCAAGGTCAGGGAGACAACTTCCCACGAAAATGCAAGCCCAGTGTTAGCCCAGATAAATGACCCAAGGTCAGGACCTTCCATACTGGGGGTTACCTTGACATGGTTGGAAGGCTTTTCACTTTATGCATAAAATTGTAACAATTGCAAGTTTGAAAATGGACTGACCTTTCGGAAGTTCGGCATCTCTAGTAGTGAGCTGCCATTTTAGATTCTGCAATGGTCCTCCTTCATCCCAGAGAGCCTAAAATATTTATAGAGGACTGTAGGAGATAAGCACAATTTGGTAAGTTTAAAACCTCTTATAGGGAAGTATACATTTTTCTGTCTCTGCAAATGGCATACAGCATTTAGTCCTTTACAACTTACTGGTTAAGGAGCAGCTTGTTTACAAACATTCCCACAAACTTATTCTGAAAGTGTCCAACACTGAATGCAGTGCACTGTGCGTGTCTTTGTCAGTAAGAAATGTAAATTATTCAGTAAACACTTCGGGGGATAGAAGGACATTGTGTAAAGCAGGGGTGCCCAAACTAATGATGCAAGGGCCACAAAGTTAATTTTGTCCCCAACTTCTCCATTTTTTGCTATAACTCCACCCACACATAATTTTTCTTTTTGAGATGCATTCTGGGCATCAGAAAGTTAAAAGAAATAGTCCTTTCTTATACATCTCCTTTGAATAAGTCTTAAAGGAGAAGTCTATAAAACATTAAATGCATCCTTGTTTTATATACTGTAGGAAAGGTACTGTGCATCCTCTGTTCTGTGTCCCGGCTTCTCTCCTTTCTGCACATTAGCACCACGTGTACCAAAAAGGAACTGTTTGGAAAGTAGGGAGACAAAATAGATACAATGTCAGCTGCAATTGCTCCTAAATCTAAATGTATTCTGTATATTGTTTTACTTGGAAGCTAAGGCTGGGTACACATGAAGGGACTTTTTGTCCGCGACTGAGCACTGGCAACGAGTGAGCGCTTGGCCGGGACAAATGTCCGTCATTGCATCAAATTCGGTGCAATTAATCGTGTGGTCCCATAGGGAACCACACAATCGATCTGAATTTTTTGCGTCATGCCCGATCGTTCGTTCATCCGATCCGGACGAACGAAAGAACAACGATGTCGGTCACAGCTGCCCGCCCCACACCAACCAAAGACCGAAAGTGCAGTGAATCAGTCGTCAGCCTAAGATATCACCAAGCATCTGACAGACAAGTTAGATCACATCTTAATCAGTTGCAGAATGGTTAAAACAACTTTCAGAGAATTTTTATCATTAGTCAATATTAAGTTCTAAAGTAGGTTTTAGGCATGATACACATGATTTCTTAAAAACAGTACAGTGGGTATTAAAGTGGCTTATATGACATTGTGTCATAGTATTGGAGGTTGAATAAAACCCATTCATCTAGTTCTACTCATAACCCTACCTAAAGCTGGGTACACACCATCCAATATTCATTGGTAGGTCGGCGAAAATATTGGATGGTTTCTTCTTTTGGCTGCAGTCGACCGTTTGGATGAGAGCTCTATTGGACGTGTTGGAAAACCAGGCTAATAGGGCGGTCCTCTGTGGACCACATGCTCGGTCCTGACAACGTGGCTGTTTTTGCTGTAAACAACAGTCCTTTGTCTTGGCCGACTGGGCTGAAGAGCCAACAGATACGCATGTGTGTACCTACCTTAACATTTCACGTATATAAACTTTTATAAGGTTGCACAAGCAAATGCAGGGGGGAAAGATACAATGAATATCAGTTATTTTTTTCTCCTTTATACCGTATATACTCGAGTATAAACCGTCCCGATATAAACCGGGTACCAAGTTTTAGCTAAAAAAGGAGGAAAAGATATTGACTCGAGTATAAACGCGGGGTTAGTATTTGCCACTTAAGATGTTTGGAAAACAACTCCCAGCATGCTTTATTGCTGGGAGTTGTAGTTTTCAAACATCTTAAGTGGGGTAATATCCCCCTTATTTGTGCATACAGTATGCACAAATAAAGAAGGTTTCACTCTTATTTGTAAATATTTGCAGTTGCCCTGGTGTCCCTGTGGTTTTTCTCTACTCTGTCCTTCGGCCGCCAGGTACCAGTGACAGCAGATACACCAGAATGTATGTGTGTGTGTATACATCTGGCCAGGTACCAGTGACAGCAGATGCACCGGGCCGTGTGTGTATACCTGGCCAGGTACCATTGACAGCAGATGCACCTGGCAGCGATGCACCTGGCTGTGTGTATGTACCTGGCCAGGGACCAGTGACAGCAGATACACCAGGATGTGTGTGTGTGTGTATACCTAGCCAGGTACCAGTGACAGCAGATACACCAGCTTTTGTGTGTGTAGACCTGGCCAGGGACCAGTGACAGCAGATACACCAGGATGTGTGTGTATACCTGGCTAGGTACCAGTGACAGCAGATGCACCAGGCTTTGTGTGTGTGTACCTGGCCAGGTACCAGTGACAGCAGATACACCAGGATGTTGTGTGTGTGTGTACCTGGCCAGGTACCAGTGACAGCAGATTCACCAGGATGTTGTGTGTGATTTATTTGGCCAGGTACCAGTGACAGCAGATACACCAGATGTGTGTGTGTGTGTGTGTGTGTGTATATGGCCACATTACAGTGTGATTTAGTAGGTCACTGCTGAGAACAATATGAAACACAGTCACTGAACACACCACTCCCTCTCGGATCGTCCTGCTGCGGACAGGGCTGCTTTTCAGTACATACAGTATACCATCAAGTAAAAGAATGGTGCAAACCACTCTCCAATCTTGAAAAATTGCAAAACTTTATTCCCCATTTGTAAAATGACCTCTTGGGCGACGTTTTGGGAGAACCCTCCTTTATCAAGCCCATAGATCGGAGAGCGCCCTGCACGTTTCTACTTACAGAGTAACAATACTCAGAACAGAAGGTGAGAGTTGCAGTTGAGCAGTTACAGTGAGAAGGTAAATCATGGTCCACAAGACACCTGTAGCTGCTCGGTGTGCGGTTACCTTGTCATAGGCTCCCCAGGACAGCTCGGTCTCTATCACCATCACCACAATCCCGAACATCCGAAGATCAGCGCGTAGTCGCTCAGTCTCTTCCTCTTCTCGAACAGCGCCCGGCGGTGCCCCAGTTTGTAGCCTATGTTCTGGTTCTTTTTTCCCGCCGGACTTGCTCCCGTTGCCGCTATTGTGCTGTTGTGACCCGGAGCCGTAAGCGACCAGGCTGTGGAGTTGTGCTCCGGCTTGGACACCACGATCTCCGGGGCCGCTGCTCCCCATTGCCGGACCCTCCGGCTGTAGAGGTTGCGACTCGGAGTCGAGTTCGTGCAGGTTTCTCCGAGAAGCGCTCAGGTGGCTGAGGGTCTCATGACTCCTCCGTTGTACCTGCAGCTGCTCATGGCTATTTCCGTGAAGGGGTTACTTTCCCGCCGCTGGTGATGGTCGGACTCGGCTGTTGCCGGCTGTGGCACTGGGGTACTGGGTGTGCTGGTGGTGCGGGTGGCGGGACGAACTGGCATGGCTGGAAGGGGTCAGCTCACTGACGTTCAACGGCTGCCCTGTCTGGAGGAGCCGGAGGAGACGGGAGAGGAGCCGGCGCGTAAGGTCCGGCAATGGGGGAAGGGGGCGGAGAAGCGGGAGGTTGTTGTCCCCGCTAAGAGAGCAGCTGTTGCACTGCAGACGGGACCGTCAGAATGGAAAAAAAGCTGCTCGTCCGGGTCGGGGGTAGTGCAGGTGCTGCGGTCGGGACTGACTGTGATGCTGCTGCTCTGGGGAGAAGCCTCGTTGGAAGTGCAGCGATGTTTCCATGTCAGAGCTGTTAAAGCTGCAGGGCCTGCCAGGCACTGAGCCCGGCGCATTGCGCGCTGCCAGGATGGCGAAGCTCTCGGCTCTGGAGGAGGCCATTTCGGCACTCGTAGAATCCAAACAGCGCGTCCGATTGGTCGGACAGACAAACAACGGGCATGACGTCAGCGCCTGGGCTGGGAAAGGACAGGGAGTTAGTGTGGAGGAGCTGGGGCAGTGGGAGGGGTCCCTGGGATAACAGTCCCAGTGTCACCCCACAGCCATGGATTCCCTCGGGAGATGGGAGATTTTACACAACTTTTCATTCATGTCCAAGGAAGGGAAACTGGGACCAAGGAGGGATCCACATGGGGAGATCTGTCATGTGTGTGCTCGGTTGGTAGCAGTGATTTTCAATCGGGTGTCACCTCTCCTATGGTCAGTGGCAAACTGGAAGAAATTCTCTGTTTCTTTTGACCCTCTAGTGGATAATGTCAGGATCTGTTAGAAATAAAGTAAAGGGTCAATACACACAATCTCCATACAATCAGATCTGTACAATACACACAATCTCATACAATCAGATTGTACATACACACAATCTCCATGCATCAGATCTGTACAATACACCACATCTCCATACAATCATTCTGTACAATACACATAATCTGCATACATCATATCTGTACAATATACACAATCTCCATGCATCAGATCTGCACAATACACACAAGATCTGAAGTGTAATACACACAATTCCATGCAATCAGATCTGTACATTGTTAATACACACAATTCCATGCAATCAGATCTGTACATTGTATACACACAATCTCCATACAATCAGATCTATACATTAATACACACCAATCTCCATACATCAGATATGTAGTGTTAATAACACACAATCTCCATGCAATCAGATCTATACATTAATACACCACTCTCCATACAATCAGATCTGTGTGTTAATACACACAATCTCCATGCAATCAGATCTGACAATGTTAATACACATCTCCAAGCAATCAGATCTGTACATTGTTAATCACACAAATATACATACCATCGATCTGTAGTGTTAATACACACAATCTCCATGCAATCAGATCTGTACATTGTTAATACGCACAATATCCAACAATCAGATCTGTGTGTAATACACACAATCTCCATGCAATCAGATCTGTACATGTCAAAACACACAATCTCCATACAATCCGATCTGTAGTGTTATAAACACAACCTCCATACAATCAAATTTGTAATGTGTTAATACACAAAATACATACAATCAGATCATGTATCCATAAAGTATTACACAATGTGTGTCCACATGTTCCTTTTACCCAGTATTAGCTGGACTCACATGGATCCTTAATCTATGGCCCTTCAGGTGCTTGAAAACTTCCCTTTGAAGTTGGGGAATGTTGGGATTGTAGTTTGTAAACATTGGAGCACCATAGTTCAAGGATCCCAGAGCTGGAGGGTCCTAGTGCTATCTAGCACAATACTGTAAATATGTTTAAAGGGGAAGTTCAGCAGTAGAAATAATTGGTTTTTTTTAATTATTATGTTACACATTACACAGGTTTTCTACACATTCACCTTGTTTTTGAAAAATCAAAAAAAATTATTTTCTTGCTGTGCCCTGCTGTGGTCGTAACTTGTAACAAAAAATGTAAAAACTTTTTTTACTGTTTGCACTAGCACAGATATTTTAATAGTATATGGGGGCTCAGGAATGTGTATTGATCATTTCTTTTCTTGTTGGTTCTAATGTTTTGGTCAGTCAGTGCACTATGTTATAATAATGTTGCCATAGGAGTGCTCCCACAGCCCCCCCTTTTTGTTTATGTAGTAGCTGAGCCTCTCTGCAGGAGATAGACCAAGCTTCATGTGGTAGTAGCACCCCCAACAATCCCTTTAATTTGAGGTCTTATGCCTTGAATACTAAGCATTAGATGGGAGTCCTCTCCTATCTTGTTAAAGCCAGTAGGCGGGGGTAAGTAATAGCCTTCAATACTAATCCAATGCAAGGTCAGGGAGACAACCTTCCCACGAAAATGCAGCCCAGTGTTAGCCCAGATAAATGACCCAAGGTCAGGACCTTCCATACTGGGGTTACCTTGACATGGTTGGAAGGCTTTTCACTTTTATGCATAAAATTGTAACAATTGCAAGTTTGAAAATGGACTGAACTTTCGGAAGTTCGGCCATCTTGTAGTGAGCTGCCATTTTAGATTCTGCAATGGTCCTCCTTCATCCAGAGAGCCAAAATATTTATAGAGGACTGTAGGGATAAGGCACAATGGTAAGTTTAAAACTCTTTAGGGAAGTAATACATTTTTCTGTCTCTGCAAATGGCATACAGCATAGTCCTTTACAACTTACTGGTTAAGGAGCAGCTGTTTACAAACATTCCCAAAACTTATTCTGAAAAGTGTCCAACACTGAAGCAGTGCACTGTGCGTGTCTTTGTCAGTAAGAAATGTAATTATTCAGTAAACACTTCGGGGGATAAGAAGGACATTGTGTAAAGCAGGGGTGCCCAAACTAATGATGCAAGGGCCACAAAGTTAATTTTGTCCCCAACTTCTCCATTTTTTGCTATAACTCCACCCACACATAATTTTCTTTTTTGAGATGCATTCTGGGCATCGAAAAGATTAAAAGAAATAGTCCTTTCTTATACATCTCCTTTGAATAAGTCTTAAAGGAGAAGTCTATAAAAACATTAAATGCATCTTGTGTTTATACTTGTAGGAAAGGTACTGTGACATCCTCTGTTCGTGTCCGGCTTCTCTCCTTTCTGCACATTAGCACCACGTGTACCAAAAGGAACTGTTTGGAAAGTAGGGAGACAAAATAGATACAATGCGCTGCAAGTGCTCCTAAATCTAAATGTATTCTGTATATTGTTTTACTTGGAAAGCTAAGGCTGGGTACACATGAAGGGACTTTTGTCCCGACTGAGCACTGGCAACGAGTGAGCGTTGGCCGGGACAAATGTCCGTCGATTGCATCAAATTCGGCTGCAATTAATCGTGTGGTCCCATAGGGAACCACACAATCGATCTGAATTTTTTGCGTCATGCCCGATCGTTCGTTCATCCGATCCGGACGAACGACGAACGAACGATGTCGGTCACAGCTGCCCGCCCCACACCAACCAAAGACCGAAAGTGCAGTGAATCAGTCGGTCAGCCTAAGATATCACCAGCATCTGACAGACAATGTTAGATATCATCATCTTAATCAGTTAGCAGATGGTTTAAAACAACTTTCAGAGAATTTTTATCATTAGTCAATTTAAGTTCTAAAGTAGGTTTTAGGCATGATATCACATGATTCTTTTAAAAACAGTACAGTGGGTATTAAAGTGGCTTATATGACATTGTGTCATAGTATTGGAGGTTGAATAAAAACACCCATTCATCTAGTTCTACTCATGAACCTACCTAAAGCTGGGTACACCACAATCCAATAATTCATTGGTAGGTCGGGCGAAATATTGGATGGTTTCTTCTTTTGGCTGCAGTCGACCGTTTGGATGAGAGCTCTATTGGACGTGTTGGAAAACCAGGCTAATAGGGCGGTCCTCTGTGGACCACATGCTCGTCTGACGAACGTGGCTGTTTTTGCTGAAACAACAGTCCTTTGTCTTGGGCCGACTGGGCTGAAGAGCCGAACAGATACGCATGTGTGTACCTACCTTAACATTTCACAGATATTAACTTATAAGGTTGCACAAGCAAATGCAGGGGGAAAGATACAATGAATCAGTTATTTTTTTCTCCCTTTATACCGTATATACTCGAGTATAAACCGTCCCGAGTATAAACCGATGGTACCAAGTTTTAGCTAAAAAAAGGAGGAAAAAGATATTGACTCGAGTATAAACCGAGGGGGTTAGTATTTGCACTTAAGATGTTTGGAAACACAAACTCCCAGCATGCTTTATTGCTGGGAGTTGTAGTTTTCAAACATCTTAAGTGGGGTAATATCCTCCCTTATTTGTGCATACAGTATGCACAAATAAGAAGGTTTCACTCTTATTTGTAATATTTGCAGTTGCCCTGGTGTCCCTGTGGTTTTCTCCTACCTTGTCCGGCGGCCGCTCTCGCTCCACATCCTCTGCGCTCAGGATGATGTCACTACTCATCATCCGGGTGCGTACTGAGGATGCAGATCGCGCGGCCACCGAAAAGGAGGAGAAAGGTTGACTCGAGGATTAAACCGAGGTAAGATTTTCAGGCTTTTTTTAAAGCCTGAACCTCGGTTATACTCGGTAAGTACATCTATCCACGGAAAAACAATTGTGGCTCATTTATCCAGGGGCGCAGGTGTCTTGCAAAACCTTTGCAAACAGCCCTAAGGTGGGGTTAAAGTTGCATTTAATATCACGTTTGTTTTGCTTTTAGTGAATATGTGACTGTTGACAGTACTTTCCTGTGTTAGTGAAGTTTTTTAAAGATGTAAAGCTGCTTTGAAAATATTCAATGGTTATGGATTTTAACTTTTTTAATCTAAAAGCAGTGGCACTTCTGGGTTTTCTGCCTGTGCTGCCGTGTTAAAGTGAGTGGGCGTGTTTTTTCAATGGGCATGGCTAAAATTTTAAACTTCCTATCACGTAGGTACAGTATTTAAAACTGTTCCTCAGACAGCTTAGCAATAATGTAAATTACTAGAAACAGATATCACATCCCTTATTCAAACAGCTTGTGTTGCCACTACATATTGCTCCTTCAGGTTTTTGTTGCTCAAATCAAAATAAAACTGTTACAATACATTAGAAATGCCATACGTTCTGTAGTATAAAAGATTTTAGTCAAAAGGTTTGTAAGCCTGCCACCATGTCAAGGTAGAACCTTTCAGCAGGACCCTAACTAACCCAACTAGTCTAACCTAGTTTACAAAGCTAACTAAGCTAACCTAACCATAGAAAGGATTTAACAACATTATATCAGTTACCAGCAATTCAACGAGAGTCATGTTGTTCAATTTTTAGTCAAAACCTTTCAATGTATAAAACAAAACAAGTGGAACAGATTAGAATCAAGTTCGAAAACAGACAGTAAAACACTAACTACTATATCATTACTATTTCAGTGCAACTAGTAAACACATTATGTTAAATGTTTTGTTCTTATCTGTTGCCGTCTTCTCCTCTCTTCAGCAAGAGGGCATCAAGTTGTACCATGTTCGAGGTGCAGTTACTGAGCCAATACCATTGCCACTGTGATTTCATCTTATACAGACCAAGAAAAGCAATTCCACCCATCAGCAGGTTTTCTCATGGAGTATAACAATTTCACTTTAGTTCCCTTTAAACTTATAACAGTCTGTGCATCTAATGGAGGTAAAGACAGCAAGCAGGTGGACTCTGGGGCAATATTCGGACAAGCACTCTCACAGCAATAGTCTGAGATGGAAAAGACAGGAACAGCAACAGCAAGGCCCAGGCCACCCAGCAAGGTCCAGCACCCCACCACAAGGGTCCCAAAAACTCACTGACACACAGGAAAGGCACCTTTTTGTCACACAAAAAACTTAGTCTGTCCAGTCAGTAGTAGGCGAAAAGAAAGGTAACAGATACTGAGAAGATCCCCACTGCAGCTGCTCAGCCTGCTCTCTCTGTAATATCGCACTGACAATGGGCCACACCAGCCCCCACCTCCTTCTCTCTATTGGCTGTGCTGCTGGACTGTTAATACTACTTGTGACATGAGAGGAACTTTAGAGGACCAATAGGCATGATGGTTCCACTGTCTTCCTTCCTGACTAGGAGCCTACGTTATGCTGAGCACTGAGCAGCAGGGTGTGTGTCATGACTCTGACTCTCTTAAGAAGTAGAAGCAGAGTTGAAGCAAGTGCAAATTCAGGTACCGTTGCGCGGTGGTGCTCAAAAATTATTATTGTAGGGTTATCGATGTTAACACCCTCGAATTCAGCCATATCCCTCGAATGCGGCATTCGGTAACCCTTAAATTGAACGTAATGATCGCTAACACTCGAATTCCGTAATAACCCACAATGTTAGCCGCTAGAGGGAACAGGGAGATCAATTAAAGTTTTATCGTTTAAAATGGTGCAATTTTGCCCCAACCAATCAGATCTTATTTAACTTGAAAGCTAACATCTGATTGGTTGGTGCAAAATTACTCATTTTAAACGATAAGAACTTTTATTGATAACCCTGAAAATCTGTAAACCTAGGCTACCCAATATTATCAGGTTAGCATGGATTTTACACTTAGTTTGTGGTACCTGCGCTATTTCTAAAATTTTTCAGCAATAGTGCAGCCAGTGAGGCAAAACTGGCTTATTTAAAGGGCATGTCGACCCCCACAACTAAATTTAACCCATTACTGGCCCCACTGTGTAGTGTTAAAAAATCCTAACCTTACTCCTCTGCTCCTTATGGTTCTCCTGCAGGGCTATTTCAAAGTCCAGAAAGTGAAGTGTAGGAGGTGTCAGTGTGTGTTATCCGGTCCCTACTTCTTCCTGTCCTCTGAGGGATTCTGGCATGCGCAGGGGAGCTCTCCCTTCCTCCCATCCTCCAGATCCCTTTATGGCTTCTCATGCCTACCTTTAAACCCCTGTCTGTAGTGTAGTGTACCACAGCACATCCGCACAAACCATGTTAACTTTTAAAACAAGCCCCATAAATAGATTACCTGGCTTTTCCTGGCTCTCTGCATAGCCTGTAGCCACATCTGTGATTGGCTGACTCTAAGCCAATCACAGGCATTGTTGCTGGTCTGGAGCTTCTGGCACAGGAAGCCAGGACCAGGAGCCATGGGAATGAACTGATAAGTCTGTTTCTGGGGCTTATTTTAGAAAAAAAACTGGAGGTGGGGGGTGGACTGAGGTACCCTATACTACAGAAATGTTTGGGGGGGGGGTGGAGATACCCTTTAAGTTTGTAGCACGAAACTGATGAAGACACTTTAAACAGTGTTGGAAGTTTAAAGGGGAACTGTGGTCCAAAAATTAGTTAAATTGATAGGAATTGTCTCCTGGAATTTTTGCAATTTATTTTCATTGTTTATTTGCATAGTTTTGAAGATATTTACATTATTGTGTTGATATGGCAGCAGCATCACCAGATCCCCTGCACTTCCTGCTTCCTGTCTGAACAATGTCAGGCAATCTGCCCTGTGTCTCCTCCTCCCCTTTGCAGCCCCCGATCCCTCCACTCTGGACCCACCCTGGTCCCTCCAGTTGCAGGCCCCCCTTGGCCCATTTCTTACAGCCCCATGTGGCCCCGCCCCACCCGTGGGTGACATGGCCCCGCCCACTCCAGGTGCCCAAGCCCCACCCACTCACAGGTGCTAAGCCCCACCCGCTTACAGGTGCCGTGGGCCACTCAGACCCCCCCCCTACAGAAAAACTCTGTGAAAACAGCCTTTTCAGGCAGAGTGAGACTCTGCCTGAAAAGGCTGTTTGCACATAGTGGGAGAGAAGGGATGTAGATTCCCTTACCTTCTCTGTCAGGACTTCACACGAAGAGAGGAGGAGGGACTTCCTGAGGGAGTCTAAGGCTGTGCTTGCTGGCAGCACTGTGCAGGAGCAGCTTAGGAGTGTCACATGTCAGCTCCCACCATTAACTTTCTGTTCAGTCATTTCTTTATATCTTGGGCTTTGGAGCACGTAGAGAGGTGGTTGGTGGCTCTTTTAAAGGTAGGAAACTGGCCTTTAATTTAAACTTGTTTGGAGACCCAGTTCCCCTTTAAAATAAAAAGGTTTTTAAGAATTGTGCCTGAGACTTTCTATGGCTGTTGTTTGAAATAGTAATCATTAATATATAAAGGGCAACTAAAGCCACAGAACAACACTGAACCAGAAGGCAGAACACCTTGATATAAAACCAGTAATCTGTGTCTTACCTCTCATTTTGTTACATGCTCTGGGAAATTTACCTAAATAAACAATGGTTTGTGCTTTACTTCTCAGCATTCTAGTATCAGACAGTTTGGTCAACGACCATTATGTTCTGCACACCTATTAATAATATCTAGCCAATCCTTTTACAGGACAGATAAGCAAGGAGAATGTGACTGAGGTCAGGAGGTGTGGTCTGACACTGCACATACACACAGATACTTCATCCGTTTAACAGGCTTTGATTTACTTTAACAGAGTTTACTAAAGTGGCATTATAGTTTATGGTGTTTTTAGGGAGTGTTTCAGATTCTGGGATATAAAAATTGGGGTAGTTCTCTTTAATATAATCAGGGTTATTCAATAAAGTTCTATCGTTTAAAATGGTGTAATTTTGCCCCAACCAATCAGATGTTAGCTTTCAAATGTTAAATAAGTTCTAATTGGCTGGGGCAAATTTAGCACCATTTTAAACGATAAGAACTTTATTGAATAACCTGAATATATTTAATGTTTTGATTATTAGTAATATTTGAATACAAAGAAGATTGCAGAACTTGTCAGGATATTTTGTAATGTTATTTTTGATGTCTGTGATAGCAATTTTAGCTCCTCCAATTAAAAGACTTTCAGGTATATTTGTTTTATATAGCCATGTTTGTTGCTTTTTTAAGACCCCGCCTGGCAAAGTTCTCTTGTTTATCTGTGACATTTCTGTTTACTATGTACCGCATTTAAATGAGCACTGGATGCATGGATCCTGAGCGCACTCAAGCTGTGTAAGGAAAGAGGAAAAATCTACTGGAAGAAAAGCTCAACTGATGAAACTGGTGAGATCTTTACAAAGCAGTCAGAATGGGAGGCAGAAGAACAGCTCCCATCCCTTATACAATGCAGTTTTAGTTTAGATGCCCTTTAGCCTTGATTCCAAATTATTCTTCATACTCTGTCTAGTGGAAAAATGGAAACAATGAGCTGAATCTGTTTTTAGTAATAAGAAATGAAACATCTTGGCAGTGTTCAACCTTATTCAGCCCAGCCGTGATAATTACTGTGATCTTTTAATGAATCAGGATCGAAATGTCAGTGTATTTGAGGTTCTATAAATATATCAAAGGTCATTTAAAAAATAATGACAAATAACATTTTATTTTTAATATTTGATGTTGTTAGGTATAAAAAATAATATTATATTCAATAGGCCCCACTTCTCAACTATCAATTTTATTTTAGTGCAGGTATCCTCTTTTACCCAGCATTACGTCTTAACTGAGCAGCTTCTCCCCTGGGGAGTAGTAGAGGATCGGATATGGTACCATACCGGAAGAAGGAAATTAAACATTTACCGAAACATTTATCACCACTGCAGCCAGAGATGTGATTGAGGGCTCATTTTAAAGGATAGGCTGCAGACTTTTAACCAAACTTGTGTGAGACCATAATTACCCTTAAGGTGGTTGTATTGTAGGAAGAGTGGTGTGTAACATATATTTTCTTAAGTGTTTCTTGTAACACTGCGTTTATGTGATGATACTATCTAGCAACAGGAGAGTGGTCGTGATGGTACTGGCTTGCCCAAGGTGTTATATACATGGAGTTGCATAATCCTGCTCTTTTTTTACTGAACAAAAGGCCATGCTCAACATCTTCCCACAGTTCAGAAATACTGGAAAAGCGTTGGCTTTGTTTTATTTTGTATAGTTTTTGAGTCTATGGTAGGAAATTTGGTTGTAGTTTAAAGGAGAACTAACCAATTTTATATACCCAGAATCTGAAAAAACCCCCTAAAAACACCAAAGCTATAAAATCCCATTCTGTAAATGTGATTAAAGTAAATGTAAACATGTTAGAACTGGATGAAGTATCTGTGTGTATGGGCAGTGTCTGACCACACCTCCTGACCTCAGTCACGGCTTCCTTGCTTTATCTGTCTGTAAAAGGATTGGCTAGAGATTATTAATGGGTGTGACCAACTGTAACAAGTTTCTGCCATAGCTAAGGACTGAGCATGAGCAGAACATAATGGTCGTTGACCAACTGTGATACTAGAATGCTGAGAAATAAAGCACAAACCATATGTTATTTAGGTAAATTTCCAGCTCCCGTATCAAAAAGAGAGGTAAGACACAGATTATTAGTTTATATTCAAGGTGTTCTGCCTTCTGGTTGTGTTGTGTGGCTTAGTTGTCCTTTAACTAGTAACATAACCCAAAATGTATTTTAAACAGATATTATTCATATGAAAATAAAGCCCCAAGTTAATGGAATTTAGAGTATTTTTTGTTTTTTGATCCAGTTAACTGTTCTTTGTAAACTCTATTGGATATTGGATTGAAGATTACATTATATAAGGGATAATGCGTCCCTTACAGTGTAATACAAGGATATTATGCCACTGAGGAGTTCCCTGACCATATAAAAGCACGACACCGCAGGAAAGGGTACACTATTTCTTAAAATACATAAGATTTCTTTCTTTAATTTAAAAATGTGTGTTGGGCTGTGTAACAGCTTTAAAATCGTTGTGTCCCACACACACCTGTCACCATTAACATTAAAAGATTTCAGTAATTTGGTGACAAATATATACCAGTGCACAGTTCTGAACAGTAATTTATCCCTTTAAACAGCACCGGATTTACATCTCCCTCCTCTGAGTTTAACTGCCTGTGTCCATGATGCCGTGATGACTCTATGTTCAGTGCCGCCCGGGAGACCCAGATGTCTTCCCTATGAGTATAGGAAGGGGTTTGGTCCCTCGGAGGGAAATGTAACATGTTGCAGGTTACTGGTATTGATACATAAAGTAGAGTTGATCTAGGGATATTCTGATTGCCACTTGTAGCCAGGAAGGGTTTTTTTCCCCTTTCGTTATCCTGGTAAGACTTTTTTTGCCTTCCTCTGGTTCAACAGTTAGGCAGGAAGTGGGGTATTGCTGAGTGGGTTGAACTAGATGGACTTTATTCAACCTCAAATACTATACATACTAAATAGGCTTGAAGGATTTTTACTGTTCTGGTCTGTGTCCGGGTATTCGTTTTTTAAGCAGAATCATTGGAATCTTTCATTGCTTAAGGTGACAGGATGTCAATGGGGAGGTGCAGTTGTATATATTCTTATAAAAACCTCTAAGCTACTTAGCCAGAGGTTTTTAAAGAATATATTCCACTGCACCTCCCCATTGAAAGTCTAGAGCCTTATGTATTTTTAAATGATGTTTTGGTTATATAAGTCACATTGTATTGTTTCTTGTAAATTAACTACCGTACTTACTTTTCTGCCTGATTAGTTGATTAAATATATACAATGAATTGGAAATGTGAATGCCTATGTATGTATTTATCTAATGGTATTACTTTATTATATTAGATATTACAGTTATTTGTTGTAATGCTCTCTATGTACTTTGTTTTAGAGAACACACAAGGGAAAGTTGAAAACTATTTGTAGGATGTTCATCTAGCGGTTAGAATTCTGTTTTATTTTTCATGTCTTGGTACAACAACGGGAGGGGGTTGGGTTTAACCTTTAGTTTTTTGTTAAATCAGGAAGTACAATGCAGATATCTTCTTATTATAGAGATTGCTAACAGTATTGCTTATTACGTTTAAGTTAACCAAAAGAGTATCTTGTTTATCCAACCATGTGCTGATTTTCTCTTAACAAATTGTATTTTCTGCTGACTAAAGAGTATTCCTCCTTCCAGCACTGCCACTAACTGAAACAAAATAGCTGTCATTAAGTAATTGAATTTCTGATCTGGATTCAATTTCCTGAAATTCTACTCTCCCTCACCTGTAAAGGTGGTGTTCAGGCGCCTCTGCCCTTTTTACAGTTGCAGCTGAATAATTATTTTAGCAGATCCACAAGAATGCGTAGTATATTAAGCAGGTAAAATATATTCCCATTGAACTGAAAGGAAAGGAGGTAAATAGCAGTTTAGATTTATTATATTCCACATCCATTGACAGGTTGAGCTAGTCCAACCAATAAGTATAGCAAAGGCTGGAAGGTTTGTAAACTTAAAATTGTATTGGCAATTAGAATCCTCATGCCTTTTTGCATTGAATGGAGTTTATTCATAAATGTTTTTGGTAATTAAAGGAGAAATTAAAGCGTAAACATCCTTAAAGGGCATCTATAGTGGGAAAATGAACTTTTTTTTCTTTCTTTCCATGAGTTCTATAATTCCCCACAACCCCCAGAGTGTCTTCACTTTGTTCAGATTCCCTCTCTGTCCTGAGATACCCCATTAGAAGAATACGTGATTGCATTCCTCTACTCCTACTTGGACTGTCAATCAAATCCCTGTGAGTGATCCCCCCTCCCTGCTCTGTAATAAACATAGAGATAAGCAATTAGCGGGAGAGAGGTAGCTTTGAGTTTAGATATAAGGCTGCACTTCTTATAGCTTAAACTGATTGATGATGGGTCACCAAGTGAGAGATCGTAAACTGTACTGATCTCCTCTTCCGTGTCTCCAGGACAGTTGCTTTCTATTGGCCACTGTGCGTGGGTGTGTTTTTCAGGATGTTGAACTTTTAACTCCTACTGCACATAAAAAGTTGTCGGTTAGCCGGAGCTGAGACATGGAGGAGGTAACAGAGGGGAGGGAGAAGGGGGGAGTGCTGCACATAGATCTGACACTATGGTTAAACAGAGTCAGTGACAGATAGATTAGGCAGCACAGAGTACAGAATTAACTTTGCAAGGGGCCATGTGTTTTTTTCACTATAGATGCCCTATAGATACCTGATTAAAAATAGGTATTACCCACTTTTATAGGTTATTTTTAACCAAAGATATATATTCACTTCTAACTACCTTCATTCACTTTGAGCAGAGTATAAAAAGTAGCTGGTTGGAGATCTCTTCTATCTTTTTAAGGCATTAACCAACCTTAGAGAAGAGAGAAGAGTTCCATTTACACTGTCTCTGTTTTTCTCTTGCTGGTCTTTACAAGCATGATAACAATGTCTCTCCCTGTATCAACAAGGAATCCCACAGTAAACACAAGAGGTCCTGCTCAATCAAGTCATTCACAATAGTAATCTGTAGTGCGAATCTTGTGACAGCCTACGCTACAACTTATGTCAGTCATCTTGACAGGTATTAGTCAGAACAAAAGCAGTTTGATTCATTCATCTGTTTTACAATATGGTGTTGTTGTTCTTTGTTATTTAAAGTTGTTTTCAAATGGTGTGCACACATGGGGAGAAGCATTTACCAAAGACATATGTGCATAATTCGTACAAAGTAGCCAGGGAAACAACTTGCTTTAAATTTCCTGGAACTCAAAGTTCCATTCACAATAGAATTTTTTCTAAGTCTTTGCTACTTAGCAAAAAAATGGGGACAGAGATCAAAATTTGGTGATCACTTCTGATCACCAAAATATGATCTTTGCCAATGAATGATGAAAAATCACTGGAAAATGATTTCCGGGAAGTGATTTTTACGATCGGATTTCGAATTGAAAACGGGCATTTATGTGGTGTATTCCAAGTTCGTTATCATTACCTAAGATGATTTGATGATCATCTTTGGGAATAATCCAAAAAAAAAAGGAAAATACACACAAAAAAAATCTTAAGTGATACACCACACCTTTTTTTTTACCCTAAAACTATAAATAGCAAAAAACTTTTAGGGTTATTCAATAAAAGTTCTTATCGTTTAAAATGGTGCAAACTTTGCCCCAACTAATCAGATTTTAGCTTTCAAAAGGTAAATAACATCGATTGGTTAGGGCAAAATTTGCACCATTTTAAACGATAAGAAGTTTTTTGAATCTACCTGTTGTCTTCTCCAAACTCCCAATGCCCCCGGTGATATTGGTAAAGTGAACGCAAATCATTATTTGTCCGATTTCAAGGGAACTAAGCCTGTTTTAGTAAGAAATTTTGCTGAGGTACCAAAATATGAATATTTGTTGATATTTAGGAAAGTAAAGTGTGCAAAAACTTGTGTGACTCTCCGTACTAACCATTTTTCACTAAATACCACTAAAAGGAGGAGTGTGGGGGGTGGGGTTGTGGTTTTTTTTAGGTTTTCTTGTAATTTCAATTGTGCATGCATCCCATTTGAGTAGTTGGTGGCCCCGTCTCGTTTGCACCCACCCATATGGCAACCGTTGATTCAGGACATGTGGGGATTGCCATTTAGTGGGTTTTTTTATTTGCCAAGTGGGTTTAGGTAGGATTTCAACCTTTGAGTCCTCTTACCGTATTTATTTCTCACATAATCTTCTAAAAGCACAGGTTCTATGAATAACAGCGTCTGAAATTCTTCATGTATATACGGAAGCATGACACCGTTTGTAGGGGTGTAGATTCCAAAAATATATAGTTTTTTGGGGTATTCCAAGTGAATAGGCTGTTCAAATTACAGAAAACTTTGATTTTTTCTTGTAATTGCACTGTGCATGCTATGTTCCATTTGAGCTAGTTGGGGGCCACGCCTCTGTGTGCACCAGCATATGACATTGCGTTTGATTCAGGACATGTGGGAGATTGGCATTTAGTGGGGGAGTTTCTTGTCAAGTGGTTTAGGTAGGATTTCAACCTTTGAATCATCTTATTTTATTTTCACAAACCTCCTAAAACACAGAGTTATTTGGATCACTGGGTCTGGAATTCTTCATGTATGTGAAGTATGGCACGTAACGTAGCTGAAGGTTGTAGATTCCAAAAATATATAGTTTGTGGAGGGGAATTTTCACATTTTGGGACTGTTTCCTTAGAAAAGGGGTAGGCTGTTCAAATACAGAGTTACAGAGAGATTTTTCTCTGTAATTGCATTTGTGCATGCGTCCCATTGTGAGCTAGTTGGTGGCCACGTTCTGTGTGTACCACACATATGGCTAACGTTTGATTCAGGACATGTGGGAGATGATATTTAGTGGGGGTTTTTAGTGGGGGGCATTTCCAAGTTTTGGGTTGTTTGAAATTACAGAGAACCTTGCTTTTTTCTTGTAATTGCACTTATGCATGCTTCCCATTGAGTTAGTTGTGGTCATGTCTCTGTGTGCACCCACGCATATGGCATAACGTTTGATTCAGGGCATTTAGAAGATGATAATTGACAAGTTTTTTTTACATGACATGGAATAGCCATGATCTTAACTTTGAATTGTATTTTATAAAATTTCCTGAAATCTGGAAAAAAAAAGCGAAATTCTACACAAAACTGCGCCCAATCCATTGATGGTATGAATGAACAAACTACAGAATTACGTAGATAAAGATGTGTAGATTCGAGAAATATATGGGTTGTGGGGGGTGTTTAGTGGGGAAAAACTGACGACTGTTCAAATTCAGAGTTAGCTGAATATTTTTTGCTGTTTCTGAGCCATGTGCATTGTCTCATTTCGTGGCCATTTGCTTTCACAAGTTGTTTTTGTTAATTTTTTCAGAAAAGTGGCGAACTTCTACGAAGAACTGTGCCCACACCATTGATGTTATGAATGAACGAACTACAGCGTTACATAGCTGAAGGTGTGTAGATTTCAGGAAAAAAAAAAAAAATTATATAATATATATATATAATATATATATATATATAAAAATTATAATAATAGTTGTGGGGGGTATTTCTGAGTGTGGGGGTGTTTTGTGGAAAAAATGCGCAGATGTTCAAATACAAACGTGGCTAATTTTTTTTTTGCTGCTAACTGACATTTGGCACTGGTCACGCTCTGGGTTGTGATAGCCATGTCTCTGGGTACACCCATGAATGTGGCATACCGTTTTATTCGGAGGGGTTAGGCTTTCATATTGAGATGCCTTTGAACTTGAAATTTTACAGTTGAGGAAAAAAAAGGAAAATGTGAGAAAATAACTTACAATTGGACGAAGAGCTGCGCCCGGTATCTGCATTTGATCGAAACTACCTCACTCATAAACATCCTGCGGGTGTGTAGTTTCTAAAAATATCTCACTTGTGGGGAATTTTAGTTAATTTGGTAGTATTTATGTTAACTGTCAGTAGTGTTATACATTTTATTTGGTATAATATCTAGAAGGTGCAAGTTAGTTTGGGGGGGTCTCCTGTACAGGAAAAGTCGGCTACCTACATATATCTGGTATCGTTGTACTCAGGAGTATCTGAGCATTTAGAAACAGTAAGATTTTTGTGCATAACCTTTTAAATAACTAAATAAATAAAAAATGGGAAAAATCCATGAAAATGTGCAGATTTTAATTTTTTTTACATATTTTACCCATAATTCCAGTAAAATTTCCAGAAAAGTTACAAAATTCTCTTACCTGTTAAAGTAGACTTGTGCTGAAAAAAACAATAGATATAATATCTGATTTACTGCAAGGTTTCCTATCATAAAATTAGTCAAGCGATTAAGGGCAAAATCCTGAAAAATTCTGCTGGCACTTAACGCAAAAAAAAAATGAAATTCTGCTGGCACTGAAAGGGTTACAATCCTTGTGCCACTTGCACCATAAATAACTGTGCTAAGTGAATTTAATGGAAAAATATTGTGGGTTCTATTAGGATAACCAGACAGCCACGGCTTTAGCTTGCAGATCCTGTCTGTCATTTTTCCAAAATTGTTCGGTGTGTACCCAGCTTTACATAGTTTCATGCGTCTATGCTACAGAAATACTGGGACAAATAATAATCGAGGAGTCTGCTGCATGAGCACTATGGTAAAGCTTTGACCCTTGAATTGATATATACTGTATGTTTATATGTGCAATAGCAGTTGACTCTGATGCCATTTATTTTATTACATATCAGGTTTACACTGATACTCTACACGATAATGGATTCTTTTAAACGGATAGGTAATGTGAATATAAATTGTTTTTATATGCTAAGTATTCTCATTGCAGTGTGTGAATTTTCAGCATTATCTGGAGGAAAGCTATCAGCTAGGAAATAACCATATCTGAAGTGCAACACAAAACAACCCTTGATAAACTAGATAAAATGAATCACTTCTAATGTTCAGTGGCTGATTTCATAACCGTTTATTTGTATTCACAGAGATTATATTTAGAATATCTACTTAAACCAGTTTTTTTTATGGCAACAAAATATTTCCTAGTTCCCAGTAAGCAATTGTAATTATAATACTTCTGATTGTTTGTGTGCTTTTCAGACAAGCAATCCTAATAGGCAAGATCTGAATATCGAGGGTGAGATGTAGAAAAATCTATAATCGGAAACGAGAATTTCTAAAATGTGCAGCGAAAGGAGGTTACCCTTTATACACATGCCATTTATGACTACCAAATGTATGAATGTGTTTCTACAGTTTAACAAAAGTTATTGTTTGTGATAACTGCTGTTATCAGAGTCAACTTCTCCTCTAAAGGGCATGTCCACCCCCCAAAACATAATCCCCACAATACTGGCCCACCCTGTAGTGTAGTTTAATCCTACTCAATCCCGCCATAGGGTTCTCCTGTAAACCCCCCCCCCCAAAGTTCAAAACTAACAACCAGGAGGATAGCAGGTCTATGCATGCTATCTAGCCTCGGTAGATATTTGCCATGCGCACTGCAGCCACTTCTCCCCCCTCCCTCTACCTCCCGTATCTATTACCCTCCACCTGCATCTATCCCCCTTAATATTATGCTCCCCCATGTCCCCACCCCAACCGATGTTTTTTTTTTCAAAAAAGCTCCCCAAACTCTTACTTACATCTCACTTTCCTCGCTGCACTGAAATGACGCAGCCGCGTCCGTATTGGCGGGCTCAGCCAATCACAGACGCGACTGCGTCCCCAGCCCCCTCTGCTTGCATTTAGCAAGCAGAGGGCCGGCATTTGCGGCGGAGGAAGTCGAGGGGAGGTAAGTAGAGTTGGGGGCTTTGAAAAAAACGAAAACATGCGGTTTGGGCATGGGGGACATGGGGGAGCATAATATTTAAAAACGATTTCAGGGTGGACATGCCCTTAAATAACCTATGTTTATCTCTATATAGAAAACAACCAGTTATAGGACTCATTATCCTTGCCCAATCTAATTAATCTCCTGGGTGTTCTTAGGCCTAATGGTCAGTTGCTTTTTCGAGTGGGTTTGGCACTCTTAAGGGAAGGAATCTAACTTTAATTATTATTATATGGTGAATATTTATTAGTGCCTACATATTCCTTAGGCTGTTTAAAATATCATACATGTTAGCACGTTCCCCCGTAAGGGTGGCTGAATCTTCTTTTGTTTCTCCTTTGTACCGTGGTGACGGCCCAACACCCTAACACAGAACCCAAACAGAGTAAGATTTAGTACACATTAATGGTTTGATAAAGAAAAAAACACGTCGTTTCCCTCAGACACACCTTGTAAAGGATTCTTAGCTAAACATGGAAACTTATAACAAGAAAATTATTGTGCTATCGCAAGATGCATTAACAAAGAATGAACAATAATGATATATAGTACTAGTCCCTTGTACTGATGTCTACCCACTGTCAGGGTTCTATGGCTGTCAGCCTGGGTTATGGGGCCCTTTGAATGTTTGTGGAGCGCTCAACCGCAATGGAGTATTTGTATCCACAAGAGGATAGCAATATAGGTTTTTTTAGAAGAGGGGTCTCATCCAAGGGTTTGGAACAGGCAAAGTAAATTGGTTAAAACTTCCACCAGTTGAATCCAGCACTTGTCCCGTCCAGTCTCTTCAGCTGCAGAGATAGGCAACGTTTACTAAGCTTCTGTAAGTTTAATGAGACTGGCTGAATTTGATGATCTCTAGAAAAATCTCCTGCACACACTCCTGTCAGTGTTTTCCCCTCCTTCTCCTGGGCTGTGTCCTCCCAGATTCCTTTCCTTTATTTCCTGTTCCCACCTCTCTAGAGTCCCCCCCCTGCAACCAGAGTGCTGCTGAACAGTTCTGGCTGAAACTGACCAGGTAAACATTCCTAGTAGGGGCTACATAATACACATCAGGCCATGCCCTGAAGAACTTACAATCTAAGCACATTTATTTGAACATACAACTCTATCGTATGTTGAAGGTTCTCATTCATCCAGGTCATGGTATATCTGTTGTATTCAATTAGATCAACCGGACTTGAGAGTTTAGTTCTTGAAGACGTTTCCTAGTCCTCCGACTGGCTTTCTCAATTCAGAATGACTTGTACAAGAACGTGGCACTATATACCCTGGAAAATCCCAATTGCATTCATCACAGCAGGTGTTAAGGGCGTGATTGCATAGTGGCTAAGAGTGTGTTATAGACGCCCAGAGTAAGGTGTCAAAACAGCCATTGCACATGGCAGACAGATGGTGTCGAACCCCCCCACCTATGGCTTGTTTCTTTATTTTCACATAATGGCCTCCTGAACACCTCTCTTGAACCAGTCACGTTCTTTTGCCAATATGTTAACATTACAAATCTTCAAAGTATGTCCTTATCCTTAAGATGCAGGTACACGGCTGAGTCCTGACCCGAGGAATTGGCTCTTCTGTGCTGGGCCACAACACACTGCATCAACGTATGCCCAGCACAGATGCTAATGGATTTCCAGGGTAATAAGTGCACAGATCTTGTACAAGTCATTCTGAATTGAGAAAGCCAGTCGGTATGATGGTTGATCTAATTGAATCAACAGATATAACGATCAGTATGTCTTTATGATTGTGGGGGGAAACCCATGGGGAGAACATACAAAACCCTTGCAGATGTGTCCAAGGTGGAATCCAACCAGGACTTCAGCGCTGCAAGGACACCAGTGCTACCACTGAGCCACGGGCAGTGGTTAGCACCCGCCGTTTATCTGGGCACTCATATTCCCATTTGTCACATCTTCTTTCTTTAGCAACTAGTAGTCATGTGACCAGCACTCTTCTGCCTGCATTGATAGCCACAGACTCTCAACTGACCTTTTTAATTTGCTTTTCTCTGCAATGTGTATCTAAGGAGCCCATAATCTATGAGATATTACTTACCCGACCCAGGGGCTCACGCGATGTTCCTTCGATCCTCCGGAACTCTTCGCCCGATCTACCTTCGACGACATGCGATCGCCAAAATGAATGGGATGTTTGCGATCGCATGTCGGTCCATATCGACGGGAGAAGCGGTTCCGGCAGCATCGATATGACATCGCTTGAGCGCTCGGTCGGGTAAGTAATTTAATTTATGGCCACTTTAGGCAGAAGCAGACTGACCTTTTTATAGGTTATTTTCTGCATGTGAAAAGATTGAGACATTCAGGGACAATGTGATCTAGGACACGTATTAAAGGTATGACTGGAGACCTTTTATATTTTTATTATCATAATTTATATTGAAATTTTTTTCTGTAAAAGACCTTTATTTTATCCTAACAATGTTGGATACAAATTTCCCCTTTGTTTTTAAACACCTGATTGTGCGTTACTTTACTAAGATAGGTGTGTTTCAACTGTTTTAAAAACAAGCTGATCTCGGTATCCAGTATCAAACAGCCTTGTGATGAGCACAAATGGGACCTTGCACAATGGATAGTGCGTAGTAAGGGCTGGATGCGCCAGCATGTGTAACACTGATCATATATTCGGCCCATCACTTAGCCTGTCTTTTTGATTATGTGATTGAGTTGGACACCGCTGTAATAAACATATTTAACTATTTATTCTAACAAGCTATGATCGTATATTTTCTTCCTGAATCACAAATTAATCAATATTACTGATGTTTTCTTATAATCATACTTGTAGTTTATAATAATATATTTGCATTGTTTGTTGTTAAACACATAGAAATAGAATAAAACAATACAAATTTTGTAATTGTGTTGCTTTAACATGGCCTTGGGAAATATAAGAACAGGAGCTAGTCGAGTGTCCCATGGAGCACAAAGTTGTCTGCCCCGAGATAGAAGCTGGGTGTGAGAGGAGGGACAGCAGGGATGAAGATTCTTTACATGTATTGGTATTTTTCAAAGGTGTGGTGTTACTGAGGGGAAAGAAATTTGTGCATGAAATGTTGTTTTGACACCAGAACTTTTGGTGAATGGACTTCTTGCAAGCATAAACAACTGATCAATAATAAATTCTGCTTGATTCCAAATACAGAGACCTTGGCATTGGTGTTTTTCTAACAGTCATTTTCCTTCATGAGATATTATTTGGGTCACATATGCTCGATTCTACTGAGGGCACGAACCTTAAAAAGAAACATTAATTTCAGGAAGCTTGCATCTTTTCTTGAGTTAAAAAATAAGCAATCTTTGTCCTCATTACACGGTAAATTCTTTTATTCTTCTTTAAGCTACTAATCGGGTACATAAAAAGCGGAAATTGAAGCCCGTGAATTTTCAAAATCATTCCAACATTAAATTGCTTCTGCATTCTAATCCTTCTTTGTCTTTAAGTACAGTTTCTTATTGAATGCAGCAAAGGAATTATCAATACAGAAGGCTAGTATGGGAAACATTATATCCTTTGGTTTTGTTACCTGTAATCTCATATAACATCTTAAGTTGGTATTCTGACATTTTTATTAACAACTTAAATAAAAATATATAAACCTAAAAGCTCGTTATAGTAGTGCATTGTTTTAGGGAGAGGTAGTTGTTTAGTAAGAGAGGCTTGATTTAAGTTTTAATATTCGATTGTTCAGTGGAATCCGACAGGTAGATGTGAGGTGCCTCCCTGTGCCTGTGCCACATCAGGTAAGTATCATTGATTTTAGTTCATAGGAAGCACACTCAAGTTGAATATAATTACAACAATTCCATTTCTTAAGTGCTCAACAAACAAAACCAGGAAACCACGTTTCGGGGGGTCCAACACCCTCCTTAAGTTTTACCCTTTTTTGATATGTGCCTAATAATAATAAAGTTAGCTCCACTGCCTCAGGTAAAGTAAGAAGAGATTTAACAGAAACTGAAAAGTCAGTGACTGCAAACTTCAGATGTGAGACACGATTGTTCAGCCAATCATAGGAGATGTGGTGATTGAGAGGTAACGCTGGATCCAAGATAAGCCATACAAAAAAACGAATTCTAGTGCACAGCATCCAAGAAGCCTCTTGTACTGGGGGTTGGCAGGCAGCTATCTGGAGATCACAATTTGCCAGCAGTCTAGTGCAGGGGTCAAGAATAGATAAGGAAATGTGTAGTTTCCAATTGCAGGGTGTGACAGCAGTGAAATGTGAATGTGCAGAACAATATATAAAATCACATTTTACTTAAAGAGCATGTCACCACCCTAAAACTATAATTAAACCTACTACTGGCCACACTGTGCAGTTTAAAGTGATCCTTACATCCCAGCTCCTTATGGTTCTTCTGCAGTGTCTTTCCAAAGTCCGGGAAACCGAGGAGTATTAGCTGTCTCCTGTGGGAAGGTTCTGCCTCTGTGCATCCTCTCAGTTTTCAGGCATGTGCAAGGGAGCCCTTTTCCCCCCTCCCCCACCCATCCGGATCCCATCCTCTGTGATGGAGCTTTCTAGCACCTTTTAGATAATGTAGCTCCCCCCTACCCAGACCCAAACGCTTGCATCATTTTAAAAAAAATCATATCCAAAATCAAACTTACATGCCTTCGTTCCTGTGGCGTCTAAGAGAGAGATTTAGGTCCGGCAGGGAGAGAGCTACATTATATAAAAGTTGATTTGGGGTGGACGTGTTCCTTAAGGAAATACAATAAGAGTGTAAATGGGATGGCCACTCACCACTGTCACAGATAAACTCACGTGTAAAGTGTTCATTTTACTTCACACCTTGTATCTTTTCCCCACAAACTACTAAACCCGCCAGATTGAAGGCCACGTACACACCACTTTCACTCACTTTCTTTTCCATGTGTCATTGTTTTTGCAAGCATAAATTTTATGTGATAGGTGTGGCATCTGAATTGTGTTTTGTCTAATTAATTTGATCGATTGCAAGTACTTTTAACCTTTCACTGCCAGGGATTTTCATTTTTTTTTGCGGTAACTGCCAGAAGAATTTCAGGATTTTGTTCCTTAATCTTTAGACTAATTTTACAGTAGGAAACCTTGCAGTAAATCAGGAATTATATACATTGTTTTTTTCAGCACAAGTGTACTTTAATATGGTAACAAAATTTTGTAACTTTTCTGGAAATTTACTGGAATTATGGGTAAATATGTAAAAAAAAATGAAAAAATTGCAAATTTTCATGTTTTCCCATTTTTACTTATAGTATCTTAAGGTTACACACAAAATCTTCACTGTTTCAAAAGCTCAGATACTCCCGAGTACACAACGATACCAGATATATGTAGGTAACCGACGTTTCTGTACAGGAGACCCCCCAAACTAACACCTGGCACCTCCTAGAAATATTACACCAATTAAAATGTGTACACTAACTGACAGTTAACATAGATATCTACCAACATTATCAAACTATCCCGCCCAAGTTGATATTTTAGAAACTACACACTCGAGCTTTTTCCGCAGGAGGTAGTTTCGATCAACTGGTCAGAGACCCGGACGCACTCTTCGTCAAATTTAAGTTTACTTTCATCACATTATGCCTTTTTTTCCTCAACGTAAAAATCAGAGACAAAATCAATGCGAATTTCATGCTCTAAAACTGTGCGAGAAAGTTCACAACAGCATCTCAATAGGAAAGCCGAACCTCCCAATAAAACGGTACTGCCACTTATGGTTGTACCAGAGCATGGCTACCAACTAACCACAGACGTGACCAGTGCAAATGTCAGTAGCAAGCAAAAAAAAAATTAGCCAGTTTGTATTTGAACAGTCTGCAGTTTTTTCCAAAAACACCCCCCCACACTCAAAAATACCCCCACAAACTTATATTCCTGTAAATCTACCACACCTTCAGTATGTAAACGCTGTAGTTGTCATCATACTCAATGGTGTGGGCGCAGTTCTTCGTAGAAGTTTGCCACTCTTTCCACAATTTCCCCAAAAAAAAATGAAACTCAAAAACGTTCAAAAAGGTCGACATGTCAAAACCCCCTGGAATGTAAAAAAGGTTCCCACTTATCAATCCCAATGTCTGACACAACGGTATGCCATTTGGTGGTTCACCGCGGACGTGGGGCAGCGGAAATACGCCCAGTGGCCTGATAGAGTCAGATGGTCCGCACCACGCACAAAAAGAACAAATAAATAGGCCATCCCCCACCGCATTTGGACAGTGAAGTTTTTCCCACACACATAACCGATACCTTATCCATCCACCACCGACTCCTCTTACTATGCCAACCGCTCTGTCCGCTTGTAGTGTCCTTTCTCCTCTTTTTTCCATCTCTCTTTCTCCTTCCCCCTCCCCCCTGCTTTTCTCCCTCGTTCCCTTTTCCTTTCTCCTTTTCCTTCCTTTCCCATCTTTTTCCTACTTTTCTTTCCTTTTCTCTTTTCCCTCTCTATTTCTCCCCCTCTCCTCCTTCCCCCCCCCCTCCTGTTTCTTTTTCCCTCGGTAAAAGAATAGACATGTATGCAGCAATGAAGGTCACCTGCACTAATAGTTCAAATGTACCTTTAGTTTTACATTGCTTGCATACTGTCTAATTCTAGTGGATTTAGTGCTGTGAGAGTCTTTTGTGTATGTATGTATATAATTATATATATATATATCTCACTGGCACACTTTTCTGCTGAGGATTGCTACAGCAAGTCATCAACACCGTCTCAAGCAAATCCTGTTACAGTTCAGTACAGAAAACAAAGTTTGGAACAATTACATGCGACTGAGATCATGAGGTGTAGCCAGAAAGTGCTACACAAGACTGTTGAAAGGCTTAAGTTTGTACTTGAGAAGTAAATGCTATAAATGTGTAAACCTATAATGTAATGGAGTATCCAAGCCTTAAAATAAATGCAATTTCTTGTTGTTGTTCCCAGAAGTCCATATCTTGCCAATAAGGTTTACATCACAAGCACAAAGGACCACGGGAAAGTTCACACAGACATCATACCACCTCCCCCAAGTCTAACTTTTCAATGAAAAACACACTTCTTGCAGTGTGTCCAGACAACATCAGGGGACAGGGGGGCTAAGCCAGCAAGTATGTATTCTTCCTCACCCTGGGTTTATATTTTATTTTATGGGAGGGTGTGTTTAAAAAGGGAGTGGTGTCCATTGAATTCAAAGATAAAATGATATATATTCTGTTTGTCATCACCTAACCTAGCAACCACCCTCATTACAATAGCCAATCACAAGTCTGTTCTCTTACCACCCACTTTATGTCTGCCTTCACTAGACCCACCAGAATAATCTCACCAATATTTTATTTGAAGGTGGAATTATATTACATGACCTTACAGAAATTGTACAATCTGAATTTAGCTTTGGGATCTACAGTCTTTACTAAAGGAGTAAGTTGGTAGGATTTAGTAAAGAGTAGTTAAATCAAAAAGACTTGTATTAATCTATAGTAAAGGTTAAGCTTCTGGAATGCACAACGCTTTCATAAAACTTGTTCCAATGTTTTTTTTTTTCTTTTTTTTCGCAAGAGGTTTGTTAAAGTTGGTTGCCTATTTCTATTTGTTGTTCATGATTATTCAACACTAGGCATGTAAAGTTTGCATACATATACCAGCTGAAATAAAGAGAAGGACGTTCAGCAAGTTATAATAATATTTATTGCTCCACAATATCTGTATTATAAATGACCCACACTCTATCCCACTGGGTAATTGATGCTGTAGAATTGCAATAAGTGAACAAAGTTCAACTGACTTATTATTCAGAACTAGCAGAAGTGGAATTTAGATGCTTTCCAGGACTTATTTTAGCAGCTGTTTATTTGCTGAATCCTTCAGAATCAACAGCATTACTTGTTTTAAAATCTGCCCTTAATCTTCTTATTCTGGACGTCTGTGCAAATAAAGATCTGGCTTTTTTCTTCTATATTGTGCGCTCTGATTTTATATTGAAAAATGTAATCTGGAAATCAGTTGACTGATTAATAGATAGTAAATTCCTTAACCCCTGCTTGAGTACAGAACTGCCCAGTCAGGGGGGGACACATTCAAGGTGAATATTATTTAGAGAACAGTTCTGAAATACCAAACACTTACAAAATTAGATTTTTAGATTTTATATAAAAAAAAACATACATTTAAATAGCTTAAATGTATGGGTTTTAAGTTGTACTCCATTCCCAGTATGAAAAGGGTTAATACCACACACCCATTAACCATTTCTTGATAAACAATCAGCATTGAAAAATGGCTCCCTGTGTACATGAATTGCCTCTTCTAACCAACCTGGCAGTTTCATTCATTAGGTATCATTGGTCCATGCAAGACTAGTACTATAAATAAATTACTTCAAATTAATGAGGAGGGCTGAATCTGTCATTGCTGCTCAGATAGGAAAAAGGGAGAGCTGCTTCTATTATGGATTTCAAATGAAATCTGGACAAGTGTAAATGAAGAATGGAAACCTAACACAATGTGAATTCAATGCACACAGTATTTTACTTGTATTTGCCTTTTATAATGCATGTTTTCCCTGTTAGACAATGACAGTAATGTAAAACATTGATATCCTCTTATTTTACAACTGTCTCCATAGATAGAAAGCGGTTATCTAATAATATAATAAAACCAAGGGAGGTAAACATAGTAAATGAAATTTAACAATATGAATCTGTACAAACCTCTAAAAGGATTTACATTAAGGAAACTCCAGAGCTCAATTAAAATGTATCCAGTCTATCCAGTCAGATAAAGCTCACTGTACGTTCCCCCCCAACGTAGGTGTGTGTGTGTGTGTGTGTGTTCACCACACAGTACTGTATGTAACTAAATTTAAAAACACACAGATGAGAGGAAAGCCTTTGCTGTAAAACGATAAGTGTGACACCCAGAAGGGAGGAACCCAGACACATTTATTTATTGGTCCCTGACCTTTAAACACGACACCAGACTTGTTCCATGTAAGTGACTCTGCAGTTTATCTATCACATTCCCACAAACCGAGACAGGATCCTTGTTTAGGTTACAGTTTCTCCTCCATGTGTTGACAGACATAAAAGGCCTTTGCAGTGACATTTTCCTCCATATCCACCCCACACCCCTATCCCAGCCATGCCATTGTTCTGGGTTTTGTTGGTTCTTACCCCCAATATGGCAGTAATGTTGAACCTTGGCACTCCAGATGTTTAGAACCTACAACTCCCAGCTTGCCTTGTTAGCAGTGTGGAGTGCGAGGGTTAACAGCACTGCTCTATATTGACCAGCATGCGCTCTGCTTTACTGGCTTTGTATTCGGTGCCTGTCACCTTCACATTGTGTAGCTGGGGAATCCCCTTCTGCCAGAATTCGTGCTACATAAATGTACGATGCACACATTACAGGCACACACGTGTTACACAGTACATGGTATCTACATGATCCAATGACGACAACCGACCAACCATCCAGCACACATCATTGCCTGGAGAACGACAGCTGGCGCACGCGCACAACAAACGTTCCAATGAGCTGGAGAGCCGGTGATTCCGATCAGGGGTAACCCCGGAAAGCGCCTCTCCCAGCTCATTAATGAGCCGCGGGCTCCTGGGAACAGACAGGCGCTGTGTTTAGCTCTGGGAACCATGAATTATGCAGGATCCTGTGTGAGGGGCAGCGCAGTGTCACTGGCTGAGGAAAAGGACCGGGTTTCCCTGGGTGTGATCGGCTCTGGGCTGGAACTGAAAGCAATGGACTGGGGAGAACGTGGGGTCGGTGTGAGAATCCCCAGTAATACAATAGAACCGGAGATTCCCCGTCTAACCACTGGAAGGTTGCGGTTACTGGGCAGCTACAGGCAGCGGTTACTCAGCGTTACATGAGGGAGGTGCGAACAATCGAGTGCAGGGAACTGTCCGAGGTGCTGGAGACTGAAAATCACGCAGCGCTAAGGGCTCCTCCGTTATCCTTTACTCCAGTATGTATACATCCTATAGGAATAGTCTGTCACCAGTATCATTACATACCACCCTGCATTATTAATCTCTACACCATTATACACACCATCCTATATAGTCTATCACTAGTATTATTACATATCACACCCTGCATTATTAATCCCTACACCAGTATACACACCATCCTATATAGTCATCACCAGTATACACACCATCCTATAAAGTCTATCACCAGTATCATTACATATACCATCCTACATTATTATTCTTTATCACCAGTATCACACACCATCCCTATATAGTCTATCACCAGTATTATTACATACCACCCTATTATTAATCTCTATCACAGTATAACAACGATCCTATATAGTCTATCACCAGTATTATTACATACCACCCTACATTTTAATCTCTATCACAGTATACACCGATCCTATATGTCTATCATCACCAGTATTATTACATACCACCCTACATTATTAATCTCTATCACAGTATACACACGTCCTATATAGTCTATCACCAGTATTATTACATACCACCCTACATATAATTCTCTATCACCAGTATACACACCATCCTATATAGTCTATCACCAGTATAACACACCATACTATATAGTCTATACCAGTATCATTACATACACACACTGCATTATTAATCTCTACAACCCGGTATACACACCATCCTATATAGTCTATCACCAGTATTATTACATACCACCCTACATTATTAACCTATCACCAGTTACACCCCATCCTATATAGTCTATCACCAGTATTATTACATACCACCCCTGCATTATTAATCCCTACACCAGTATACACACCATCCTATTAGTCTATCACCAGTATTATTACATACCACCCTACATTATTAATCTCTATCACCAGTATACACACCATCCTATATAGTCTATCACCAGTATTATTACATACCACCTGCATTATTAATCCCTACACCAGTATACACACCATCCTATATAGTCATCACCAGTATACACACCATCCTATAAAGTCTATCACCAGTATTATTACATACCATCCACATTATTATTCTTTATCACCAGTATACACACCATCCTATAAAGGCTATCACCAGTATCATTACATACACCCTACATTATTAATCTCTACACCAGTATACACACCATCCTATATTCTATCACCAGTATTATTACATACCACCCTACTTATTAATCTCTACACCAGATATACAACCATCCCTAATAGTCTATCACCAGTATATTACATACCACCCTACATTATTAATCTCTATCACCAGTATACACACCATCCTATAAAGGCATCACCAGTATCATTACATACACCCTACTTTATTAATCTCTACACCATTATACACACCATCCTATATAGTCTACCAGTATCATTACATACCACCCTACCTTATTAATCTCTATCACCAGTATACACACCATCCTATAAGTCTATCACCAGAATCATTACATACCATCCTACATTATTAATCTTTATCACCAGTATACACCACCACCCTATATAGTCCATCACCAGTATCACACCATCCCTACATTAATAATCTCTCACCAGATATACACACCATCCCTACATGAATACTCTCTCATCTGCACTATCCCACATGAATACTCTCACAGTATAACACACCACCCCTACATTAATAGTCTTTATCACTAGTATACCCGCCATCCCTATATAGTCTATCTAACCAGTTACAATATCATCTTTATAAAGATAGTCTCTATTAAAGTATAAACACATATAAATCCTTATTAAAGTATTTCTCCCTTGTTTACACACACATCCTTACATAGTCTCTCTCAACAGTAAACATACCACTCCTATATAAATCTCTATCACCAGTATGCATTATAACAATCCCTATATAAATATATCACCAGTATACATACCATCCCTATATAAATATATTATATCACCGTATACACACCATCCTAATAAATAGTCTCTACTGTCAGTATACATTATAAAACATACTATATAAGCATTCTGTTCCCACTATTTTGTAGCAATGAAAAGCATCAGGAACACTGAAACCAAGGACATAGAAATTACCAGGCGGATGTTTCAGTGTAAGTTCCATTAGTGTAATAAGACAAGTTTGGAATATTGGAATTACAGTGTTCTGCAAATAAAAGTAATTTGGACAAACTACTCTGCAATAAGAGAACTGCATTAATACACACGGACTGTGGAAATTCAGCCCTAATTTACCAATCACATTCAAAAATAGTGTATTCATTCACACAATCGCAGCCCGGAAAACTTATTTGAATTGCTCCTGATTGGCCACTTCTATATTTGAACTCACAACTACTATACCACAATTATACTTGTAACTGGAGTACAGTACGGACCAAATGGAGAAAATGGAATACTATGGGTTAAACATGAAGGTGATGACTGAGATATCCATGGTGTGACCTTGATGTAATCGGATAAAAGCTGGACATGGACTATCTAACTTTCATGTAGTTGTCTAATATCTCATCACACAATATATGGAAAGAAAGAAAATAAAAGAAACTGTAAGTAATAGTAATCATGAGAAATAACTGACCAGTGTATATCTATTTCCAGTCCTTACACCAAACCTGTTCAATAACTATAATGATCAATAAACCAGGGTGTGCAATATCAGTAACATTACCCAAACCAAAATAGAAGACCTCAAAGTACACTAAACGGGGCACAAGCACTGTTAAAACAAAAAATGATTAATTTAATTCATACACCCATACACAATACACTGTGCACATATACTTCCTAAATAAAAACAATATACACTCATGGGAGGGGGAATCCTTGTCACAATTTTTATTGCTGGTCCGGGGGGCCCTGTACAGTGTATCTGGTTTTACTGATTGTCTATTGTATTTATATTTAGGAATTATATTGTGCACGGTGTATTGTGTATGGTGTATGAATTAATAATCATTTTTCTGTTTAACAGTGCTTGTGTCCCGTTTAGTGTACTTTGAGGACCTCTATTTTAGTTTGGGTAAGGTAGTATATACACTGGGAGCACCACCTCATAGGTGTTGCACAACAGCTAGGCTCAGCAGCTGTGCAATTAGGATACCTGGTTGGACTATATAAATATCAGTAACATTGTATAATAACACATTGTAAACATGATTCCAATACCATAACACAGACTGGAGCTTTCAAAACATTTAACAAAATAACAATCCAAGGCAAGTTAAACACACACTCATATACATTTATTTTTGGGTTTGGTAAATTAATTCAAAAGGGAAGCAAAATCTGAAATTCAGATGAAATTGACATCAACCAGACAAGCTCAAATGACTCACTTTAAAAATCAATACAGTTCTGGAAAATAATGAAAGAAAGGTTTACCTGGATTTCCCTGGCGTGGTAAACAATGATAAGACCAACAGGATCACCGTGGAAAGGCTTATAAGGCATTTTAGAGCTAATGAGTAGAGCGATCCCTGCAACAGAAACACGTGTCAGTGTACAGAGTAAAGGAACAGTGACAGCAGATACACCGGGCTGTGTGTAGACCTGGCCAGGTACCCAGTTATGGAAGATACACCAGCGTGTGTGTGTGTGTGTACACCTGACCAATTACCAGTCGCAGCAGATACACTGGCTGTGTGTGTGTATCCTGCCAGGTACCAGTGACAGCATATACACCAGGATGTGTGTGTGTGTGTGTGTGTGTTATACATCTGGCCAAGTACCAATGACAGTAGATAAACCAGGATGTTGTGTGTGGTGTGTGTATACCTGGCCAGGTACCAGTGACAGCAGATGCACCGGGCTGTGTGTTGTATACCGGGCCAGGTACCATTGACAGCAGATGCACCTGGCGTGTTGTATGTACCTGCCAGTACCAGTGACAACAGATGCACCAGGCTCGTGTGTGTGTGTATACCTGACCAGGTACCACTGACAGCAGAAACCAGGCTGTGTGTGTGTGTGTGTATACCTGGCCAGGTACCAGTGACAGCATACCCAGGATTGTGTGTATACCTGGCCAGGTGCCAGTGACAGCAGATACACCAGGATGTGTGTTATACCTGGCCAGGTACCAGTGACACAGATACACCAGGATTGTGTGTGTATACCTGGCCAGGTACCAGTGACAGCATACACCAGAATTATGTGTGTGTGTGTGTGTATACATCTGGCCAGGTACCAGTGACAGCAGATGCACCAGCTGTGTGTGTATACCTGGCCAGGTACCATTGACAGCAGATGCCCTGGCTGTGTGTATGTACCTGGCCAGGGACCAGGGACAGCAGATACACCAGGATGGTGTGTGGTGTGTATCCTAGCCAGGTACCAGTGACAGCAGATACACCACGCTTTGTGTGTGTATGTACCTGGCCAGGGACCAGTGACAGCAGATACACCAGGATGTGTTGTATACCTGGCTAGGTACCAGTGACAGCAGATGCACCAGGCTTTGTGTGTGTGTACCTGGCCAGGTACCAGTGACAGCAGATACACCAGGATGTGTGTGTGTGTATACCTGGCCAGGTACCAGTGACAGCAGATTCACCAGGATGTGTGTGTGTGTGTATATTTGGCCAGGTACCAGTGACAGCAGATACACCAGGATGTGTGTGTGTGTGTATATTTGGCCAGGTACCAGTGACAGCAGATACACCAGGATGTGTGTGTGTGTGTGTATATGGCCACATTACAGTGTGATTTAGTAGGTCACTGCTGAGCAACAATATGAAACACAGTCACTGAACACACCACTCCTCCTCGGATCGTCCTGCTGCGGACAGGGCTGCTTTTCAGTACATACAGTATACCATCAAGTAAAAGAAATGTGCAAACCACTCTCCAATCTTTGAAAAATTGCAAAACTTTATTCCCCCATTTGTAAAATGACCTCTTGGGCGACGTTTTGGGAGAACCTCTCCTTTATCAAGCCCATAGATCGGAGAGCCGCCTGCACGTTTCTACTTACAGAGTAACAATATCCAGAACAGAAGGTGAGAGTTGCAGTTGAGCAGTTACAGTGAGAAGGTAAATCATGGTCCCACAAGACACCTGTAGCTGCTCGGTGTGCGGTTACCTTGTCATAGGCTCCCCAGGACAGCTCGGTCTCTATCACCATCACCACAATCCCGAACATCCCGAAGATCAGCGCGTAGTCGCTCAGTCTCTTCCTCTTCTCGAACAGCGCCCGGCGGTGCCCCAGTTTGTAGCCTATGTTCTGGTTCTTCTTCTTCCCGCCGGACTTGCTCCCGTTGCCGCTATTGTGCTGTTGCTGACCCCCGGAGCCGTAAGCGACCAGGCTGTTGGAGTTGTGCTCCGGCTTGGACACCACGATCTCCGGGGCCGCTGCTCCCCCATTGCCGGACCCTCCCGGCTGTAGAGGTTGCGACTCGGAGTCGAGTTCGTGCAGGTTTCTCCGAGAAGCGCTCAGGTGGCTGAGCGGTCTCATGACTCCTCCGTTGTACCTGCAGCTGCTCATGGCTATTTCCGTGAAGGGGTTACTTTCCCGCCGCTGGCTGATGGTCGGACTCGGCTGTTGCCGGCTGTGGCACTGGTGGTACTGGGTGTGCTGGTGGTGCGGGTGGCGGGACGAACTGGCATGGCTGGAAGGGGTCAGCTCACTGACGTTCAACTGGCTGCCCTGTCTGGAGGAGCCGGAGGAGACGGGAGAGGAGCCGGCGCGGTAAGGTCCGGCAATGGGGGAAGAGGTGCGGAGAAGCGGGAGGTTGTTGTCCCCGCTAAAGGAGCAGCTGTTGCACTGCAGACAGGGACCGTCAGAATGGAAAAAAAGCTGCTCGTCCGGGTCGGGGTAGTGCAGGTGCTGCGGTCGGGACTGACTGTGATGCTGCTGCTCTGGGGAGAAGCCTCGTTGGAAGTGCAGCGATGTTTCCATGTCAGAGCTGTTAAAGCTGCAGGAGCCTCGCCAGGCACTGAGCCCGGCGCATTGCGCGCTGCCAGGGATGGCGAAGCTCTCGGCTCTGGAGGAAGGGGCCATTTCGGCACTCGTAGAATCCAAACAGCGCGTCCGATTGGTCGGACGAACCAAAACAACGGGCATGACGTCAGCGCCTGGGCTGGGAAAGGACAGGGAGTTAGTGTGAGAGGAGCTGGGGCAGTGGGAGGGTTCCCTGGGATAACAGTCCCAGTGTCACCCCACAGCCATGGATTCCCTCGGGAGATGGGAGATTTATACACAACTTTTCATTCATGTCCAAGGAAGGGAAACTGGGACCAAGGAGGGATCCACATGGGGAGATCTGTCAGTGTGTGCTCGGTTGGTAGCAGTGATTTTCAATCGGGTGTCACCATCTCCTATGGTCAGTGGCAAACTGGAAGAAATTCTCTGTTTCTTTTTGACCCTCTAGTGGATAATGTCAGGATCTGTTAGAAATAAAGTAAAGGGTCAATACACACAATCTCCATACAATCAGATCTGTACAATACACACAATCTCCATACAATCAGATTTGTACAATACACACAATCTCCATGCAATCAGATCTGTACAATACACACAATCTCCATACAATCATATCTGTACAATACACATAATCTGCATACAATCATATCTGTACAATATACACAATCTCCATGCAATCAGATCTGCACAATACACACAAGATCTGAAGTGTTAATACACACAATCTCCATGCAATCAGATCTGTACATTGTTAATACACACAATCTCCATGCAATCAGATCTGTACATTGTTAATACACACAATCTCCATACAATCAGATCTATACATTAATACACACAATCTCCATACAATCAGATATGTAGTGTTAATACACACAATCTCCATGCAATCAGATCTATACATTAATACACACAATCTCCATACAATCAGATCTGTAGTGTTAATACACACAATCTCCATGCAATCAGATCTGTACATTGTCAAAACACACAATCTCCATACAATCCGATCTGTAGTGTTAATACACACAACCTCCATACAATCAAATTTGTAATGTGTTAATACACAAAATATCCATACAATCAGATCATGTATCCATAAAGTATTACACAATGTGTGTCCACATGTTCCTTTTACCCAGTATTAGCTGGACTCACATGGATCCTTAATCTATGGCCCTTCAGGTGCTTGAAAACTTCCCTTTGAAGTTGGGGAATGTTGGGATTTGTAGTTTGTAAACATCTGGAGCACCATAGTTCAAGGATCCCAGAGCTGGAGGGTCCTAGTGCTATCTAGCAACAATACTGTAAATATAGTTTAAAGGGGAAGTTCAGCAGTAGAAATAATTGTTTTTTTTTTAATTATTTATGTTACACATTACCAAGGTTTTCTACACATTCACCTTGTTTTTTTGAAAAATCAAAAAAAATTATATTTCTTTTGCTGTGCCCTGCTGTGGTCAGTAACTTGTAACAAAAAATGTAACAAACTTTTTTTACTGTTTGCACTAGCACAGATATTTTAATAGTATATGGGGGCTCAGGAATGTGTATTGATCATTTCTTTTCTTGTTGGTTCTAATGTTTTGGTCAGATCAGTAGCACTATATGTTATAATAATGTTGCCATAGGAGTGCTCCCACAGCCCCCCCTTTTTGTTTATGTAATGTAGCTGAGCCTCTCTGCAGGAAGATAGACCAAGCTTCCATGTGGTAGTAGCACCCCCAACACATCCCTTTAATTTGAGGTCTTATGCCTTGAATACTAAGCATTAGATGGGAGTCCTCTTCCTATCTTGTTAAAAGCCAGTAGGCGGGGGTAAGTAATAGCCTTCAATACTAATCCAATGCAAGGTCAGGGAGACAACCTTCCCACGAAAATGCAAGCCCAGTGTTAGCCCAGATAAATGACCCAAGGTCAGGACCTTCCATACTGGGGTTACCTTGACATGGTTGGAAGGCTTTTCACTTTTATGCATAAAATTGTAACAATTGCAAGTTTGAAAATGGACTGAACTTTCGGAAGTTCGGCCATCTCTAGTAGTGAGCTGCCATTTTAGATTCTGCAATGGTCCTCCTTCATCCCAGAGAGCCTAAAATATTTATAGAGGACTGTAGGAGATAAGGCACAATTTGGTAAGTTTAAAACTCTTTAGGGGAAGTAATACATTTTTCTGTCTCTGCAAATGGCATACAGCATTTAGTCCTTTACAACTTACTGGTTAAAGAGCAGCTTGTTTACAAACACTCCCACAAACTTATTCTGAAAAGTGTCCAACACTGAATGCAGTGCACTGTGCGTGTCTTTGTCAGTAAGAAATGTAAATTATTCAGTAAACACTTCGGGGGATAAGAAGGACATTGTGTAAAGCAGGGGTGCCCAAACTAATGATGCAAGGGCCACAAAGTTAATTTTGTCCCCAACTTCTCCATTTTTTGCTATAACTCCACCCACACATAATTTTCTTTTTTGAGATGCATTCTGGGCATCGAAAAGTTAAGAAGAAATAGTCCCTTTCTTATACATCTCCTTTGAATAAGTCTTAAAGGAGAAGTCTATAAAAACATTAAATGCATACTTGTGTTATATACTTGTAGGAAAGGTACTGTGACATCCTCTGTTCTGTGTCCCGGCTTCTCTCCTTTCTGCACATTAGCACCACGTGTACCAAAAAGGAACTGTTTGGAAAGTAGGGAGACAAAATAGATACAATGTCAGCTGCAAGTGCTCCTAAATCTAAATGTATTCTGTATATTGTTTTACTTGGAAAGCTAAGGCTGGGTACACATGAAGGGACTTTTTGTCCCGACTGAGCACTGGCAACGAGTGAGCGCTTGGCCGGGACAAATGTCCGTCGATTGCATCAAATTCGGCTGCAATTAATCGTGTGGTCCCATAGGGAACCACACAATCGATCGGAATTTTTTGCGTCATGCCCGATCGTTCGTTCATCCGATCCGGACGAACGAACGAACGAACGAACGATGTCGGTCACAGCTGCCCGCCCCACACCAACCAAAGACCGAAAGTGCAGTGAATCAGTCGGTCAGCCTAAGATATCACCAAGCATCTGACAGACAAGTTAGATATCATCATCTTAATCAGTTAGCAGAATGGTTAAAACAACTTTCAGAGAATTTTTATCATTAGTCAATAGTAAGTTCTAAAGTAGGTTTTAGGCATGATATCACATGATTTCTTAAAAACAGTACAGTGGGTATTAAAGTGGCTTATATGACATTGTGTCATAGTATTGGAGGTTGAATAAAAACACCCATTCATCTAGTTCTACTCATGAACCCTACCTAAAGCTGGGTACACACCATCCAATAATTCATTGGTAGGTCAGGCGAAAATATTGGATGGTTTCTTCTTTTGGCTGCAGTCGACCGTTTGGATGAGAGCTCTATTGGACGTGTTGGAAAACCAGGCTAATAGGGCGGTCCTCTGTGGACCACATGCTCGGTCTGACGAACGTGGCTGTTTTTGCTGTAAACAACAGTCCTTTGTCTTGGCCGACTGGGCTGAAGAGCCGAACAGATACGCATGTGTGTACCTACCTTAACATTTCACAGTATATTAACTTTTATAAGGTTGCACAAGCAAATGCAGGGGGGAAAGATACAATGAATATCAGTTATTTTTTTCTCCCTTTATACCGTATATACTCGAGTATAAACCGTCCCGAGTATAAACCGAGGTACCAAGTTTTAGCTAAAAAAAGGAGGAAAAAGATATTGACTCGAGTATAAACCGAGGGGGTTAGTATTTGCCACTTAAGATGTTTGGAAACTACAACTCCCAGCATGCTTTATTGCTGGGAGTTGTAGTTTTCAAACATCTTAAGTGGGGTAATATCCTCCCTTATTTGTGCATACAGTATGCACAAATAAAGAAGGTTTCACTCTTATTTGTAAATATTTGCAGTTGCCCTGGTGTCCCTGTGGTTTTTCTCCTACCTTGTCCGGCGGCCGCTCCTCGCTCCACATCCTCTGCGCTTCAGGATGATGTCACTACTCATCATCCGGGTGCGTACTGAGGATGCAGATCGCGCGGCCACCGAACAAGGTAGGAGAAAGGTTGACTCGAGTATAAACCGAGGTAAGATTTTCAGGCTTTTTTTAAAGCCTGAAAACCTCGGTTTATACTCGGTAAGTACATTCTATCCACGGAAAACAATTGTGGCTCATTTATCCAGGGGCGCAGGTGTCTTGCAAAACCTTTGCAAACAGCCCTAAGGTGGGGTTAAAGTTGCAATTTAATATCACGTTTGTTTTGCTTTTAGTGAATATGCTGACTGTTGACAGTACTTCCTTGTGTTAGTGAAGTTTTTTAAAAGATGTAAAGCTGCTTTGAAAATATTCAATGGTTATGGATTTTAACTTTTTTAATCTAAAAGCAGTGGCACTTCTAGGGTTTTAGCTGCCTGTGCTGCCGTGTTAAAGTGAGTGGGCGTGTTTTTTCAATGGGCATGGCTAAAATTTTAACACTTCCTATCACGTAGGTACAGTATTTAAACTGTTCCTCAGACAGTCAATTAGCAATAATGTAAATTACTAGAAACAGATATCACATCCCTTATTCAAACAGCTTGTGTTGCCACTACCATATTGCTCCTTTCAGGTTTTTGTTGCTCAAATCAAAATAAAACTGTTACAATACATTAGAAATGCCATACGTTCTGTAGTATAAAAGATTTTAGTCAAAAGGTTTGTAAGCCTGCCACCATGTCAAGGTAGAACCTTTCAGCAGGACCCTAACTAACCCAACTAGTCTAACCTAGTTTACAAAGCTAACTAAAGCTAACCTAACCATATGAAAGGATTTTAACAACATTATATCAGTTACCAGCAAAATTCAACGAGAGTCATGTTGTTCAATTTTTTAGTCAAAACCTTTCAATGCTATAAAACAAAACTAAAGTTGGAACAGATTAGAATCAAGTTCGAACAGACAGTAAAACACTAATCTTACTATATCATTACTATTTCAGTGCAACTAGTAAACACATTATGTTAAAATGTTTTTGTTCTTATCTGTTGCCGTCTTCTCCTCTCTTCAGCAAGAGGGCATCAAGTTGTACCATGCTTCGAGGTGCAGTTACTGAGCCAATACCATTGCCACTGTGATTTCATCTTATACAGACCAAGAAAAGCAATTCCACCCATCAGCAGGTTTTCTCATGGAGTATAACAATTTCACTTTAGTTCTCCTTTAAACTTATAACAGTCTGTGCATCTAATGGAGGTAAAGACAGCAAGCAGGTGGACATCATGGGGCAATATTTCGGACAGATCACTCTCACAGCAATAGTCTGAGATGGAAAAGACAGGCAACCAGCAACAGCAAGGCCCAGGCCACCCAGCAAGGTCCAGCACCCCACCACAAGGGCTCCCAAAAACTCACTGACACACAGGAAAGGCACCTTTTTTGTCACACAAAAAACTTAGTCTGTCACAGTAGTAGGCGAAAAGAAAGGTAACAGATACTGAGAAGATTCCCCACTGCAGCTGCTCAGCCTGCTCTCTCTGTAATATCCGCACTGACAATGGGCCACACCAGCCCCCACCTCCTTCTCTCTATTGGCTGCTGCTGCTGGACTGTTAATCACTTGATGACATGAGAGGAACTTTAGAGGACCAATAGGCATGATTGGTTCCACTGTCTTCCTTCCTTGACTAGGAGCCATACGTTATGCTGAGCACTGAGCAGCAGGGTGTGTGTCATGACTCTGACTCTCTTAAGAAGTAGAAGCAGAGTTGAAGCAAGTGCAACTTCAAGGTACCGTGCGGGTGGTGCTCAAAAATTATTTATTTGTAGGGTTATCGATGTTAACTAACCCTCGAATTCAGCCATATCCCTCGAATGCGGCATTCGGTAACCCTTAAATTGAACGTAATGATCGCTAACACTCGAATTCCGTAATAACCCACAATGTTAGCCGCTAGAGGCTAACAGGGAGATTCAATTAAAGTTCTTATCGTTTAAAATGGTGCAAATTTTGCCCCAACCAATCAGATCTTATTTAACATTTGAAAGCTAACATCTGATTGGTTGGTGCAAAATTAACTCCATTTTAAACGATAAGAACTTTTATTGAATAACCCTGAAAATCTGTAAAACCTAGGCTACCCAATATTATCAGGTTAGCATGGATTTTACACTTAGTTTGTGGTACCTGCGCTATTTCTAAAATTTTTCAGCAATAGTGCAGCACATGTGAGGCAAAACTGGCTTATTTAAAGGGCATGTCGACCCCCACAACTAAAATTTAACCCATTACTGGCCCCACTGTGTAGTGTTAAAAAATCCTAACCTTACTCCTCTGCTCCTTATGGTTCTCCTGCAGGGCTATTTCAAAGTCCCAGAAAGTGAAGTGTAGGAGGTGTCAGTGTGTTATCCGGTCCCTACTTCTTCCTTGTCCTCTGAGAGGATTCTGGCATGCGCAGGGGAGCTCTCCCTTCCTCCCATCCTCCAGATCCCTTTATGGCTTCCTCATGCCCTACCTTTAAACCCCTTGTCTGTAGTGTAGTGTACCACAGCACATCCGCAACAACCATGTTAACTTTTTAAAACAAGCCCCATAAATAGACTTACCTGGCTTTTCCTTGGCTCTCTGCATAGCCTGTAGCCACATCTGTGATTGGCTGACTCTAAGCCAATCACAGGCATTGTTGCCGGTCTGGCAGCTTCTGGCAAGCAGGAAGCCAGGACCAGAGAGCCATGGGAATGAACATTGATAAGTCTGTTTCTGGGGCTTATTTTAGAAAACAAACATGGAGGTGGGGGGTGGACTGAGGTACCCTATACTACAGAAATGTTTGGGGGGGTGGGGTGGAGATACCCTTTAAGTTTGTTGCACGAAACTGATGAAGACACTTTAAACAGTGTTGGAATGTTAAAGGGGAACTGTGGTCCAAAAATTAGTTAAATTGATAGGAATTGTTCTCCTGAGAATTTTTGCAATTTATTTTCATTGTTTATTTTGCATAGTTTTGAAGATATTTACATTATTGTGTGTGATATGGCAGCAGCATCACCAGATCCCCTGCACTTCCTGCTTCCTGCTCTGAAACCATGTCAGGCAATCTGCCCTGTGTCTCCTCCTCCCCTTTGCAGCCCCCGATCCCTCCCACTCATGGACCCCATGGTCCCTCCAGTTGCAGGCCCCCCTTGGCCCATTCTCTTACAGCCCCATGTGGCCCCGCCCCACCCGTGGTTGACATGGCCCCGCCCACTCACAGGTGCCCAAGCCCCACCCACTCACAGGTGCATAAGCCCCACCCGCTTACAGGTGCCGTGGGCCACTCAGACCCCCTCCCCTACAGAAAACTCTGTGAAAACAGCCTTTTCAGGCAGAGTTCTCACTCTGCCTGAAAAGGCTGTTTGCACATAGTGGGAGAGAAGGGATGTAGATTCCCTTACCTTCTCTGTCAGGACTTCACACAGAAGAGAGGAGGAGGGACTTCCTGAGGGAGTCTAAGGCTGTGCTTGCTGGCAGCACTGTGCAGGAGCAGCCTTAGGAGTGTCACATGTCAGCCTCCCACCCATTAACTTTCTGTTCAGTCATTTCTTTATATCTTGGGCTTTGGAGCACATAGAGAGGTGGTTGGTGGCTCTTTTTAAAGGTAGGAAACTGGCCTTTAATTTAAACTTGTTTGGAGACCACAGTTCCCCTTTAAATAAAAAGTTTTTTTTTTAAGAATTGTGCCTGAGACTTTCTATGGCTGTTGTTTGAATAGTAATACATTAATAATTAAAAGGCACTAAAGCCACAGAACAACACTGAACCAGAAGGCAGAACACCTTGATATAAAACCAGTAATCTGTGTCTTACCTCTCATTTTGTTACATGCTCTGGGAAATTTACCTAAATAACATATGGTTTGTGCTTTACTTCTCAGCATTCTAGTATCAGACAGTTTGGTCAACGACCATTATGTTCTGCACACCTATTAATAATATCTAGCCAATCCTTTTACAGGACAGATAAAGCAAGGAAGAATGTGACTGAGGTCAGGAGGTGTGGTCTGACACTGCACATACACACAGATACTTCATCCAGTTCTTAACAGGCTTTGATTTACTTTAACAGAGTTTACTAAAGTGGCATAATCAGGGTTATTCAATAAAAGTTCTTATCGTTTAAAATGGTGCTAATTTTGCCCCAACCAATCAGATGTTAGCTTTCAAATGTTAAATAAGTTCTAATTGGCTGGGGCAAATTTAGCACCATTTTAAACGATAAGAACTTTTATTGAATAACCCTGAATATATTTATATGTTTTGATTATTAGTAATATTTGAATACAAAGAAGATTGCAGAACTTGTCAGGATATTTTGTAATGTTAATTTTTGATGTCTGTGATAGCAATTTTAGCTCCTCCAATTAAAAGACTTTCAGGTATATTTTGTTTATATAGCCTATGTTTGTTGCTTTTTTAAGACCCCGCCTGGCAAAGATTCTCTTGTTTATCTGTGACATTTCTGTTTACTATGTACCGCATTTAAATGAAGCACTGGATGCACTGGATCCTGAGCGCACTCAAGCTGTGTAAGGAAAGAGGAAAAATCTACTGGAAGAACAGCTCAACTGTATGAAACTGGTGAGATCTTTACAAAGCAGTCAGAATGGGAGGCAGAAAGAACAGCTCCTACTCCCTTATACAATGCATGTTTTCAGTTTAGATGCCCTTTAGCCTTGATTCCAAATTATTCTTCATACTCTGTCTAGTGGAAAAATGGAAACAATTGAGCTGAATCTGTTTTTAGTAATAAGAAATGAAACATCTTGGCAGTGTTCAACCTTTATTCAGCCCAGCCGTGATAATTACTGTGATCTTTTAATGAATCAGGATCGAAATGTCAGTGTATTTGAGGTTCTATAAATATATCAAAGGTCATTTATAAAAATAATGACAATAACATTTTATTTTTTAATATTTGATGTTTGTAGGTATAAAAATAATATTATATTCAATAGGCCCCACTTCTCAACTATCAATTTTATTTTATGTGCAGGTACTTCCTCTTTTACCCAGCATTACGTCTTAACTGAGCATGCTTCTCCCCTGGGGAGTAGTAGAGGATCGGATGATGTCACCTACCGGAAGAAGGAAATTTAAACATTTACCGCAACATTTATCACAGACTGCAGCCAGAGATGTGATTGAGGGCTCATTTTAAAGGATAGGCTGCAGACTTTTAAACCAAACTTGTTTGGAGACCATAATTACCCTTTAAGGTGGTTGTATTGTAGGAAGAGTGGTGTAACATATATTTTCTTAAGTGTTTCTTGTAACACTGCGTTTATGTGATGATACTATCTAGCAACAGGAGAGTGGTCGTGTATGGTACTGGCTTGCCCAAGGTGTTATATACATGGAGTTGCATAATCCTGCTCTTTTTTTACTGAACAAAAGGCCATGCTCAAACATCTTCCCACAGTTCAGAAATACTGGAAAAGCAGTTGGCTTTGGATTTTATTTATTGTATAGTTTTTGAGTCTATGGTAGGAAATTTGGTTGTAAGTTTAAAGGAGAACTAAACCCAATTTTATATACTCCAGAATCTGAAAACAACCCCCTAAAAACACCAATAAGCTATAAAATCCCACTTCAGTAAATTGTATTAAAGTAAATGTAAACATGTTAAGAACTGGATGAAGTATCTGTGTGTATGGGCAGTGTCTGACCACACCTCCTGACCTCAGTCACAGGCTTCCTTGCTTTATCTGTCTTGTAAAAGGATTGGCTAGAGATTATTAATGGGTGTGACCAACTGTAACAAGTTTCTGCCATAGCTAAGGACTGAGCATGAGCAGAACATAATGGTCGTTGACCAAACTGTGATACTAGAATGCTGAGAAATAAAGCACAAACCATATGTTATTTAGGTAAATTTCCCAGCTCCCGTATCAAAAAGAGAGGTAAGACACAGATTATTAGTTTTATATCAAGGTGTTCTGCCTTCTGGTTCAGTGTTGTTTTGTGGCTTTAGTTGTCCTTTAACTAGTAACATAACCCAAAAATGTATTTTAAACAGATATTATTCATATGAAAATAAAGCCCCAAGTTAATGGAATTTAGAGTATTTTTTGTTTTTTGATCCAGTTAACTGTTCTTTGTCAAACTCTATTGGATATTGGATTGAAGAATTACATTATATAAGGGATAATGCGTCCCTTACAGTGTAATACAAGGATATTATGCCACTGAGGAGTTCCCTGACCATATAAAAGCACGACACCGCAGGAAAGGGTACACTATTTCTTAAAATACATAAGATTTCTTTCTTTTAATTTAAAAATGGTGTTTGGGCTGTGTACAGCTTTAAATAACGTTGTGTCCCCACACAACCTGTCACCATTAACATTAAAAGATTTCAGTAATTTGAGTGTACAAATATATACCAGTGCACAGTTCTGAACAGTAATTTATCCCTTTAAACAGCACCGGATTTACATCTCCCTCCTCTGAGTTTAACTGCCTGTGTCCATGATGCCGTGATGACTCTATGTTCAGTGCCGCCCGGGAGACCCAGATGTCTTCCCTATGAGTCATAGGAAGGGGTTTGGTCCCTCAGAGGAGGGAAATGTAACATGTTGCAGGTTACTGGTATTGATACATAAAGTAGAGTTGATCTAGGGATATTTCTGATTGCCACTTGTAGCCAGGAAGGGTTTTTTTCCCCTTTCGTTATCCTGGTAAGACTTTTTTTGCCTTCCTCTGGTTCAACAGTTAGGCAGGAAGTGTGGGTATTGCTGAGTGGGTTGAACTAGATGGACTTTATTCAACCTCAAATACTATACTATACTAAATATGCTTGAAGGGATTTTTACTGTTCTGGTCTGTGTCCGGGTATTCGTTTTTAAGCAGAAATCATTGGAATCTTTCATTGCTTAAGGTGACAGGATGTCAATGGGGAGGTGCAGTTGTATATATTCTTATAAAAACCTCTAAGCTACTTAGCCAAGAGGTTTTTATAAGAATATATTCCACTGCACCTCCCCATTGAAAGTCTAGAGCCTTATGTATTTTTAAATGATGTTTTGGTTATATAAGTCAACATTGTATATTGTTTCTTGTAAATTACATACCATACTTACTTTTCTGCCTGATATGTTGATTAAATATATACAATGAATTGGAAAATGTGAATGCCTATGTATGTATTTATCTAATGGTATTACTTTATTATATTAGATATTACAGTTTATTTTTGTTGTAATGCTCTCTATGTACTCCAGTTTTAGAGAACACACAAGGGAAAGTTGAAAACTATTTGTAGGATGTTCATCTAGCGGTTAGAATTCTGTTTTATTTTTCATGTCTTGGTACAACTAACTGGGAGGGGGTTGGGTTTAAACCTTTAGTTTTTTGTTAAATCAGGAAGTACAATGCAGATATCTTCTTATTATAGAGATTGCTAACAGTATTGCTTATTACGTTTAAGTTAACCAAAAAGTGTATCTTGTTTATCCAACCATGTGCTGATTTTCTCTTAACAAATTGTATTTTCTGCTGACTAAAGAGTATTCCTCCTTCCAGCACTGCCACTAACTGAAACAAAATAGCTGTCATTAAGTAATTGAATTTCTGATCTGGATTCAATTTCCTGAAATTCTACTCTCCATCACCTGTAAAGTTGGTGTTCAGGCGCCTCTGCCCTTTTTACAGTTGCAGCTGAATAATTTATTTTAGCAGATCCCACAAGAATGCAGTATATTAAGCAGGTAAAATATATTCCCATTGAACTGAAAGGAAAGGAGGTAATATAGCAGTTTAGATTTATTATATTCCACATCCAGTTGACAGGTTGAGCTAGTCCAACCAATAAGTATAGCAAAGGCTGAGAGTTTGTAAACTTAAAATTGTATTGGCAATTAGAATCCTTTACATGCCTTTTGCATTTGAATGGAACATGTTTATTCATAAATGTTTTTGAGTAATTAAAGGAGAAATTAAAGCGTAAACCCATCCTTAAAGGGCATCTATAGTGGGAAAATGAACTTTTTTTTCTTTCTTTCCATGAGTTCTATAATTCCCCACAACCCCCAGAGTGTCTTCACTTTGTTCAGATTCCCTCTCTGTCCTGAGATACACCAGTTAGAAGAATACGTGATTGCATTCCTCTACTCCTACTTGGACTGTCAATCAAATCCCTGTGATGTGATCCCCCCTCCCTGCTCTGTAATAAACATAGAGATAACAGCATTAGCAGGGGGAGAGAGGTAGCTTTGATGTTAGATATAAGGCTGCACTTCTTAATAGCTTTCACTGATTGATGATGGGTCACCAAGTGAGAGATCGTAAACTGTACTGATCTCCTTCTTCCGTGTCTCCAGGACAGCTTGCTTTCTATTGGCCACTGTGCGTGGGTGTGTTTTTCAGGATGTTGAACTTTTAACTCCTACTGCACATAAAAAGCTTGTCGGTTAGCCGGAGCTGAGACATGGAGGAGGTAACAGAGGGGAGGGAGAAGGGGGGAGTGCTGCACATAGATCTGACACTATGGTTAAACAGAGTCAGTGACAGATATAGGATTAAGGCAGCACAGAGTACATGAATTTAACTTTGCAAAGGGGCAATGTGTTTTTTTCACTATAGATGCCCTTTAACGTGTAGCCTGGAAACTGCTGATTAAAATAAGGTATTACCCACTTTTATAGGTTATTTTTAACCAAAGATATATATTCACTTTCTAACTACCTTCATTCACTTTGAGCAAGAGTATAAAAAGTAGCTGGTTGGAGATCTTCTTCTATCTTTTAAGGCATTTAACCAACCTTAGAGAGCAAGAGAAGAGTTCCATTTACACTGTCTCTGTTATTCTCTTGCTGTTCTTTACAAGCATGACTAACAATTGTCTCTCCCTGTATCAACAAGGAATCCCACAGTTAAACACAAGAGGTCCTGCTCAATCAAGTCATTCACACATAGTAATCTGTAGTGCGAATCTGTGACAGCCTACGCTACAACTTATGTCAGTCATCTTGACAGGTATTAGTCAGTAACAATGCAGTTTGATTCATTCATCTGTTTATACAATATGGTGTTGTTGTTCTTTGTTATTTAAATTGTTTTTCAAAATGTGTGCACACATGGGGAGAAGCATTTACCAAAGACATATGTGCATAATTCCGTACAAAGTAGCCAGGGAAACAACTTTGCTTTAAATTTCCTGGAACTCAAAGTTCCATTCACAAATAGAATTTTTTCTAAGTCTTTGCTACTTAGCAAAAAATGGGGACAGAGATCAAAATTTGGTGATCACTTCTGATCACCAAATTATTGATCTTTGCCAATGAATGAAAAATCACTGGAAAATGATTTCCGGGAAGTGATTTTTACGATCGGATTTCGAATTGGAAAACGGGCATTTATGTGGTGTATTCCAAGTTCGTTATCATTACCTAAGATGATTTGATGATCATCTTTGGGAATAATCCAAAAAAAAAAGGAAAATACACACAAAAAAAATTCTTTAAGTGATACACACACCTTTTTTTTTTACCCTAAAACTATAAATTAGCAAAAAACTTTTAGGGTTATTCAATAAAAGTTCTTATCGTTTAAAATGGTGCAAACTTTGCCCCAACTAATCAGATTTTAGCTTTCAAAAGTTAAATAACATCTGATTGGTTAGGGCAAAATTAGCACCATTTTAAACGATAAGAAGTTTTATTGAATCTACCTGTTTGTCTTCTCCAAACTTCCCAATGCCCCCGGTGATATTGGTAAAGTGAACGCAAATCATTATTTGTCCGATTTCAAGGGAAACTAAGCCTGTTTTAGTAAGAAATTTTGCTGAGGTACCAAAAATATGAATATTTGATTGAATATTTAGGATTAGTAAAGTGTGCAAAAACTTGTGTGACTCTCCGTACTAACCATTTTTCACTAAAATACCACTAAAAGGAGGAGTGTGGGGGGGTGGGTTGTGTTTTTTTTTAGGTTTTTCTTGTAATTTCAATTGTGCATGCATCCCATTTGAGCTAGTTGGTGGCCCCGTCTCTGTTTGCACCCACCCATATGGCATACCGTTTGATTCAGGACATGTGGGAGATTGCCATTTAGTGGGTTTTTTTATTTGCCAAGTGGGTTTAGGTAGGATTTCAACCTTTGAGTCCTCTTACCGTATTTTATTTCTCACATAATCTTCTAAAAGCACAGCGTTCTATGAATAACAGCGTCTGAAATTCTTCATGTATATACGGAAGCATGACACCGTTATGTAGGTGTGTAGATTCCAAAAATATATAGTTTTTTGGGGGTATTTCCAAGTTGAATAGGCTGTTCAAATTACAGAAAACTTTGATTTTTTCTTGTAATTGCACTTGTGCATGCTTCCCATTTGAGCTAGTTGGGGGCCACGCCTCTGTGTGCACCCATGCATATGACATTGCGTTTGATTCAGGACATGTAGGAGATTGGCATTTAGTGGGGGAGTTTTCTTGTCAAGTGGGTTTAGGTAGGATTTCAACCTTTGAATCATCTTATTTTATTTTTCACAAAACCTCCTAAAAACACAGAGTTATTTGGATCACTGGGTCTGGAATTCTTCATGTATGTATGAAAGTATGGCACCGTAACGTAGCTGAAGGTGTGTAGATTCCAAAAATATATAGTTTGTGGAGGGAATTTTCACATTTTGGGACTGTTTCCTTAGAAAAGGGGTAGGCTGTTCAAATTACAGAGCATTACAGAGAGATTTTTTTCTTGTAATTGCATTTGTGCATGCGTCCCATTTGAGCTAGTTGGTGGCCACGTATCTGTGTGTACCCACACATATGGCATAACGTTTGATTCAGGACATGTGGGAGATTGATATTTAGTGGGGAGTTTTATTTGTTGGGGGCATTTCCAAGTTTTGGGGTTGTTTGAAATTACAGAGAACCTTGCTTTTTTTCTTGTAATTGCACTTATGCATGCTTCCCATTTGAGTTAGTTGGTGGTCATGTCTCTGTGTGCACCCACGCATATGGCATAACGTTTGATTCAGGGCATTTAGAAGATTGATAATTGACAAGTTTTTTTTACATGACATGGAAATTTGCCATGATTCTTAACTTTGAATTGTATTTTTATAAAATTTCCTGAAAATCTGGTAAAAAAAAGCGAAATTCTACACAAAACTGCGCCCACTCCATTGATGGTATGAATGAACAAACTACAGAATTACGTAGATAAAGATGTGTAGATTCGAGAAATATATGGTTTGTGGGGGGTGTTTAGTGGGGAAAAACTGCAGACTGTTCAAATTCAGAGTTAGCTGAATATTTTTGCTGTTTCTGAGCCATTGTGCATTGTCTCATTTCGTGGCCATTTGCTTCCACAAGTTGTTTTTTGTTAATTTTTTCAGAAAAGTGCGAACTTCTACGAAGAACTGTGCCCACACCATTGATGTTATGAATGAACGAACTACAGCGTTACATAGCTGAAGGTGTGTAGATTTCAGGAAAATATATATATATATAGTTTGTGGGGGGTATTTCTGAGTTGGGGGGGTGTTTTGTGGAAACTGCACACTGTTCAAATACAAAGCTGGCTAATTTTTTTTTTGCTGCTACTGACATTTGGCACTGGTCACGCTCTGGTTAGTTGATAGCCATGTCTCTGGGTACACCCATGAATGTGGCATACATTTTATTCGGGAGGGTTAGGCTTTCATATTTGAGATGCCTTTGAACTTGAAATTTTCATTTGAGGAAAAAAAAGGAAAATGTGAGAAAATAACTTACAATTGGACGAAGAGCTGCTCCGGTATCTGCATTTTGATCGAAACTTACCTCACTCATAAAATCCTGTGGGTGTGTAGTTTCTAAAAATATCTCACTTGTGGGGATATTTTAGTTAATTTGGTAGATATTCTATGTTAACTGTCAGTAGTGGTTATACATTTTAATTTGGTGTAATATTCTAGAAGGTGCAGTTTTAGTTTGGGGGGGTCTCCTGTACAGGAAAAGTCGGCTACCTACATATATCTGGTATCGTTGTACTCAGGAGTATCTGAGCATTTAGAAACAGTAAGATTTTTGTGCATAACCTTAAAATAACTAAATAAATAAAAATGGGAAAAATCCATGAAAATGTGCAGATTTTAATTTTTTTTTACATATTTTACCCATAATTCCAGTAAAATTTCCAGAAAAGTTACAAAATTCTCTTACCATGTTAAAGTAGACTTTGTGCTGAAAAAAACAATGTATAATATTCCTGATTTACTGCAAGGTTTCCTATCATAAAATTAGTCTAAAGCGATTAAGGGCAAAATCCTGAAAATTCTGCTGGCACTTAACGCAAAAAAAAAATGAAATTCTGCTGGCACTGAAAGGGTTAACAATCCTTGTGCCACTTGCACCATAAATAACTGTGCTAAGTGAATTTCTAATGGAAAAATATTTGTGGGTTCTATTAGATAACAGACAGCCACGGCTATAGCTTGCAGATCCTGTCTGTCATTTTTCAAAAATTGTCCGGTGTGTACCCAGCTTTACATAGTTTCATGCGTCTATGCTACAGAAATACTGGGACAAATAATAATCGAGGAGTCCTGCTGCATGAGCACTATGGTAAAGCTTTGACCCTAATTGATATATACTGTATGTTTATATGTGCAAATAGCAGTTGACTCTGATGCCATTTATTTTTATTACATTATCAGGTTTATACATGATACCTCTCACGATAATGGATTCTTTAAAACGGATATGGTTAATGTGAATATAAATTGTTTGTATATGCTCAAGTATTCTCATTATGCAGTGTGTGAATTATTCAGCATTATCTGGAGAGAAAGCTATCAGCTAGGAAATAAACCATATCTGAAAGTGCAACACAAAACAACCCTTGATAAACTAGATAAAATGAATCCACTTCTAATGTTCAGTGGCTGATTTCATAACTGTTTATTTGTATTCACAGAGATTATATTTAGAATATCTACTTAAACCAGTTTTTTTTATGGCAACAAAATATTTCCTAGTTTCCCAGTAAGCAATTGTATATTATAATACTTCTGATTTGTTTGTGCTGTTTTCAGACAAGCAATCCTAATAGGCAAGATTTCCTGGAATATCGAGGGTGAGATGTAGAAAATCTATAATCGGAAATGAGAATTTCTAAAAATGTGCAGCGAAAGGAGGTTACCCTTTATACATGCCATTTATGACTACAAAATGTATGAATGTGTTTCTCACAGTTTAACAAAAGTTATTGTTTGTGATAACTGCTGTTATCAGAGTCAACTTCTCACTTAAATCAACCTATGTTTAATCTCAGTATATTGAAAACAACCAGTTCTAGGACTCATTCTCTTGCTCACAATTCTCTACTTAATCTCCCTGGGTGTTCTTAGGCCTATTGGTCATTGTTTCCTTCTTCTGTAAAAAAAAAAAATGAAATTCTGCTGGCACTGAAAGGGTTAACAATCCTTGTGCCACTTGCACCATAAATAACTGTGCTAAGTGAATTTCTAATGGAAAAATATTTGTGGGTTCTATTAGATAACAGACAGCCACGGCTATAGCTTGCAGATCCTGTCTGTCATTTTTCAAAAATTGTCCGGTGTGTACCCAGCTTTACATAGTTTCATGCGTCTATGCTACAGAAATACTGGGACAAATAATAATCGAGGAGTCCTGCTGCATGAGCACTATGGTAAAGCTTTGACCCTAATTGATATATACTGTATGTTTATATGTGCAAATAGCAGTTGACTCTGATGCCATTTATTTTTATTACATTATCAGGTTTACACATGATACCTCTCACGATAATGGATTCTTTAAAACGGATATGGTTAATGTGAATATAAATTGTTTGTATATGCTCAAGTATTCTCATTATGCAGTGTGTGAATTATTCAGCATTATCTGGAGAGAAAGCTATCAGCTAGGAAATAAACCATATCTGAAAGTGCAACACAAAACAACCCTTGATAAACTAGATAAAATGAATCCACTTCTAATGTTCAGTGGCTGATTTCATAACTGTTTATTTGTATTCACAGAGATTATATTTAGAATATCTACTTAAACCAGTTTTTTTTATGGCAACAAAATATTTCCTAGTTTCCCAGTAAGCAATTGTATATTATAATACTTCTGATTTGTTTGTGCTGTTTTCAGACAAGCAATCCTAATAGGCAAGATTTCCTGGAATATCGAGGGTGAGATGTAGAAAATCTATAATCGGAAATGAGAATTTCTAAAAATGTGCAGCGAAAGGAGGTTACCCTTTATACATGCCATTTATGACTACAAAATGTATGAATGTGTTTCTCACAGTTTAACAAAAGTTATTGTTTGTGATAACTGCTGTTATCAGAGTCAACTTCTCACTTAAATCAACCTATGTTTAATCTCAGTATATTGAAAACAACCAGTTCTAGGACTCATTCTCTTGCTCACAATTCTCTACTTAATCTCCCTGGGTGTTCTTAGGCCTATTGGTCATTGTTTCCTTCTTCTGTAAGGGTTTGGCAACTCTTAAGGGAAGGATAATCTAACTTATAATTATTATTATTATGGTGAATTTATATAGTGCCTACATATTCCTTAGCGCTTTACAATTATATACATGTAGCACTTACCCCCGTAAGGGTGGATGAATCTTCTTTTTGTTTCTCCTTTGTACCCGTGGTGACGGCCCCACACCCCTAACACAGAACCCAAACCAAGAGTAAGATTTAAGTACACATTTAATGGTTTGATAAAGAAAAAAACACTTCTTTTCCCTCAGACACCCACCTTGTAAAAGGGATTCTTAGTAAACATGGAAACTTATAACAAAGAAATATATTGTGCTATCGCAATGATGCATTAACAAAAAGAATGAACAATAATAGATATATAGGTAACTAGTGCCCTTGTACTGTATAGTCTACCCACTGCTCAGTGGTTCTATGGCTTGGGTCAGCCGGCATTGGGGCCCTTTGAATTGTTTGGTGGAGCGCTCAACTCGCAACTGGAGTATTTGTAATCCACAAGAGGATAGCAATATAGGTTTTTTTCAGAAAGGGGATCTCTATCCAAGGGTTTGGAACAGTGCAAAGTAAATTGGTTAAAACTTCTCACCAGTCTGATGTCCAGCACATGGTCCCTGTTCACAGTCTCTTCAGCTGCAGAATTAGGCAACAGTTTACTAAGTTCAGTGTAAAGTTTAAAGGGTATGTCCACCCAAAAATAAACTTTTTATATGTTCTTTATATAATAGAACCAACCTCAAACGCCATGTTCATTTTTCTCAAAATCATTTGCTTTGCCTGATATTTAATGAGATATATATCAGGCTGCACTTCCTCTCCACTTCCACTTTAGATGACCCCGAGCTGCAGCTTAGAAAAAAAAAATAATTCTTGCCTGTGTTTGTGTGTCTCTCTCTCTCTCTGGGCTGGCTGGCTGCAGCTGTTGATCCTGGATTTCTTCAGTACACATAACTTTACAGCTGTGATTGGTTGAGAGGGAAAATCCAGGGATCCAGGGGTCAGACCATTACTGATGCAACTTCCTCTGTTCTCACTGCTGGATGCTAACAGACATGCTCAAGAACATGAAAAGAACAGAGGCAAGGTAATGTAACCTGTCTCTGTTCATCGCTGTATTGGTCCATGCTGCAGGATTAAGCCAGCTACAAAGGTCTGTAACTTTTGAACCACTGGACCGATTTACATGCTGTAAAGTTTGTTTTGGAGCACTTATTTGGGCCAAATAAATATAAAAAGTTAGTTTTGGGGGTGGACTTGCCCTTTAATGAGACCTGGCTGACACTTCTGATGATCTCTAGAAAAATCTCCTGCACACACTCCCTGTCATTGTTTTCCCCTCCTTCTCCTGGGCTGTGTCCTCCCAGATTTCCCTTTCCTTTATTTCCTGTTCCCACCTCTCTAGAGTCCCCCCCCTGCAACAGAGCTTGCTGCTGAACAGTTCTGGCTGAAACTGACCCAGGTAAACATTCCCTAGTAGGGGCTACATACATACACATCAGGCCATGCCCTGAAGAACTTACAATCTAAGCACATTTATTTGACACATACAACCTATCAGTATGCTTGTGAAGGTTCTCATTCATCCAGGTCATGGTATATCTGTTGTATTCAATTAGATCAACCGGACTTGAAGTTTAGTTCTTGAAGACGTTTCGCTAGTCATCCGACTGGCTTTCTCAATTCAGAATGACTTGTACAAGAATCTGTGGCACTTATATACCCTGGAAAATCCCAATTAGCATATCACAGCCAGGTGTTAAGGGCGTGATTGCATAGTGGCTAAGAGGTGTTATAGGAACGCCCAGAGTAAGGTGTCAAAACAGCATTGTACATGGCAGACAGATGGTGTCGAACCCCCCCACCTCTATTTAGGCTTGGTTTCTTTATTTTCACATAAATGGCCTCCTTAACACCTCTCTTGAACCAGTCACGTTCTTTTGCCAATATGTTTACATTACAATCTTCAAAGGTATGTCCGTTATCCTTAAGATGCAGGTACATGGCTGAGTCCTGACCCGAGGAATTGGCTCTTCTGTGCTGGGCCACAACAACTGCATCAACGTATGGCCCAGCACAGATGCTAATTGGGATTTTCCAGGGTACATAAGTGCCACAGATTCTTGTACAAGTCATTCTGAATTGAGAAAGCCAGTCGGATGACTGGTTGATCTAATTGAATACAACAGATATAACCTATCAGTATGTCTTTATGATTGTGGGGGAGGAAACCCATGGGGAGAACATACAAACTCCTTGCAGATGTGTCCAAGAGTGGAATCAAACCCAGGACTTCAGCGCTGCAAGGCACCAGTGCTAACCACTGAGCCACCGGGCAGTGGTTAGCACCGCGTTTACTCTGGGCACTCATATTCCCATTGTTCACACTTCTTTCTTTTAGCAACTAGTAGTCATGTGACCAGCACTCTTCTGCCTGCATTGATAGCCACAGACTCTCAACTGACCTTTTTAATTTGCTTTTCTCTGCATGTAGTATCCTAAAGGAGGCCATACATCTATGAGATATTACTTACCCGACCGAGGGCTCACGCGATGTTCCTTCGATCCTGCCGGAACCGCTTCTCCCGATCTTACATTCGACCAACATGCGATCGCAAAATGAATGGGATTTTGCGATCGCATGTCGGTCAAATATACGATCGGGAGAAGCGGTTCCGGCAGCATCGATGAACATCGCTTGAGCGCTCGGTCGGGTAAGTAATTTCTCAATTTATGGCCACCTTTAGGCAGAAGCAGACTGACCTTTTTATAGGTTATTTTCTGCATGTGAAAAGATTGAGACATTCAGGGACAATGTGATCTAGGACACGTATTAAAGGTATGACTGGAGACCTTTTATTTATTTTTATTATCATTAATTTTTATTGAAATTTTTTCTGTAAAAGACCTTTTATTTAATCCTAACATGTTTGGATACAACTGTTCCCCTTTGTTTTTAAACACCTGATCGTGCGTACCTTTACTAAGATAGGTGTGTTCAACTGTTTAAAAACAGCTGATCTCGGTATCTAGCAGGCAGTAACAACACTGCTTGTGACTGCACAAATGGGACTTGCACAAATGGATAGTAGCGTAGTAAGGCTTGGATGCAGCCACTGCTGTAACAACTGATCATATATTCGGCCCATCACTTAGCCTGTCTTTTTGATTATGTGATTGAGTTTGACACCGCTGTAATAAACTATAATATAACTATTTATTCTAACAAGCTATGATCGTATATTTTCTTCCTGAATCACAAATTAATCAATATTACTGATGTTTCTTATTATTATACTTGTAGTTTTATAATAATATATTTTGCATGTTTGTTGTTTAACACATAGAAATAGAATAAAACAATACAATATTTTGTAATTGTGTTGCTTTAACATTGGCCTTGGGAAATAAGAACAGGAGCTAGGTCGAGGGTCCCACTGGAGCACAAAGTTGTCTGTCCCAGAGATAGAGCTAGGGTGTGAGAGGAGGGACAGCAGGGATGACAGATTCTTTACATGTATGGTATATTTTCAAAGTCTGGTGTGTACATGAGAGGGAAATGAATTTGTGCATGAAATGTTGTTTTGACACCAGAACTTTTGGTGAATGGACTTCTTGCAAGCATAAACAACTGATCAATAATAAATTCTGCTTGATTTCCAATACAGAGCCCTTGGCATTGTGTTTTTTTCCTAACAGTAATTTTTCCTCATAGGATATTATTTGGGTCACATATGCTCAGATCTCTACTGAGGGCAAGACCTTAAAAAGAAACATTAATTTTCAGGAAGCTTGCATCTTTTCTTGAGTTAAAAATAAGGCAATCTTTGTCCTCATTACACGGTAAATTCTTTTATTCTTCTTTAAGCTACTAATCGGGTACATAAAAAGCGGAAATTGATAGCCCGTGAATTTTCAAATAATCAGTTCCAACATTAAATTGCTTCTGCATTCTAATCCTTCTTTGTCCTTTAAGTACAGTTTCTTATTGAATGCAGCAAATGAATTATCAATACAGAAGGCTAGTATGTGAAACATTTATATTCCTTTGGTTTTGTTACCTGTAATCTCATATAACATTCTTAAGTTGGTATTCTGACATTTTAATTTAACAACTTAAAAATATATAAACCTAAAAGCTCGTTATAGTAGATGCAATTGTTTTAGGAGAGATGTAGTTATTTAGTAAGAGAGGCTGTGCCTTTAAGTTTAAATTTCGATTGTTCAGTGGAATCCCGCCAGGTAGATTGTGAGGTGCGCTCCCTGTAGCCTGTGCCACGTCAGGTAAGTATCAATTCGATTTTAGTTCATAAGGAAGCACACTCAAGTTGAATATAATTACAACAATTCCATTTATTAAGTGCTCAACACACAAACCAGGAACACAACGTTTCAGGGGGTCCAACCCCCTTCCTTTAAGTTTTACCCTTCTTTTATGATAATGTGCCTAATAATAATAAAGTTCGCTCCACTGCCTCAGGTAAAGAAGAAGATATTTAACAGAAACTGAAAAGTCAGTGACTGCAAACTTTCAGATGTGAGACACGATGTTTCAGCCAATCATAGGAGATGCTGCTGATTGAGAGGTAACCTGGCCAATCCAAGATAAGCCATACAAAAAACAGAATTCTAGTGCACAAGCAATCCAAGATAAGCCTCTTGTACTGGGGGTTGGGCAGGCAGCTACTCTTGGAGATCACAATTTGCAGCAGTCTAGTGCAGAGGTCAAAGAATAGATAAGAAAATGTGTAGTTTCCCATTGCAGGGTGCTGACAGCAGTGAAATGTGAATGTGCAGAACAATATAATAAATCACATTTTACTTAAAGAGCATGTCCACCCCTAAAACTATAATTAAACCTACTACTGGCCGCACTGTGCAGTTTAAAGTGATCCTTACATCCCAGCTCCTTATGGTTCTTCTGCAGTGTCTTTCCAAAGTCCGGGAAACCGAGGAGTATTAGCTGTCTTCCTGTGGGAAAGGTTTCTGCCTCTGATGCATCCTCTCAGTTGTTTCAGGCATGTGCAAGGGAGCCCTTTCCCCCCCTCCCTCCCACCATCCGGATCCATCCTCTGTGATGGAGCTTTCTATCTACCTTTTACAATAATGTAGCTCCCCCTACCCAGACCCAAACGCTGCATCATTTTTAAAAAAAATCAATTCAAATCAAACTTACATGCCTTCGTTCCTGTGGCGTCTAAGAGAGCATTTAGGTCTCGGCAGGAGAGAGCTACATTATATTAAAAGTTTGATTTTGGGGTGGACGTGTCCTTTAAGGAAATACAATAAGAGCTGTAAATGGGATGGCACTCACTGTCACACTGCAGTACAACTGCACTGTAAAGTGTTCATTTTACTTCACACCTTGTATCTCTTTTCCCCACAAACTACTAAACCCCAGTATTGAAGGCCACGTACACACACTTTTCACTCACCTTTCTTTTCCATGTGTCATTGTTTTTGCAAGCATAAATTTTATGTGAGTGTGTGGCATCTGAATTGTGTTTGTCAATAATTAAATTTGATCGATTGCAGTACTTTTAAATGTAGGTGTATTAAAGGGATATTACAAAATGTCTACATTTTTGTTTACCCTAAAAAAATTAATTCATGTGAGATGTTGTACCACATTGTTAAAGGGGAAGTTGGTGCAATACTCTTTAAAGGGGAAGTTAATGCAATACACTTTAAAGGGGAAGTTGATGTGATACGCGTTAAAGAGAAAATTGATGTTATATCCGTTATAGAGGAAGTTGATGTTATACACTTTGAAAGGGAAGTTGATGTGATACACTTAAAAGGGGAAGTTGATGCAATACTCTTTGAAAGGGAAGTTGATATGATACACATTATGCGTTAAAAAGGAAGTTGACGTGATACACATTAAAAGGGTATTTGAAGTGATACGTGTTAAAGGGGAATTTGCTGTGATACGCATTAAAGGGGAGGTTGCTGTGATACGCTTTAAAGTGTATCATATCAACTTCCCCTTTAACTTTAAAGCGCATCATATCACCTTCCACTTTAACAATGGGGTACAACACCTCACATTAATTTATTTTTTAGGGTAAATACCGAAACATTATTTCCCCTAAAATTTGGACATTTTGCAATATCTCCATAATAGTGACTATGTTGCACAACAATAACCCCTACATTTAAAAGTACCACAATCAACTAAAATTAATGCCCTCAATGTCCTCCGGAAAAAAACACAAAAAATGTATGCTTACAAAAAAAAAAAATTATAAAAATCCAGTCCTCTTTCCAGTCCACGTTTTACTTTAAGTGTAATATACAGCTAGGCAGTCCTGACTAACTGACCGAATGAGACTTGTGTAATATATTGTAATATACAGGGCAGTCCTGACTAACTGACCGAATGAGACTTACACCTACAGCAAGTCTCTCAAGAGTAGGAGATTGAACGAGATTACAGTGGAGTCGGGAGAACCAGCAAGTAAAGAGGGAAAGGTAAGCTTTGCCAATGAGATATGAAAAATAAGAGTAACATAGTTTGTGATTTAAAAGTATGGCTTTGCGATGGACAACTTTGATTTAAACTTTACATTCACTTTAAGATCATCTGTGTGTCCTAATTTCATTTGTCAGTGTTATCATTCCTCCAGTTTGTTAGCCAGTGTTGTCAGCCCCCCAGGTCATTAGCCAGTATTGTTAGCCCTCCACTTTATTAGTCTGTTACTGTAATCTAAAAGGATAGGTAAAGGAATGGGAGGTAAGGGAGCTATGTCTTACCTCCGTTCTTCAAATAATGTAACAGGAGCCAGTGGGGGAACTTTCTGAGTGAACTAATCCTTTAACCACATCATACGCTTGGAAATATTGCAAGTAACAATGTAAAATGGGAATAATGGTCTTTAAAATGGGTGTAACCTAAACAAAGTGGGCATGGTCTGCTGCATCTCTTCTTTTGATGTGCCCCTCTTTTGCATATTAAAATGTTTGGAGTTATGCTTGTGAAGGTTCTCATTCATCCAGGTCATGGTATATCTGTTGGTCCATCTAGTCCAACCTTTATACCCTAGCCATAATGTCTGTATAACTGTTACATAGTGGCATAGTATTGGAGGCTGTATAAAGACATACGTCTATCTAGTTTTTTGCACTACCTATGATGCTTGCCTTGCCAGTTGATTCAAGAAGGCATTAAACCCTTAAAGAGGGCAAAAAGACAAGTTAAACAATCAATGGATCAACCGTTACTTAATGTATTAATCCCCTGATTTCTCTTTATTAGTATTACTATGGATCTATTCTAGTAGGATATGCATTCTTCCCATTTTAGCAATGTATTATAGGAATCTGTATTTTGTCTTTACATATCCTATAAAATGATACAGTAATAGGAAAAGGATTTCCTCTCTACGGGAGGCTGGAATAATAGGCCTGTTTAATGAAACTGAACAATAGATAGTCTTCCACCATGACTATATTAACAATCTTAGTAAACATATCTACTTTTGCTGAATCCCATTATATTTATATTACATTGCTATAGCCACTCGCTTTTCATAAACGGTAATCATCAGAATGTAAAAATATCCTATTTCCCCTTGTTTACATACAAAGAGTCATGCTACATTATTCATATTGTTTTGTATGATATTTCAAATTTATACCATAATATTGTAAAGGGCGTCACATAGCCACAATGTAAATAATGTTCATTTCACTAGGAAATGCCAGTGAGCTCGCCCTTACATCTATAAATGATTGTTGACATTTTGATATATGGAACTAATTTGAAATGTAATAGATATAACAGGAAGATAATGGGTCGGTGCTAGAATGGTGGAGGAAAAGGCTAGAAAGGAGTTGATGAAATCACACAGGGAAAGAACACTAAATCTGGCATTCACATCAGTTTCTTGTTGCTAGGGTTGTTTGTTTCCTAGATATAGGAGAATCTATTTAGCTACTAGAGATTAGTGGTTTGGACCAAATCTGGTTCCTTTCTGAATTTGCCGGTTTCGAAAATCCACGGATATAGTGAAATTTTTGAAAGATCCTTAAAGGGTAACTGTGGTACGAAAATGACTTTAGGTAAATTGACAGGAATTGCTTTCCTGTGTATTTTTGCAATTTACATTTATTATTTTTTTTACATAGTTTTGAAGATATTTACATTTTTATGTGTGATATTGTAGCAGTATCACTTCCTGCTTCCTGCTCTGAAAACATGTGAAAATCCCTCTTCCCTTTGTCTCCTTCTCCTTATGGGCCCCCATGGCCCCTCTCCTTGCAGTCCCTTTGAAACCCCCTCTGGCCCCTCCCATGCCTCCTTAAGTCACTGTAACTCGGTTTTTAAATGGTTTCTTCTGCTTTCTCCTGCACTGAGCATGTGCCAACCGCAGATTAGAAGGAGGAAGTAGTATTGTGACCTCAGATTTAGAACCTCCCACCCCCTAACTTTCTGATCAGTGATTTCTTCATATCATGGGCTGTGCAGCACGTAGAGAGGTGGTTGGTGGCTCATTTCAGGTAGGAACCTGGCCTTTCATTTAAAATCAACTTTTTTGGAGACCACAGTTCCCCTTTAAGTCAGAAATGATTGAAATTCTAAAAATTTTAAAATTGCTAATTTAATCAGTGCCAATATATTCAGTTAGATCAACTTGACTTAAGTTTTTGAAGACGTTTCACTAGTCATCCAACTGGCTTTCTCAATTTAGAATGACTTGTAGAAGAATCAGTTGGCAATTATGTACCCTGGAAAGTCTCAATTAGCATATGGCAGCCAGGTGTTAGGGACCCTCTGAATGCAAGGTGTGGATGCATTGAGGCTAAGGGGTGTCGAACCCCCCCCAACTCTATTCAGGCATGGTTTCCTTATTTTCACATAAATGGCCTCCTTGACATCGCTCTTGAACCGATCCTGCTCGTTTGCCAAGGTGTTGACATTACAATCTTTAAGGTTATGTCCTTTTCCTTAAGATATAGGGACACGGCTGAATCCTGACCCGAGGAAATTGGCTCTTTTGTGCTGGGCCATACGCTGATTCAGTTGCTGTTTGGTCTCCCCCACATACAAAGATGCATAGTGCATTCTTCACTGCACTGCACTATGTATATAATGTTGCTTTTCTTGTATTTCGGTACTGGGTATTTTCAGATGTACCAATTGCTGCCTTGGTGTGTTGTTTGGTTTAAAGCAGACAGGGATACAGTATTTTCTGAAATTTCTTCTTAATTTGTCAGAGACCCCTGCTACATATGATATGACCATGTTCATGCTCTTGTCTTGCTTTCCCCCTTCACTGGTATTAGTGTTCTTTTTTTTCCTTCCACAAGTTTTAAGGGCTCTTCTGAGATGTTTAATTTCTTTAGCCTTCGCCTTTGTGCTTGTGAGGATGTTCTCAGCTCTGTGTTCTGATGACACCCAACTTGTAATCTAAAGGGTGGTGGGAGTCAAACATCAAATACTGGTCTCTATGTGTTGGTTTTCTGTAAACCTCTACTTCCAGTTTACCATTTTCCTTAACTTCTACCAAGCAGTCCAAGAAAGCCAGTGTGTTGCTTTGTACTTCTTCCCTTGTAAATTTGATGTTTTGGTCTACAGCATTGCTGTGTTCTGTGAAGGCTTGTACTTCCTTCTGGTAGATTTTAACCCAGGTGTCATCCACATATCTGAACCAGTGGCTGGGTGCTATGCCCTTGAAGGTATTAAGCGCCTGTGTTTTAACTTCCTCCATGTAAAGGTTTGTCACAATGGGTGAAACTGGAGATCCCATAGCACATCCATGTTTTTTGCTTATAGAACGTATCCCTGTATTTGAAATATTCAGGCATAAGTCCAGTAGGGAACACACCTGTTCTGGATTAAGATCTGTTATGCTGGTAAGATGAGGCAAAGTCTTTCTTTCCCCATTTTGCATATACTACAGCAAATCAGTAATCATTACTGCAAAACATCTTCAAGAACTAAACTTCAAGTCCAGTTGATCTAACTGAATACCGCAGATAGTAGAAATTATTAAGAATATTCCAAAGATGTGTGAACCCTAATATAAAATACCTTATTTACAAACATGGATCTCAATTGATTAAACGTTATGATTTACCACATATCCAATTACTACAATCAGAACTGCAGCTAAGCAGACTAAGGCTGGGTACACATTAGCGACAATGACAAGTCGCTGAGAAAACTTTACATTCAAAGTTCTTCTGATGCTTAACATCTAAATGTGCCAGAAAACTGCCATTTGTCTGAATGTAGACTTAAAGGGCATGTCCACCCCCAGAACTCTAAATTATACTTACTTCCTCATGGTCCCCGACACCCATAATCCTTACCTTTCGCTGCCGAGCTTCTTCTCAGAAGTCTTTGTCTCCTGTGAAACTCAGAGAGCTTTTACACAGGAGGTACACCAATGTGCAGAGTCAGTCATTGGCCGTGATGTCACCATCATGGCAGTGGCTGCTGCAATCTGGAAGAAAGCTGGCATCTGTGTTAGATACTTTCTTTCTGGCAACAGAGAAAGGATTATGAGCTCCAGTGACTATAAGACTATAACAACCTCTGGGTTTAAGAGGGTGGGTAAGGGATGTTCTGGAGGTGGGTTTTAAGTGCCCCACTTAATCCCTAACATCACTAGAAGTTGGGAAGCCATATATCTATCGACCTGTTATATAATTGTCTGTAGATTATATAAAATGTTCTTTCTTTTCCCCTTTCTATTTTTTTGTTAAAGGGGAAGTTCAGTGCAAATACAAATTAAAAAACATCTGTATTTTTCCATCATTATGACCTTATCCTGCCCATTCAGCATTGTGTCTGTGTATAAATAAATGCTTCCGAAATACTGACTTCCTGTTTGCAGGACCCCTAGTAGAGACCGTTATGGTCTTGCCCTTGACCCAGCGCCTGGGTTGATTTAGTTGCTCAGTAGGGATCTGAGCATGTTTGACCCATCCAACAGCCAATCAGTCCCAGGTGCATTCTGGGAAGAAGGACCGTTAGAACCTGAAATGTCAGCTCACTAATGTCAACAGCAGGGAATAGCAAGGGATATTAATTCAACTGATTTTTCAAAATTGGAAGAGAATATGTAGAATAACTAAGTGTGTGTAATATAAACTAATAATTTAAAAAGTAATGATTCCACTGTACTTTCCCTTTAAATAAATAAAATCAAAATCTGTATTTTATTGTAACCGTCCTCTCCTTTCCATTTTCAGGTTGAAAAGCTCGTAGAAGCAAAGAACGAGTCTTCCGAACATCAGTCCAGATCCGCAGAGAGAAGGAGGAGGAACGGGAGCCACTCACTGAGATAAATGGGGAAGATTAACCACCATATAAATACATTTCCATCGAGATGGCTGCATTTATAGGGAGAAAGGAAAATAAACAGGCATTATAAATCGGCTGTGCGGACCTGGGATGGAATATTTATTAGTAAAACACACAATCTTGTCTTTACTGGTTTCCGGGATTATGGTTGACTATCTGTCCATTATATTCACACGCAAGCCCTGGAATGTTGTGTTTTTCTGAGATAAAGAACACATTAGGGCGAGAATTTATCATCCATAAGCATGACATTAGCATGACTTTTAATTGGCCTATGTTGCGACTGAGCCTCTTAGAATTTTTTTTAGACTAAGTCGCTATTTAATATTTAATATAATGTTAGTGGCTGTTTTGTATTACCACCAGGGGCATTTCTAGGGGTTTTGGCCCTGGAGTCAAACTTTGTAAAAAGGCGCTTCCAACATCTATTAGGTGGCAAGTGTAGTCTGTGCCATCGTGGTGAGGTGGCCGTGACTTCTGGTTGTGGCTGTGACTTTGTACATTCAAACTTTACAAGGGGGTAGGGGCACAGGCACAATCTGAATGGAGTTCAGTACCTTACACTGGACCACCAGGGAGTTTCTATTTGTGAATGGATCTCTTTGATTCATTCACAAATACTATAGTAAGCCTGTCTTCATTTTAACACCGGTTTACTATAGCAGGAATTGAACTTGCAATCAGTGCTGTTCGCAAGTTCACTTCCTTTACTAGACCACCAGGCCGTTTTAGGGGAATAACAGGGGAGGTCTCTGATGTCACAGAGACTCCCTTACCACTGCGGCTCTGCAGGGTAACCCAGCACTACAGAGGTATATTACCAGTGATCTACACATCAGTTTCGGGCACTTGAATGGGGCCCCCCGAGCACTGCCAACACACTCAATATATATATTTTTAAAGGGGCAGTTTTTCCTTTGCCGCCTTTTCCTTTACCCCAGACATGCCGCCTGAGACAAATGTCTTACTCTGCCTAATTAGAGAAGTGGCCCCGATTACCGCTTTTACAATAGCATATAGATGGTGTAAAACTCATGCAGGAACAAAAACCTTTGTTTACACAGAGACACCATTCCGATATGAAATCCTTGGGTGTGATAGTAAATTTCTGAGAGCATCTCATAAAATATAGACATATAATATTCATATAGATATGTAGTGATTAATGCACATCCTATTGTAAAATATAGTTCAGCAGGGAGTCTTCAAACTGACTCATAGAACTGCAAGATACCTTTTAATATTCTAGTATTCTGAAGTGTGTGTGTGGAGGGGGATTATTTCTTATAATGAATAAGTCATGTAACAGTGATGACATATAGAAACATCCTGGGTGTGGCAGATCACCTATTTACATCAAACTACAGGATACTGAATTTAAGCTGTAAGATGTATTGGTGACCTCATAAAATATTGCAATACAGCAAAATCCATCCATGTATCCTTGAGTTGGCTTAGACATTCCCATAGTAAAACTAAAAATTATAATATTGTGCTAAAAGAACACATACACATATTTACATCCTAATACCGAACCTGCTATTTCTGTAGATAAGAAATCTTCGTAGAAGTTTGGATGATCTAGTAACAAATAATGTTCTTCAAATATGCTTGTGAAGGTTCTCATTCATCCAGGTCATGGTACATCTGTTGTATTCAATTAGATCAACTGGACTTGAAGTTTAGTTCTTGAAGACGTTTCGCTAGTCATCCGACTGTCTTTCTCAATTCAGAATGACTTGTACAAGAATCATTGGCAATTATGTACCCTGGAAAATCCCAATTAGCATATCACAGCCAGGAGTTAAGGGCGGGATTGCATAGTGGCTAAGAGGTGTTATAGGAACGCCCAGGGTAAGTTGTCAAAACAGAATTGTACATGGCAGACAGTTGGTGTCGAACCCCCCCCCCCACACCTCTATTTAGGCTTGGTTTCTTTATTTTCACATAAATGGCCTCCTTGACACCTCTCTTGAACCAGTCACGTTCCTTTGCCAATATGTTTAGGTTACAATCTTCAAAGGTATGTCCTTTATCCTTAAGATGCAGGTACACGGCATCCTGACCTGAGGTATTGGCTCTTCTGTGCTAGGCCATACGTTGATGCAGCTGCTGTTTGGTCTCCCCCACATACAAATCAGAGCATTCTTCACTTGTGTTTCGGTATTGGGTCTTTTGGATGTACCAATTGCTGCCTCAGTGTGTTGTTCGGTTTAAAGCAGACAGGAATGCAATGCCCTTAACACTTGGCTGTGATATGGTAATTGGGATTTTTCAGGGTACATAATTGCCACAGATTCTTGTACAAGTCATTCTGAATTGAGAAAGCCAGTCGGATGACTAGCGAAATGTCTTCAAGAACTAAACTTCAAGTCCAGTTGATCTAATTGAATACAACAGATAATGTTCTTCAAAAATAAATCTATAAAAGCCATTGAGCCAATTTAATGGACTGACAAAAAACACGTCTAGTGCCAGCTAATTTGTTTTGGGGCTCTACCCTATAGACTATACCTAAGGGCAAATGAATGTCCTTATATGTAAGAATATTCTATTTCTAGCTCTGTGGTGTATCTGGCTTCACCTAGAGCTCCAGTAACTTCAGATCCAAATCCCGCTTCAGTATCTGATGGTGTCACGGTGTGTCCAGACCTATTTCGGCTTCTACTGCCAGAACTCCGTGGGGAGCGCACAGTGGCCCATTATACCGACTCAGTTACCTCTCTCTCAGGGTCAGGCACAAATGGAAACCTTGAGTCTTTCAGTTAGAGAGACTGATTGATCCTGTCATGAATCTTTTAAGGCTCCTGCTGTGTTATTGAGATATCTAGATTCCAAGGCATTAAGCATGACAAAACTGTTATGTTTTTAGACAGAAGCGAGGAGATATAGTCAGATGACCACCAAGGAATCTTTGTTGTTATTACAAGGATATATACAAGGATAAAACGACTTACGCTCCTTTGGGAATATCCTCGGCGGTAATATGAGGGCACTCAGACAAAATCGTATTTAATAGAGTTGTACCTGTAGAACTACTGATACAATTAAATACATGACAGAAAGTAAATACATGACAGAAAAATAGACGCAAATCAGTCGTAGCATCGATATTCGGGCCTCGTTCCTAGGAAAACGTGACCAGCAAAATATCTGGAAATAATAATGGTTAAAAGTGAATGTTTTTGGGTTACAACCTTTTGGCGGGGAAAGAGTTTCCTGGTCCTGGCGGCTTTAAATCAGCTTGTGCACTTACTATGACGAAAGCAATTTCAGAGCAGTCGCTAGGGGACGAGGCTAAATTTTATATGTAAATTAAAAAGTAATAGAACGAAACATTTCGCACTAATGCCCCAGTGGATCCTGCCAAGCTTGTGTTACATTTTAACCACACCGAACAGATTTCCCTGTTTACCAGGTTATTAACCTGATCGTCCCTCTGCTCCCCCCAGGCCCTATTTAAAATCTGCGGGGATACGAACAAAGACTCCCAAAAGGAGAGAGTGATAAAATTGACCTGAACACACCCTAAATGATATTAAGATTTTATATTCATTAAAGTTATGTGACCTAAATTTGCCATTTGGGGATAAAACATTATTAGAAGTAATAGGGTTACAAGTGAAAGTATTTGGGGTTAACTAAAGGGCAATTATAACCCCCCAAATTAAAAGAAACCACGAGGACCCCAAAAAACCCCAAGGGCACAATATGTCTTCCTGATGTCTCTGAATGGGAGAGTGCCCATGAGTGTGTGTGTGTGTGTGGGGGGGGGGGGTTTCTAAATCTGGATTTATAGACATTGAAACAAGTACAGTAACATTGTTCACACACAAACATGCTTGTACATAGAAAGTGTCACATGTAGAGATGGACTAAAACCGAATTTGAACCCAAAATCGACCCAAACTTAAATAGTTCGGACAAACTAGAACTCTTTAGAACTTCTCGAACTTCACAGGTTTTTCGAACTTTCGGACTTATTTTTGAAAATTATTGAAAACTCGTTCATACCGTTCTCAAACCCCCAATTTCGGCCATAACCCTCAAATGCGGCGTTTCAGAGATAGCCCTCGAATGTACTATTCTCGACCCTAAACCTCGAATGTACCATTCTCAAACCCCCAATTTCGGCCATAACCCTCAAATGCAGCTGTGTAAAAGCAGGGATCGTGTGGTCCGTGCGTGTGTGCATGACATCATTGCACCATGCTTGTATGATGAGGCGCGATTACGTCATGTGCGCATGCGCTGACGTCACCTCCAATGTCACACGCATACGGACCACACGACCCCTGCTTTTACACACGATCCCTGATTTTACACACGGACTGCGCGCACCCTGCTTTTACACACGATCCCTGATTTTACACACGGACTGCGCGCACATGGACCACACGACCCCTGCTTTTACACACGGACTGCACGCACATGGACCACACGACCCCTGCTTTTACACAAGATCCCTGATTTTACACACGGACCACAGAACTTTTTGCCATGAGTTTTTTTAACTTTTCTGATTGTATTTTAGAAATTTTTCCTGAAAATCTGGTAAGAAAGACGAAATTTGTACACAAAACTGCACCCCCACCACCATTGGTGTTATGCATAAATATTTAAAAGAAAAAACGAATAACACCATTGTGTAGCTGAAGGTGTTTTTTTTGGTGTTTGTGTTGTGTTTGTGAGTGTTATGTGATGGTAGGAGGTCCAAGGAAATATATAGTTTTTGGGGGGGGACATTATATTTCTAATTAAGAGGGGGGGTCGTTGTTATTTTTAGTCGAACCAAATCTGGGAAGGATGGGGAAGGGGGAAAGAGGGGAGGGGAGAAAGAAAAAGTTGCTGTAATTGGGCCACTGTTCATGGCTCATTCTCACTTGTGTTGGCTAGTTGTGATTCCACGTCTGCGTGTGGAGGAATGGGGGGGCGGAACCATACATAGGGGCATTTTTACCGTCTGATTTTTGATTTCAGGACATTTGGGGATTGATATTTAGTAACTTTTTTTGTACATTCCGTGCCAGGGTTGGCTGATTTATACCTTTTGAAGTTTGGTTTTGTTCATTTTTTTTTTTTTTTTTTTTTTTTTTTTTGTTTTTCAGAAAAGTGCGAAATTCTACGAAAGACTGCGCCCACACCATTGATGGTATGAATGAACAAACTACAGGCTAATAGCTGAAGGTGTTTAGATTCAGGATATATAGTTTGTGGGGTTATTTCTGAGTTACGGGGGGTGTTTTGTGGAATAAAACTGCCAGAACTGTCAAAATGCGGAGTTGGCTACGAAATTTTCGGTTTCTGAGCCATCGTGATTGTCTACCTTTGTGGCTTTCGCTTCCACGTCCACAGTGTAAACCACACATATGGCATCATACGTTTGATTCCGGGACATTGGCGAGATTGATTATTAGTAACTTTTTTTAGATTACCATTGAGGTTTGGCATGATTTTACCTTGTGAAGTTGTTTTATGTTCGTTTTTTCAGGACAAAATGCGACTTCTACAAAGAAAGAACTGCGCCCACACCATTGATGGTATGAATGAACAAACTACAGCGGTTACATAGCGCTGAAGGTGGTTAGATTTCAGGGCATATATAGTTGTGGGGGGGGGGGGGGGTTGGTCTTTCTAGTTACGGGGGTGTGTTTGTGAGAAAACTGAGACTGTCAAATTCAGAGTGGCTACTATTTTCGCCGTTTCTGAAGCAATCGTGCATTGTCTCACTTTGTGGCTTTCGCTTCAACGTCTGCGTGTGTTACCACACATATGGACATACCGTTGGATCAGGACATTTGGGAGATGGATTATTTAGTAACTTTATTTTTCCCATTCCATGGGGTTTGGCCATGATTTCGACCTTTTTGAACGCTGTTTGATGTTCATTTTTTTGATAAATCTGGTAAAAGTGCAAATTTCTACAGAAGAACTGCGCCCACACATTGATGATATGAATGACCGAACACGGACCGTTTTTACATAGCTGAAGGTTTGTATAGATTTAGGAGTATATTAGTTTGGGGGGGTATTTTGAGTGGGGGGGGTGTTGTCGTGGAAAGGAAAAACTGCAGACTGTTTCAAATTACCCAAAAAAACTGGCTAATTTTTTTTTGCAGCTACTGACATTTGGGCACTGGTCACGCTCGGGGTAGTTGTAACCAGTTCTCTGGGTAACACCATGAATGTGGGCATACCCTTTTATTCGGGGCGGGTTAGACTTTCATAGTGAGATGCGTTTGAACTTTCCTCCACCAGTTTTAGCTGAAATTCAGACATTTGATTTTGTCTCTGATTTTACGTTGAGAAAAAAAAGGAAAAATGTGAGAAAGTAACTTCCCCACATTTGACGAAGAGCTGCGTACCGGGGGTACCTGCATTTTGATCGAAACAAACCTCACTCGTAAAATCGCGAGTGTGTAGTTCTAAAAATATCTCACTTGTGGGGATAGTTTAGATAATTTGGTAGATATTCGATGTTAACTGTAGTAGTGGTTACACATTTTAATTGGTGTAATATTGTAATATTCTAGGAGGTGAGGTGCAAGTTTAGTTTGGGGGGTTCTCCTGTACAGGAAAAAGTCGGGTACCTAATATATCTGGTATCGTTGTACTCGGGGAGATCTGAGCTTTTAGAAACAGTAAGATTTTTGTGCGTAACCTTAAGGATAAAATATAAGTAAAAATGGGAAAAATCCATGAAAATTTGCAAATATTTTTCATTTTTTTTTTTACATATTTTACCCATAATTACAGTAAAATTTCCAGAAAGTTACAAAAATTCATGTTACCATGTTAAAGTACACTTGTGCTGAAAAAAACAATGTATAAAAGTCCTGATTTACGGCAAGGTTTTCCCTACTGTAAAATTTAGTCTTTAAAGCGATTAAGGGCAAAATCTGAAAATCTCATCGGACAGTTACGCTAAAAAAAATGAAAATCTCTGGCAGTGAAAGGGTTTCTAATGTGAAGAATAGGGCAGAGGGATGCATCCAAGACAAGGTACACCTCAGACCAGCTGAAAGGATAAAACTTCACATTTATTGATGAATGTTAAAATAGTAGACAAAAACAACATGATAGATCCAGCCCCATATTCTCTACTTATAGTTCTCGGAGAGGTTGGACGACCTAGGGACATGCAGAGATCGCACAACAACCTGCATGTAGCCCCACAGTAAATAGACTATCTGTTCTATACTTTGAATAGTGACACATGAATACTGTCAAAACACTAAATAAAATTGCAAAAAAAAGTTATACAAAGATGAATACAAAAGCATAGTAGAAACTCCTTTAATGTTATTGTAATTACTAAATTATAAAAAAAAATATTGAGAATTGCTGGTATTAATACATATACTGTTGTTCTGGTTGGTACAGGGATACTATGCAATATTGGGAATTACTGGTATTAATACATATATGTAGTACTGGTTGTACAGTGATACTTTTAAATTGGGAATTACTGGTATTAATACATATACTGTAGTTCGGTTGGTACAAGGATACTATAAATATTGGGAATTGTGGTATTAATACATATACTGTAGTTCTGGCTGGTACAGGGATACTATATATATTGGAATTACTGGTATTAATACATATACTGTACGTTCTGGTTGGTAAGGATATACATTTGAATTATGTTTAGATATATACTGTATCTGGTTGGTACAGGGATACTATACATATTGAGAATTACGGGTATTAATACATATACTGCAGTTCTGGTGGATCCAGGGATACTTCCGACAGGGGAGGGCTGGGACCTTTTGGCCTGGGGGCAAACAACCAAGTGGTCCCTTTGACGGTAGATCACAAAAATATTTGGCCACACCCGCTTTACTAAGATCACACACACTTTGTTTCAGTTACAACCATTTTTAACATTTCTATTCTTATTTTACATGCCTGGTAACATTTTCAAGTGTATGATGTGGTTTAGAAATGACTAATAATCTGGAGGGCACTTACACTGGCTAATGACTGGAGGGCTGACTTACACTGGCTATGAACTGGAGAGCTGATAACACTGGATATGAACTGGATGGCTAATAACACTAGCTAATGATCTGAGGGCTGGCAACACTGCATAATGAACTGGAGGGATAATAACACTGGCTAATGATCTGGAGGTCTGACAACAGTGGATAATGATCTGGAGGTCTGACAACACTGGATAATGATCTGGAGGTCTGACAACACTGGATAATGATCTGGAAGTCTACAACACTGATAATGATTGGAGGCTAATAAATTGGCTAATATCTGGCAGGCTTACGACACAACTAAGAATCTGGAGGGCTGACTAACACTGGCTAATATCTGGAGGGCTGACATAACACTAGCTAATGAACTGGGGGCGACTACACTGCTAATGAACTGGAGGGCTGGATGACATGGCTATGAACTGGAGGCTGATAACACTGGATAAGAACTGGAAGCTGACTAACACTGGATAAAACTGGAAGGGCTAATAACACTGGCTAATGATCTGGAGGGGCTGGCAACACTGGATAATGAACTGGAGGGAATTTAACACTGGCTAATGATCTGGAGGTCTGACAAACGGATAATGATCTGGAGCTGCAACACTGGATAATGATCTGGAAGGCTAATAACACTGATAATGATCTGGGGGCTTACACCACTGACTAATGATCTGGGGGCTGAATAACACTGGCTAATGATCTGGAAAGCTAATAACACTGGCTAATTATCTGGCAGGCTTACGACACAGACTAAAATCTGGAGGTCTGACTAATACTGGCTATATCTGGGGGCTGACTAACACTGCTAATGAACTGGAGGGCTGACTAGCACTGCTATGAACTGGAGGGCTGCTGACACTGGCTAATGAACTGGAGAGGACTGATAACACGGATAAAGAACGGAAGTTGACTAACACTGGATAAATAACTGGAGGGCTAATAACACTGGCTAATGATCTGGAGGGCTGGCAACACTGGATAATGAACTGGAGGGAATTTAACACTGGCTAATGATCTGGAGGTCGTGACAACACTGGATAATGATCTGGAGGTCTGACAACACTGGATAATGATCTGGAAGGCTAATAACACTGAGTAATGATCTGGTGGGCTTATACCACTGACTAATGGTCTGGAGGGCTGAATAACACTGGCTAATGATCTGGAAAGCTAATAACACTGGCTAATTATCTGGCAGGCTTACGACACAGACTAAGAATCTGGAGGGCTGACTAACACTGGCTAATTATCTGGAGGGCTGACATAACACTAGCTAATGAACTGGAGGGCTGACTAGCACTGTCTAATGAACTGGAGGGCTGGCTGACACTGGCTAATGAACTGGAGAGCTGATAACACTGGATAAAGAACTGGAAGTCTGACTAACACTGGATAAATAACTGGAGGGCTAATAACACTGGCTAATGATCTGGAGGGCTGGCAACACTGGATAATGAACTGGAGGGAATTTAACACTGGGAGGGCTGGCAACACTGGATAATGAACTGGAGGGAATTTAACACTGGATAATGATCTGGAGGTCTGACAACACTGGATAATGATCTGTCAGCCCCCCAGTTCATTAGACAGTGTTAGTCAGCCCCCCAGTTCAATAGCCAGTGTTGTCAGCCCTCCAGTTCATTAGCCAGTGTTGTCAGCCTTTCTATCAGTCCGGGAAACAATTCTAAGCATCCTAACAAACTAACTAACTGGTAAGCTCTAAGGGAGTGGATGCTCCTGAAAGGTCACATGGTGTAACATGATGTAACGGTCTTCTAATTTAATACATTTTATTGAGTGCTGCACGATCTGGACTTATCATATACAAATATACTGAACAACATTTTTCAGAAACACCAGGTATCTGCTTCTTGCAGTGACCTTCCACACAGCTACTTTCCTGGATGTAAAAATTATTAAAAGGTATGCAATGTGAGTTCTTCTGTCATTTTGTAATAGGAAAGGAAGGAAATGTATCAAGAAAATATTTCATTAGCTTCCACTTGCCCTAGGTTAAAACAGCATTGTACATGGCAGACAGTTGGTGTCGAACCCCCCCCACCTCTATTTAGGCTTGGTTTCTTTATTTTCACATAAATGGCCTCCTTAACACCTCTCTTGAACCAGTCACGTTCCTTCGCCAGTATGTTAACATTACAATCTTCAAAGGTATGTCCTTTATCCTTAAGATGCAGGTACACGGCTGAGTCCTGACCCGAGGAATTGGCTCTTCTGTGCTGGGCCATACGTTGATGCAGTTGTTGTTTGGTCTCCCCCACATACAAATAAGAGCATTCTTCACTGCACTGCACTGCGTATATGATGTCGCTTTTCTTGTGTTTCGGTATTGGGTCTTTCGGATGTACCAATTGCTGCCTCAGCGTGTTGCTCAACACTGGAGGGAGAGGATAGGTGGGGGACTTTTGCTCCAATGTCATGGCCTACTCTACGCTTGGATGGTTGAGGCCAGACAACACGACGCCAGGATGAGTCACACAGAGCTCCTACACTACATTTTCCTGGACTTTGGAGGGGCATAACAGGAGACAACCATTGAGAAGAAATAAATTTAAAGGTAAGGCTTGTTTAACTACAGAGTGGGGCCAGTAGGGGAATTAATTTAGTTTTTAGGGGAGGACATGCCCTATTAACCCTGGATTCCATATATGTGGAGAGAAATACATGAATTTGCGAACACCTGCGATCCATAAAGGGAGGTTCTACAAATTTGTGACCCCTTAAAAGAGAACAGTCCGAATGATGGAATATTATCATGACTGTGATTAGGTATTTGAAAGTAACGCTCGTGTGAAGGAAGACGCACACTATTTATGCTGGTTCTCTGGACTATTCCCAGGTCCCAAGACCAAGGACGTGATGGATTACCATTGCTATTTACATCTACTAAATAAAGCAGTCTTTTTGGAATTTTTAATCCCCATTTGCTTTAATGGGTCTGATTTTGGATATTCCGATTTTTAAGCATGTGTGAAAATCCATATTCATGAACTGTACGAAGTTCGACCTTCTCTTCTAAATTAAATTAAATGCACCAACCTGACTAGGGGCTGAGACAAAGTTTCCCTATATTGGAATTAAGCAATTGGCTTGATATCAAGGAATACATTATAGGACACAGGGTTTTTTTGCCTTCCATTAACACAAAAATTTGGTCTATATTCCTCATTTAATGATCCTGACTGTAGTCAGTTTGAATTCAAGGATTTCCTCGAACCAATTACAATGTCTTATCCTCCCCCCACAGATTGTATTATATTGCTGATGTTTTTTCCATTCTAGTGACTGGATACTACAGTAATTGTATAAATGGAAAACAAATGCATGAGAGTCACTAGTAAACAAGTCCTACTGACCTTCAGCAGATACTTTATGTTCAAGTATATTAAGTGATACTAAATGATATTTAGTGATACTAAGATTGTGATATAACACAGATTTACTTAGATTATTGTCCCATAGAAGACCATAAGCGGTAGTTTCTACACTCGTGGTATTCTACAACCGAACGTTCTTAATAACGAAGTTCAGTGTAAATGAAAAATGTACATTACCGATAAAGCGAGGTATCACTAAATTGCGATACCGCATTTATAAATATGGCCCCAAATGCAAATATCCCTGGATCAGCTTTGCTTTATGGTCATACCGTAACCTGCAACATTCCTGGCTTTCAGAAACTCCTCACAGCTTTCTTTGAAACTGACCAATGAACCTCCATAACAACGTCCACTGGAAGACAGTTCCTTAGTTTTACTCGTTCTCACAGTGAAAAAACCCTTTCCGAACTTGAAGACTAAATTTCTTTTCTTCAAGTCTTAAGGGATGTCCTTGTTTTGGTGAAGAATGCTCCAGGCAGTTTATTGTATGGCCATTTGTATTTATATACTGTAGTCATATACCCCACACAAGCGCCTTTTCTCTAGTGTAAATATTGTAACTTATCCATCATTGTCTTCATACTCAAGCTTCAAGCTGTCCCCAATCCCTTTATATTTTGTTTTGCCCTCTCTGAACACCTCTTTCATTTCCAAGATGTCCTTTTGTATACAGATTCCAAACTGCACTGCATATTCCAATGAGACCTTACCAATGCTTTGTAAAGAGGGAGAATTAGATTTTTCCTCCCTTGAACCATACCTCTCTTATACAAGACAATACCATGCTGGCTCTGCTGTTGCCACTAGAGATGTCCGAACTCGCAAAATCCGGTCCGCTCGAGGATCCGTGAATTTTCGAAAAAATTAGAAAATTCGAAAATCCGCGAGCGGACCCGTTAAAATGAAAAAATTCTTGAACTATTATTCGAATTCTCGTATTTTCGAAAATTTTCGAAATGTTCGAAATACGAGAAATCCGCAGTTCGGAAGGCGGAAAATCAGAAAAATCCGCTGCGGATGGGTTGTTTGACAAGAATCATTCCTCCTAAATCCATGCTGGTTACTACTTATAATGTCAATCCTGAAACCTACTCTAGGATATGTTCCTGTAAACTTCAGTATCTTCACCACAACTGTTAAACTTACAGGCCAAACAGGCTTTTGGCTGATATACACTTGTATATCATTCACTTGGGCGTGTTTGTGATGGCGCCCTTGAACAACTTGATGAAACAACGCCCGAACCAAACACATACACACAATTATCAGCCAAATGGATGTTCTAGCGCTTGTGCGCTTGGGTGTCATGCCATTGGACATTGTGTACAAGGCTAAAAACTTGGACCATATCATGGACTAACCAGTAACTCAACATACCCGACTGTTGCAGTTTTTGCAAAGCATCCACAAATCAAACTCCATCACTAAACTAATGCAAAACCTGTCATGTTAGGTAACTGGGCTACATGGGTTACACAGAACACAAATCTTTTAAACAGAAAGTAGAAAGGGAAAGTTTAAAGTATAAACTTTGAATTTGGCTTGAAGGGCCGCATTTTGGAAGAATGTGTGTTTTGTGCTGCAGATTTTAAAAACTCAAATAATGCCAATAATGAGACATTGTTGTTATTAATTACCCATTAAAATAGCTGTCACATGAATTAAAGATAGTTCAGTTGGTGTATGTACTCATGTCAGGTTGGGATGAAAAGCTAACTTTTTTGATGATTGGTCAAATGTGTGTTTTACTATGCTTACCCTTTAATATGGTTGCCACACGAATGAATGGGTAGCTTAGTTGGTGTGTGTACCTGTGTCAGGTTGGAAGTTAAAAAACACCTTTTTAATTATGAGTCAAAATTTATTTTTTACTTTAGTTACACTTTAGGTATGGCTGCAACAGTAATGGAGGGGTAGGTCAGTAAGGTGTGTTTACCTGTCCACATTGGGGTTAAAAAAAATATTTTTTGCTATCGTTACCCTTAAAATTATGGCTGCCACAGTATAGGATAAATAGACCGTAGGTGTGGTACCTGTGTCGGATTGGAGGTTAAAAAAACAAACTGTTGATGATTAGTCAAAATAGTTTTGACTATAGTTACCTTAATATGGCTCCATGGAAATGGGAGGGTAGGTCAGTAGGTGTGTGTACCTGGTCTAGTTGAGGGTAGGGTCATTTTTGTGTTTTATAGCCATAAAACTATCTTTTTTTGAGGATAAATCAAATTAGATTTTTTGACTTTACACCTTAAAGTAAGGCTTGCCACAGGATTGGAAGTGTAGGTCAGTAAGTGTGTGTACCTATGTGAGGTTGGGGTATGTCTTTTTTGTGTGTTTACACACATAAAACAAACTTTTAATGAGGATATATCGAAATTCGTTTTTTTTTTAACTTATTTACCCTTTAAGTATGGCTGCCACAGGAATGGAAGGGTAGGTCTAGGTGTGGTGTACCCGTGTGAGGTTGGGGGTATGTGTTTTTGCATGTATGACCATATAACTAGCTTCTCTTGAGATGACCAAATTAGTTTTTTTGACTATAGTTAGACTAGTATGCTTCCATGGGAATGTAAAGGTATAGTATTGGGTGGACTGTGTGTCTGTGTGGGGGTTGGGGGTATCAGCGTTTGTGTTTAGGACCATGAAACAAACTGTTTTGAAATATTCACATTTGTATTGTTACCATTATAGTCTATGGGAAAAATGTCCAGAAATTCGCCGATAACGCCGTAACGCTTCCGTGGATTCCTAGCAGAAAACAGCACACTTCTCCTAATGCCCCGCACGACTTTACCGAATTTCATGCCTCTACTCAAAAACTGTGGGAGTAGACAGTCCAAAAAAGCAGAAGAATAAAATGGAAGAAAAAGAAAAGAAGGAAGAAGAGAAATGGAAAGCCAAGCCAAGTTAACAACTGTTAAAGGTAACATTGGGTTATACAGAGCATTCCTTTACTAATCCCTAAAAACAAAGGCAGTAATATACATTGACTAGATCAACATTTATCCAGAATGTCTTTAAAAAGGGAATGTAGGGTATGTCTGAATGACTTTTTTAAAATAAAGCTTGAAAGGAAGAGGTGGAACTATAAACTTCATATACATAATGTTCACCTGTGTATTTCTAAATCATTCTCATAAAAATATATCATGCTATTTTTTACTACTCTAAAACATTCCTCACAAAATTCTCTCTTTAATGTGACACGTTTATAGATTATATATCATTATAGTGTGGGTGTCAAGCTGTGATATTCTTTGCAGTCCTGGGGTGTTTTTGGACAATCATATTTTATTAGTGTCCTAATTTAAGAGAATGTAGAGGAATATAGATTTACAGGCGTTAAAATTAAAGAGGTTTTAACCTGCACAGCACACGTTTGTACCAGGGTATCAATGGCAGGTACACTTTAACCAAGGGAACACAAATATATTTTACATATATTAGGGAATACTTTAAGTTATTGATTGCTCATTCCAAAAAGTTTGTGCAGATATAATGAGTGGCTTTTATGTTTGTGGTGAGCTATTAAGTAAACCATGAATTCCATCTTAGTCAAATATCATCTTGTTCCAAGTTTCTAATGTGGTCATTGAGATGACCAAGCTTCCTGAACTTTGGTTCGTTTTCAACTTCCGAACTTAAGTAAATGTTCGGAAGTTTCGAAAACACACCCTTAAAGTCAATGGGGAGAAATGGTTTGAAAAGTTTGATTAAATACAACTAAAATGCGATAGTAACTTACTGTAAATGGCTGTGGCTACATTCGAGGTTACCGAAATCAACGCTACATTGAAGTTACAGAACATACATTCGAGGGTACAGAATCCAGGCTAATCTAGGGTTACCAAAATCGAACGCTACATCGAGGGTTTACTAAAATCGAAGGCTACTTTAAGGGTTACTGAAATCGAAGGATACATTTGAGGGTTACCAATTCAGGAATTTGAAAAAACCGAACAGTTCATAGTTGGGGAAATTCGGAAGAGTTCCAGTTCTTCTGAACTATTTGGGTTCGGTCCATGTCTAGTGGTCAGTATAAAATAACAAAACCTGTACCCTCTGACCTTGAGAGACCTCGACGAGTAAGATCTTCCACATCTAGTTGGGTTGGTTTTGATTGGCTTGCTCTGTTAGCAGAAATAGATTTAATAGGCAAGCAAGCAATATAGGAAACAAAAATAGTATAGCCTGCTTTTTTAAAAAAATTTTAAAACTTAACTTTGCACCACACTTCACCTTTATATGTGCTACCACATACTATGTATTTCTATAATTTCTTAGATTTTGGCATGTTTTGAAAAAGAAGCACAAACTGGCTTTCAATAGAGTTCCTAGTTAAATATCAATAAACCTAATCTCGAGGTGAATTTAGCTTAAGCAATTCTCTCATCCATGACTGGGTCTTCTTTTCCATTGCTAATTACACAAACTGCTCTCAAACTGTTCCAGTCATGCAGAGACAAACACGATTCTCATAATAAGGAGTAAATTTGGCGTTCATCTGCGTGGGTGTCCCTGCTGCCTGTAGAGTTTTAATTTCCTCATATGAAGGATTTCCCTTGCTATTAGTCCTGGTGGAATAACAGATGTTGTTCCATGCACATAAGGAACACTGAGAGGAAAACACCTTTTGTCTGGTAAAATGCCCTTCAACCCAGGCAAGGAAATGTCACTTACTAGCAGGGTGCTTTTGACAGGCAAAGCAGCTATTCAGACTTCTTTTTTTCTGTTTTTAATTCCCTGCAGTTTGCTGTTCATGAGAGCTGTCATCTATGAAATACAATGCCCTTGTTTATGGAGAAAGTCTCTTTGAAAATGCGGAACCTAAAATATATCGTTGAATAGTATGGCTGGTAACAGCATTTTAAGTCCCCTAAGGACCACTTAACTGTATTTTGATGTTGTGCTATAATTTTCCTTTTCTTTGCTCAGGATATTTATCGGACGTAACATATTGTGGCTCTAATGGACATTAAGGCAGTTAGATGGGATCATGGAGAAGAGATTAGATTCTCGCCCACTTTCTAAAGCCATTTTGTGAATGCTGAAAAATCATTATATACTATTACTAGCCAGGCCATATGGGTTAACTGGCGAAATATAGATGCCACATTGGACACGTTAAATAGTTCTGTGATGAGTGTCATGGAGATTGTTTATTTCAACGTTTTCAATCAAAATCTATAAAAAATAAATGAACTAAAAGTTATTGAGGCTGTAAAAATGCTGGATTCCGTCTGTCAATGACCTGTAGGCTGGAATAAATTATAGAGCAGATGTAATCAGCCAGACTCAGAATCTTGATCTAAGTGAACAGCAATGTTCAATAGAAGTAGCAAAGATAAAGAAAATAGTCACTCTGGGGATGGAAGGGAGCAGTGAACTGTCAACTGCTGCTCAGGTGGTACACAGACAGCTTACAGTTCCTGCATGCAGCCACCCACGAAGGTAAGAATATATAATATAAGAAGGTATTAAAAGTTTTTAGGGGCATAGTTATGCTTTAAAGATAAAGGGAAAGATATAAAGTGGTGTATATAAGATAAAGATTATATATAAGGCAGCAATCAAATACCTGTGCTGTACTATACCTATTCCACTAGCTGAATGGCTCCCCCTACTGCAGGGGATGACACTAATGATTTTAGATCTGTAGAACGACATTTAGAAGAATAAGACAGGTAAACTGAATGACGGATTGCTGCCTTTTCTGAGTTAATATGTAACTATAAAGTAGCATTCTATTTAAACGCTATGCTGGCCAGCACTGGTTATCGAGAAAGAAGGAGTAAAATACGAGATGTACCAAATATAGAGACTGTGGATTATTGGTCTCTCCCTTTCACACATTTGGATTTATACCATATGTATAAGTCAGAACCTGTACACATGGTCATTCTAGTGCCAATTACCAAGCACTCCACAAGGAAATGAATAAGATCAATCACACTGCTATGGAGAGGAGAGTTCATGGTTAAGGTGGACTGCAAACACCATGATAGTTTTTAAATATTTAAAAATGCAGGAACTATGTTTTGTAAAAGTGAATACTTAATTTAGGAAAAACAAATTAAAAAAAGCTAAGAAAGCCATCTAGCAGCCTGGATTGTTGGCATAAGTGAAGCTGGCATGTGTTCAACCTATCTACCCCCTGACCCATTTAAATGCCGTCTTATAACACCTGTTTATGGCTCACTTAACTGAAACATTTTGTGGTGTTGACGTCAATAAAACATGCCCATTTGCAAGTTTACTGTTTAAGCCTGATTCTACTGCAGTTTGTCTTATATGGTGAATTGTATGTGTATTATGTATATGTTTATTTATATTGCGCCACTAGGGACGCAGCGCTGAACAATATGAATACAAAATTCATACAGGACAGTAAATAAATACATAAATATATAAGTAAGTATCAGCATCACAAATATATCAACAAGCAATAGTCCCAAACGCATACAATACCTAAATGGGTGCTGACGAGGAAGCACAATGGGTGCTGTCACCTGAGGAAGGGGCGAGCCCCGAAATGTTGTGATACTGATATGTGTGGTTCACTATTAAATCGCTTTATTTGGAGTGTGACCCTCATTTCTTTATTATTGATCACACTATATAAATAAACATGTAACATGAGGAAAGAGGTCCTTGCCCCTTAGAGCTTACAATCACCTAGGTGGGTAACATACAGATACATAGGGGTGGAAGTGCTAAAATAATAACTGGTGCAGTATCAACATCCTATGCTGTGCTGTGCTCAGAGAGATGCTTGACAGGTTAGATTTAAACTTGTTTATTGAGGTTTCTTGACGTAAGAGAGGGGAATAGAATTCCAGAGGACGGGAGCCAAAAGAGAAAAAGGTTTAAGGCGAGAGGAGGCAGTGTGAGTGGGGGTCTGTGTAATTTTGGTTGCATTGATACGTAAGATGGTGAAGTGAAGGAACTCCCTCTGTGCTCTAGGGACCCACAGACATGGAATGCAGAGCTGGGTGACATCATTGTGCCAGATAAATAAGGAAAGTTGGAAAACTCTAAGGTAACTTTTAATACTCTGGAATATTCAAGGCGATACCAGGCTTGGCGATAATCCTCTCTCATTAATGTTACAGTATTGAGATGTGTTCTCCTATAACGGGCAATACAAAAAGATGGCTGAATTCATTTAATTGGATATAAAAGGTTATTTCCTGTTGTTATAGATGAAATAAAAATGAAGGCGGATGTGTCTTTTGTGTTGTAAAGGAACAGGCGTGTTAATACGCTGAGGCCTTATGGGAAAGGGTAAATTCTCTAATACTGTTAGTCAGTAAGGTGTATATGTGGTTTGTAACACTTACAAATTGCCCTTTTACGTGTCTTTGCCTCGGCTACAAAGGCAAGTCTCTTTGCTTGTCCATCTATATGTAATGAATGGAATAATCAGAAGATGTGTCAAGCTTTTTTATAGCTTTATTAGATGAAATAAATGTTGACTTGATCCCATCGCTGTGGTAGTTTTCAACTATGTTACACTGTTTACTCCACTTGCAATTTAACAAAATATTGCCAGTCATTCTACTTTATGAAATACATTTAAAAGACGCCTTCCAACGAAAGGCTAATAAAGGCAGAAATACATAATTGATTTCATTTGCCATCAAACTTGCTTTATTACAGCTGAATTCAACTTCTTGATTCCAACAAATCATTGTTTCTGCTTTTAATAAAGAAATGCAATAAACTACAATGTCATTCATTATAAATATATGGCTTCTCTTCACTAACAAACATTCTGAATTTTCAGACCCAAAATACACGGGAGCTTTGTGAAGTAGTGTGACGTTACACAAGGAAGGAACACGAAGGTGGGTGGCTGTACAGGTCCCCCAAATCATTGTTTAAAGTTGGAAGCATGTCAAAGGATTTTCATATGAAACAGGCAATAGGAGCACTCCTCCTTTTTAATAGTGCTACTGGTCGAAAACCAAAGCATATGGGTTTAGGGGCCTATTTTTAAAGGCTTTTGGAGGGGCAAAAAAAGAGAAAATGGGTGTGGGTTTGGGGGTGTGTCTGTGTATAGAGGTGGGGCTAAGGGCGCTAGTCTCTCTCCTGAGGTGTAATGTGCCCTGGTGATGGGTATACTATATTTCATACTGTTTCTTTAGAACTGTGGTTGCATTTTATGGCGCAACAGCAAAATACCAGGCACATTGCAAAGGACACATATATGTGGTGTTTTGCCACAGCATAGTATCGTGTGATTGCAATTTTTCCCACTACTGTGACAGTTACATACATTATGGTGCATGCACAACTACCTCTACAGACTATTATTACGATTTACAGTCATGTATAAAATACCAAAAGTAGCAGTAAAAAGTTTGGCCCTTAGACAAGCGAAAATTTGATTCTCCTGCTAAAGCTTGTGTGCACACGTCCAAATTGGTCAATAACTATGCCTGAGTGAATACATATCTGTTGTATTCAATTAGATCAACTGACTTGATTTAGTTCTTGAAGACGTTTCGCTAGTCATCCGACTGGCTTTCTCAATTCAGATGACTTGTACAAGAATCTGTGGCAATTATTACCCTGGAAAATCCCAATTAGCATATCACAGCCAGGTGTTAAGGGTGTGATTGGATAGTGGCTAAGAGGTGTTATAGGAACGCCCAGAGTAAGGTGTCAAAACAGCATTGTACATGGCAGACAGATGGTGTCGAACCCCCCCACCTCTATTTAGGCTTGATTTCTTTATTTTTCACATAAATGGCCTCCTTAACACCTCTCTTGAACCAGTCCACGTTCCTTTGCCAATATTTAACATACAATCTCAAAGGTATTCCTTTATTCCTTAAAGATGCATGTACACGGCTGAGTCCTGACCCGAGGAATTGGCTCTTCTGTGCTGGGCCATACGTTGATGCAGTTGCTGTGTTGGTCTCCCCCACATACAATCAGAGCATTCTTCACTGCACTGCACTGCATATATGATGTCGCTTTTCTTGTGTTTTGGTATTGGGTCTTTTGGATGTACCAATTGCTGCTCAGTGTGTTGTTCGGTTTAAAGCAGACAGGGATACGATGTTTTTTGAAAATTTCTTCTAATTTCTCGGAGACCCTGTACATATGGGATGACCATGTTCTTCCTCCTGTCTTGCTTTTCCCCTTCACTGTTGGTATTCGTGTATTTTCTTTCCTTCTTCTTCTTTTGACAAAGGCCAGTCTGGATATCCACAAGTTTTGAGGGCTCCTCTGAGATGTTTCATTTCTTTAGCCTTCGCCTCTGTGCTAGTGGGGATGTTTCTCGGCTCTGTGTTGCAGGGTTCTGATGACCCCCAGCTTCTGATCTAAGGGTGGTGGGAGTCAAACATCAAATACTGATTGTGTGTGTGGTTTTCTGTAAACCTCTACTTCCAGTTTACCATTTTCCTTAACTTCTACCAAGCAGTCCAAGAAAGCCAGTTTGTTGTTTGTACCTTTCCCTTGTGAATTTAATGTTTTGGTCCACCGCATAATGTGTTCTGTGAAAGCTTGTACTTCCTTCTGGTGGATTTTAACCAGGTGTCATCAAACATATCTGAACCAGTGGCTGGGTGCTATGCCCTTAAAGGATTAAGCGCCTGTGTTTCACCTCCTCCATGTAAAGGTTGGCACCATAGGTGAAACTGGAGATCCCATAGCACATCATGTTTTTGCTTATAGAACTTATCCCTGTATTTGAAATAGGTGGTATTCAGGACAAGTTCAACAAGTAACACACCTGTTCTGGGTTGAGATCAGTTCTGCTGGTAAGAGTGCTGTCTTGGCCCAGCCGTTTTCTCACCATGTCAACAGCCTCCTTGGTGGGTATACAAGTGAAGAGAGATGTCACATCATAGGACACCATAGTTTCTTCTACATATGGGATGGTGAGGACCTAAAATCGCTAAGTCCTCACCCTGGGTACTTTCCCTAACTCCTGCACTACTTACCGCAAAATCTGCTTCGCGATCGCTCCATTCCTCCTCTCTTCCTGCTTCAGTGACAGATCGCGAGGCAGCCAATAGGAAGATACGCTCTGCAGGAGGCGTGTCTTCCAATGGCTGCCTCGCGACTGTCACTAACAGTAGAAGAGAGGTGGAACAGGTGTGATCGGCGAAGCAGATTGGGGTAAGTAGTGCAGGAATAGGGAAAGTACCCAGGGTGAGGACTTAGCGATTTTAGGTCCTCACCCTGGGTACTATGCTGCAGTGGATCAGGGAAAAGGTGAGTATAATTGTCCTTTAATGTCAAAATAGTTAAATGACAGTTAAATCGATGTTAAAGTGGTACACTTGTTTCGATATTGAAAATTATTGATAAGTGATACTTGTATACCTAGATATTGTCTAAATGTTAATGTAAATGTATTTTAGAGTTTTTAATATCGTTAGATGATAAGTACGTGTCTGTAGTTATAAAGTTCACTGTTGACACTACTTCCTAAAAAAAGGTATCTACTGTTTGTTTATTCCTGTTTGTTATGTATAATTTTATTCATAAAGCGCCACTTGGGTACAAAAGAGCTGTACATTATAAAACATATCGTAAATTAATGTTTTTTATGATGTGATTCAAATTTTCACAAATAATGATATTAAATTATTTAGGAAACAACATATTCATCCTTCAATGATATGGTAATATAGTGATGCGTTATATATTAAACACTGAATTCAGTGTAGTTTTGAGTTAGGGGACATCGGGTCAAGATCTATCTACACCAGGAGTGACAATGCCAAGAGATGCAGAAGCTTAATAAAGCTATAAAAGAAACTATAACAGAATAAGTTCATGCCCAGGAGTAGCTAAGACAAGTTGATATTGCCTGCATGGAAAAAAGTTGATCTGAATGTAAGAACTGCTTACAAGTTATAGTTTGTTTGTGGATTTACACAGCGTTTCGGGGTCCTCCCCCTTCCTCAGGTGCACCTGAGTATCAAATATGCTTGGAAAAAGACTGAAAAAGAAGAACTAAGCTGTGAATGGAACTTGAAATAACTACTTTTATAATTCCGTTGCATAAGAAGGAATTAGAGGGACTTCGGGGGCGGGACGTTGGAGCGGCCGCATTTTAACAACAGCTCGAGTAGCCTGGAGCTATGAAAGAAAAAAAATCTGAAATTTTATCTAAACTATTTGAGGCAAAGAAAGGCAACAAAACTCCCAAACACAGAGAATCCTTACCAACCCCTGAATACTTCCTTAACCCACATTTCCCCGAAGTGCTAGCGGAGATGATAAAGCGGGTGGGCCCACCACGAGAACTCAAACACGCAATACAGGTACCTCTTGAGATAAAATACACGCAGAGACTGTGAGTTGCCCACCAAAAACCACCTACTCATCATAGGCGGGGGCTCGGGGCCCACAACATCCGAAACCCTAACCCAACATCAATTAATACCAGTCCCCTTGGATCCCTCTGTATGTCACCAAACTCAGAATTTTGTCTAATTGTCAACCTAGCTCAAACTAGTTGTACAAAAACAAACTCTCAACAACTCATAAGCTAACAAGTTTAGATGTATAAAAACTTATTACAAAACTCTACCTAAGCTTTCTGATGACATCTGACTAGGAAGATAAAGAAAACTTTTAAAAACAAACAAACAAACTCTCATACCAAGTAAACTAATTATTAGTGTCTTAAAAAGTATAACCATATAGTATAAACTTATAGTTATATATGTATGCCTCTCTCCCTTCTTTCCTCTGCTCTCTCCCATACCTTCACCCCTTCCCTTTGACCTTCCCAAACTCATACCTACCAATTGAATAACTAAACTGAATAGTCAATACCCAAATACGTAAAGTGAATTTTGCGAGCCCTAACATATTCCACAAGAATATCATATTAATTGAGGTGACATACCCTACTCCCTCTCTTGACCTACCAAACTCTAGCATGGACAAATTTATTGAAAACTCAATACTGAAAAGAAACAAAAAACCAGACTAACAGGCTCTCTGGGGACATCAAACCCCACACCTCAAGCAGCAACAAAGATAAATCACTACAAACGCCCAAACCACAAAGACACACCTAAAACCCCAAACAAATCGACCTTCCACCCCTGGAAGAAAATGTTTGTCGACCGAGGGAGAAACTAATCCCTACACCATGGAATCATATGCAACTGACTCTACCCAGGCAAACAAAATAGCGCAGAGGTTTCAACATAATGATGCCCCTGCTCGACAAACGCTACACTCTTCCATTTCATCAGTTCTATCCCAAGTCACCGAAAACACACAAAGAATCTCAACCACTTTATCACCCAGGACATGGTGAATGCCTTGGATAAACTCCACACCATAGTGAACTCCAAACAGAAAGAGTTCACAGATTGGGTCCTGAAAACAGACAAACTACTGAAAGACCCCGACCAGAATTTTTGAAATTGTGGATTTTAGAGACAAGGTACAGATCCTACAAGCCCATCGCAAATGGAAACTCTGGAAGTCAGCAACCACAGACTCCTTATATTTCAGGATTTCTCAACAATAGTAGCACAAAAGGAAAGCTTTCAACCCACTCTGTCAATATCTTCATGACATAACTTAAAATTCCAAATGCTCTACCCAGCCAAATTAAGGGTAACCAAAAATGGTAAAACCCAGCTGTACACCACCCCGGAGGAAGCCTCAATCCGATTCCTTGGAAACAACCAAGATAGACCAGATATCACCAGATTCACTAGAGGCAGAAACCCACCAAAGCCATACGCACAGCAATAGCTGCCATTGTAGCCCCACCAACAAAACTCACCCAGGGGATTCTGCTGAGCCTAGATGCGGACAAGGCTTTCGACAGGGTCTCCTGGGAATTTTACACAAAATTTAGCTAAACGCAATTTTGGCCCGAACTTTACTAGATTAATCAAATTCCTCCACAGAAACACCAACACATCCCTACTAATAAACAAATCATCTCATGCCATTACAAACCCGCAAAGGCACAAGACAAGGCTGCCCACTTTCACACATTAGTATTCAAACTTAGCATTGACCCATTACTTAGAACCCTATCCAATAACACACAATTTACAGGAATTAAAATTGGGGAGATGGAGTTGAAACTATCGGCATATGCAGATGATGTGTTGTTATTTATCTCCAAACCATTACACTCTATACCACGGATAATGAAGGATCTGACCTATTTCGGGAAACTGTCTGGACTACAAATCAACTATAACAAATCAGAGGCACTTTCACTCAGCTCAGGCCAGCCACCAAATTGGTCACGCAGTTTCCCCTTCAAATGGGCCACCTCCTCTAAAACATACCTGGGAATATCCCTTCCCAAACACATAAGCGATCTATACTCTAAAAACATCCCCCCACTCATCTTAAAATTGACAAACACGCTGACAGCATGGCAAAAATCCCCTTTCCTTTACAGGATGGGCTATCTTATAAAAATGATATATTCCCTAAACTGCTTACCTCTTACAAACTTTACCAATATTCCTATCCCACAAAGACACAAAAACACATAAACACCATGTTTCGCTAATACATCTGCATAATAAACCCTACGTATCTGCTATAACATCCTACACTACCAAAAATAGAGGAGGAATTGGTTTTCCAAAATCAAACTCTACAATATAGCATTATCTCTTAGAATAGTCAGAGACTGTCTGCACGCCTCCTCACACTACACACGAACAGTTTAGATCATCAACTCTGTACTTCCCAATCATTGGTCTCAATGCTACAACACACGATATATGGATCTGCCAGAGAGAGGCAGGACAACCCACTGTTAATGTCAGGCTGGAAGGCATGGCACAAATCACGCACTATAATGAAACTCAACCAACTCCACTTACTATGGCTCCCATATATAAACCAAGGTTTCAGGAGGGGGGGCCCACCCAATTTTCTATATTTGGGGGAAAAAGGGAATAAGAACAATCCGAGATCTGACAGACACTAGCACCCATTGTCCCATGTCCTTCCCACAAGCAAAAAATAAATTCCCTATCCTGGGAACAGGGTTTTTTCATTTTTACAAGCCAATAGGCTACATTACAAAATCCATCTCTCCTTTAAGTGACGCAGATTGGAACAATCCTCTGGATACGCTCTAAACTCTCCAGAACAAAGTCTAAACTCTCTGTCTAACTATCATAAACTACTACAACACATACAAACACACAAATTACCCACCAAAATAAAACCGATGGAAGCAAGATATACCCACCATGACGAAGAAGAAACCTCACAAGAGATAATTAACCTACACAACAAAATATCTCCCCGCAAGTTCATATAATGAAAGACACTCAAGCTATTACATAGAGGCTATATGTCACCACACAGATTGGGACGTATCAGGAATCTGACTCAGACCATGTGCCCAAAATGCAAAAACCCCAAAAAGACCACTGCATGTGGTCTTGTCCAGTGATCAAAATCAACTTTCCACACAACACTGGTCAACTATGTCCTTTCACACCATTCTGGGCGATCTTTGGATATGCTACTACACAATCATCCCGTAAAACAACAGGAGCAAAAAAATACTCCTAAACATATCAGCCCGCAGAAGGAAAACCATACTCCAACAATGAATAGAGCCCACACAACCATCCATGAAACTGTTCAAATCTAAGCTAACATTCGTGTTCCGAATGGACTCCGTGGAAGCGACCACGAATAAAGAAACAAAGTCAAAAATTTTTTACACTCTGGGAGAGTTACATCAAATCCTCCAATACACATCAAACAACATATCCATGACTGCTTCCAACAACAGTATGGTATACAGAACAGACCCAATGCCACAATCCCCCCATCTCTTACAATAAATATACCCATATGTCGACCCAGCGCGTATTCCCCCCCTTCAAAGGTTCGATACTCAATGAAAGGCAATATCCTTTACCATATACGAATTAACCCTTATTACCCGTAACCCAATCCCCAGCGACAATACAAATGCAATATCTATTATCTATGACAAGGCATAAAGTTAAATTAATTTAAAGTTAAAAGGTTTCGCCATAGAGCGGTATTGTTATATTATAGTTATAAAAATTTGAGAATAATACCATGTATATTGAAAATTTTTTAAATATATAACCTGAAAACTCAAATAGCCAACAGTACCGTCAATGTATATGCTAACTCATTTGTTCTCTTTTCCTTTATATAACTAGAACACTGAAATTATTTATATAGTCTTTATTCTTCTATTGACTATGTCAAGCAATATATGATGTAAATGTTTGTCTTGAATTCAGTAAAAAAAGAATGACATTATAATACTACTTTATGGACAATGTTTCAAATTCAAGATCAGGGTAGTGTCTCTAATAAGGCAGCCCGCAGAGCTTACTCTCAATTTGTGCATACTCACGAACCCACGATTTTCCCTACTGCCTTCGTGCAGGCCCTGCTCTAACCTATAGGGTAAGTGGGGTAATTATCTGTGTGTGCAGAGCTGGGCACATTCTATTTTCAAGTAGTGTGAGTGAGCTGGCCATTAGGGTGTTATGCACCAATCTGTGTGATCTGGCATTAGGGCATCCTAAGTAACTATCTGTGGGATTTGACAATAGTGCATATTTGTGTGCCTAAATGTGTGATCCTGGCATTAGGGCATGTTATATATACCTATCTGTGGGAGCTGGTAATAAGGGCATCTTATAGAGTATGTACTATCTGCATGAGCTGGGCATTAGGGCACCTAAATGTAACTATTGTGGGTCTTGACAATGTGCTAGTAGTGTGCCTAAATGTGTGATCCTGGCATAGGGCATGTTATACATCTGTGGAGCTGTAATAAGGGCATCTATAGAGTATGTACCTATCTGCAAGCTGGGCATAAGGGCAACTTGGTTAGATTAGTAGGGCAATGCTGACAGAATCTACCTTGACGTGGTGGCAGGCTAATCTTAATCTACAGAAGTAGTTATGATGTGGATAAATGTATTTTTGAGGAACTGTATAAATACCGCCATGATGTGGTAAAAAAGACCAAATGTCTAACCATGTCCATTCCTGGAGCCACACACACCTAACCCTGGTTGCGGTGGCACACTTCATGGTGCTAGTGGTACATAAGGGCGGCTTTCAAAAGTTTGGCTCAGGTGGCAATTACCCTAGAGATGCCCCTGTTCAAGACTATTGAAGATCTATGGACTTTCCTGATGGACTTTCATTGTACCGTATATACTCGAGTATAAGCCGAGGTGTTTTAGGTTTAAAAAGTAACCTAAAAACCTTGACTCGGCTTATACTGAGTCACAAGGAACTTACCTGCAATCCAGAGGTAGCCTGGGGGTTGGGCTGGGGGTACTGGGGGGAGGGCTGGGGGGACAGTATTGCCATGCAGACACCCACATTACCTTTTTACTATAGGTGGTTGGAAACTACAACTCCCAGCAACCAAGCATGCTGGGAGTTGTAGTTTCCAAACATCTACAGTGGAAAGGTATTAGGGTGGGGGACAGTATGCCATACAGTAACCCCCAATACCTTTCTACTATAGGTGGTTGGAAACTACAACTCCCAGCAACCAAGCATGCTGGGAGTGTAGTTTCCAAACATCTACAGTGGAAAGGTATTAGGGTTACTGTATCCCTCGGCTTATACTCGGGTCAATCATCTTTTTAATTTTTGAGGCAAAATGGGTGCCTCGGCTTTACTCGAGTCGGCTTATACTCGAGTATATACGGTATTTAATTCTAGGTATGTTGTTTGCAAAACAATGTGCAGAGGGGGACCTTTGAATCCAGTAAATAAAAGGGATAATCATTTTGTAAAGAGTTTAACAAAACTTGTATTGTATGCACAACTGTCTTGCACTCACAAAGTAGTAGAAGTTATTTTGGGAAAAGGTCATCAGTAACATTAGTTGTGACCATTATTGAACTTTTAAAGTGTAAGCCACCACAGAGGTATATAACCTGTCAGGATTCAGACACAATTTGGTAGGAAGGGGGTAGGGAGGCAGAGGTAAGCAGACATACATGTTACATACAAACACACACACTGCCATAGTTGATTTAGTGTAAAGTTCAATGCATACTGCACATGTCTTGGAAAGAAAGCGATATGCACACATAGTTAGGCAGGAGCTCATGACGGGGCAGGCTCTGGGAGAGAAGGTAGTGGGAGAATAGAGGGAGGGGGGGGCGGGGTTAAAAGAGGGACAAGGGCTTGGAAAGGGTTAAGAAAGTGGCGGGAGAAAACTGGAGAATAGGAGGGGATAATAAACTGAGGCCATTTCAAAACTAAAGGAGAATAGTGGAGCACAGTTAACTAATGGCGCTTACTAACCTTCAAACTGGAGCGACTCTTGGACCGATACGTCAAGGAGCACGATGTGGAGAACAGTGGATTCAGGACCTATGGATCAGCCAGACTTGCAGCCATCAAACCCAAGTCCGTCTCGGGAAGGAACAGCTCCAATCCCAGTTACGTCTAGGCCAGCCAGGCCTAGAAGGACTAGGCCACCACAGAGGTTGAGCCCCTCCACGAGTCCGATTCCAGGAGACGTAGGCTACGCTCTGCATCAACTCATCATCCACGGTCGGGAGATTGCGGCTGTTAAAGGCATCCGGTAGCCCCGGCCCCTCAGAGATCCCGGACGGCGATACCAGGAGGAGAAGTGCATTCCCACTGCAGTTCCGTCAGCGCAGACATTACAGCAGCGACTTCACAAATGGAGAACTTGGATGCGCTCCACAGGCATCGGGTTCTTGCGACACTGGGGGCTGTCCTTCTCACGGCACCCACTGTGGTTTCGAGTGGGTCAGCTACTACAGTCTTAGGAGACCTAGAGGGACCGTAGGAACATTGGAATGAGTGGTGGGTCTGGCCCGGACAACCACTTCCTCTGCTTACTCCTCAAAGGGGGGATTGGATATCGGGCGTATCCTCCGTACTCCTGCCCAATCAGGGGTGGGATTCTGCCAGGCCTCTGTGGAGGAAGGCAGCAGCGCTACAGGAGGAATTCCAGGATCAATACAGGACACAAGACCACAGCTTCCTTCGGGACCTCAGCCACTATAGCATCAGGTGAGACTCTGAAGTTGTTTGATTCTGGGCGAGGTGGGGTTAGGGAGAGTTAGACAACTTTTTACAAGGTTTAAAAGTTATTAGGTAGATGGGAAGCTTCACAAGGAACTTCCGTCACAAGTTGGGGTATGGAGGGCAACAGAAAATGTATTGGGAGAGGGAGGGAATGATTCAGACTCGTGGACTGAAAACATTTGGAGGAGTGGCGCTTCGTTAGGACAACAAGGTGCGGGAAACCCTGTAGGTGTTCCCGAGGGTCTGTTGGGAGGATTAGAGAATTCAGAAGTACAGTTGGTACTAACGTATCTACTACAGGCAGTCTAGCGTTTGGACAGCCACAAAAAAAGGAACGTGGTCAAAATGTTAGCTCGCATGGGTTAAGGGGTTCTGGCCCATTAGTACCTATGGTGACAGACTTGGAAGTTACAAAAAAAGGGGTGAGGCAACCAGAACGGTCTATATCTGATCAGGCTTGGAGCACCACCTATGTGTGCTTAGAAGGTCCATTGGGGGCCCACCTTAAACAAGAAATCAAGGAAAGATTTGGCAGGGGAGTATATAGATATTTTTACACTATTCCATTAGAACGCTTTAACATTGATAAATGGGAAAAGGCAAAGAGCATAGGAAGAGGAAGAGAGGATCGCAGGAGGTATCGGCTTATTCCCGTCTTTCAACAATTGGCTTCAAGCCTTTTGCATCTAGGAAGCATACTGGGACAAAAACATCCAGAGCTTTGTTCTGGCCTTTTCTGTTACGTGGAAACTATAGGTGAGGCTCATCGTGTCTATGGCCTGGCTTAGGTACGATGAGCAATTCCGTCAGAGGATGGCTGTACGAGCCAATGTACAATGGGACACACAGGGATATTGGCTCTGGATGAAGATAATGGTAGCCTCCAGATCCCTATCATCTTCAGGTACTTCTCAGCCTCTGGCTCGTCGGGCGCAGGAAAAAAGGGATTATGCTGTCATACAACGACAGCGTCTGTCGTTGGGGATCATCATGTCGCTTTCGACATGACTGCACAGTATGCGGTGGGTCCAATCACCCAGCATTTAGATGTTTTAGGAGATCACGGCCAGGCACTAGTGGAAGCGAGGTTTTTGGAAAAAGGGATGACGCCGGTGAGGCTAGAAGAAATGCGCCCATTTCTAAATAAGTATCCGTCTTCTAGTGCAGGGCTTTGAACAAGGTTTTATTATTCCTAGGATAAAGTTGGGGGTTTTCATCCAGATCAAATTTAAAATCAGCCAGGGACAAACCTTTGGTTAGTGAGAGAAATTTTTTTAAAGGAAGGAAGCTCGGGGCAGAATGGCTGGCCCCTTGTTCTGAGTCCACCATTACGGGGAATTACGTCTTGCGTCATGGTATTGGGTCTGGTGCCCAAAAAAGAAGCTGGAAAATTTCGCATGATCCAACACCTTTCTTTTCCAGAGTGCTCATCTGTGAATGACGGCATTGATGAGGAATGGACGAAGGTCTTATATACCTCTTTCGATCAGGCACTGAAATTGGTTCGTCGGCCGGGAGGGGGCACTCATGGCAAAGGCAGATGTCGAATCGGCATTTCGCTATTGCCGGTCCATCCTGATAGCCTTCACCTTCTGGATGTGCGGTAAGAGATGAGATCTTCATTGATCGCTGCCTTCCCATGGGTTGCTCCATTTCCTGTGGCCTATTTTGAGCTTCAGTTATTCCAGAGTGGGTAGTTCGAGAGGAATCAATAATACTTACCGGATGATTTTTTCATTGTGGGCCCTCCAGACTCAAGGGTGTGCACCTATTCTTTAGAGATTTTAAAAAGAGTGTTTTTTCCCGATTTGGGGTGCCATTACAATTAACAACAGACGACAGGCCCTAAAGCAAATGATATTTTAGGCATAGAAATTGACGCAGTGGAGATGGTGAGCAAACTGCCTAGCGCTAAGATGATAGAACTCAGGAATAGTTGCAGGAGGCCTAAGGGCCAAAAAGTTAACTTTACGGCAGGTGCAGTCCTTACTGGGCAACTTTCGTTTGCCTGTCGCATTACGCTATGGGAGATATTTTGTAGAAGGTAGCGCTATCGACGAAAGAATTGCGAAGCCACACCACTTCGTTCGATTAACAAGACACATTAAAATGCTTGTGAAGGTTCTCATTCATCCAGGTCATGGTATATCTGTTGTATTCAATTAGATCAACTGGACTTGAAATGTAGTTCTTGAAGACGTTTCGCTAGTCATCCGACTGGCTTTCTCAATTCAGAATGACTTGTACAAGAATCTGTGGCAATTATGTACCCTGGAAAATACCAATTAGCATATCACAGCCAGGTGTTAAGGGTGTGATTAGATAGTGGCTAAGAGGTGTTATAGGAACGCCCAGAGTAAGGTGTTAAAACAGCATTGTACATGGCAGACAGTTGGTGTCGAACCCCCCCACCTCTATTTAGGCTTGGTTTCTTTATTTTCACATAAATGGCCTCCTTAACACCTCTCTTGAACCAGTCACGTTCCTTCGCCAGTATGTTAACATTACAATCTTCAAAGGTATGTCCTTTATCCTTAAGATGCAGATACACGGCTGAGTCCTGACCCGAGGAATTGGCTCTTCTGTGCTGGGCCATACGATGCAGTGGCTGTTTGGTCTCCCCCACATACAATCAGAGCATTCTTCACTGCACTGCACTGCATATATGATGTCGTTTCTTGTGTTTTGGTATTGGGTCTTTTTGTTGCTGCCTCAGTGTGTTGTTCGGTTTAAAGCAGACAGGGATACGATGTTTTTTGAAAATTCTTCTTAATTTCTCGGAGACCCCTGCTACATATGGGATGACCATGTTCTTTCTCCTGTCTTGCTTTTCCCCTTCACTGTTGGTATTCGTGTTCTTTTCTTTCCTTCTACTTCTTTTGACAAAGGCCCAGTCTGGATATCCACAAGTTTTAAGGGCTCCTCTGAGATGTTTCATTTCTTTAGCCTTCGCCTCTGTGCTAGTGGGGATGTTCTCGGCTCTGTGTTGCAGGGTTCTGATGACACCCAGCTTGTGATCTAAAGGGTGGTGGGAGTCAAACATCAAATACTGATCTGTGTGTGTTGGTTTTCTGTAAACCTCTACTTCCAGTTTACCATTTTCCTTAACTTCTACCAAGCAGTCCAAGAAAGCCAGTTTGTTGTTTTGTACCTCTTCCCTTGTGAATTTAATGTTTTGGTCCACCGCATTAATGTGTTCTGTGAAAGCTTGTACTTCCTTCTGGTGGATTTTAACCCAGGTGTCATCAACATATCTGAACCAGTGGCTGGGTGCTATGCCCTTAAAGGTATTAAGCGCCTGTGTTTCTACCTCCTCCATGTAAAGGTTGGCCACAATAGGTGAAACTGGAGATCCCATAGCACATCCATGTTTTTGCTTATAGAACTTATCCCTGTATTTGAAATAGGTGGTATTCAGGCACAAGTCCAACAAGTAACACACCTGTTCTGGGTTGAGATCAGTTCTGCTGGTAAGAGTGCTGTCTTGGCCCAGCCGTTTTCTCACCATGTCAACAGCCTCCTTGGTGGGTATACAAGTGAAGAGAGATGTCACATCATAGGACACCATAGTTTCTTCTACATATGGTATGGTGAGGACCTAAAATCGCTAAGTCCTCACCCTGGGTACTTTCCCTAACTCCTGCACTACTTACCGCAAATCTGCTTCGCCGATCGCTCCATTCCTCCTCTCTTCCTGCTTCAGTGACAGATCGCGAGGCAGCCAATAGGAAGATACGCTCTGCAAGGAGGCGTGTCTTCCAATTGGCTGCCTCGCGACTGTCACTAACAGTAGAAGAGAGGTGGAACAGTGTGGATCGGCGAAGCAGATTTGGGGTAAGTAGTGCAGGAATTAGGGAAAGTACCCAGGGTGAGGACTTAGCGATTTTAGGTCCTCACCCTGGGTACTATGCTGCAGTGGATCAGGGAAAAGGTGAGTATAATTGTCCTTTAATGTCAAAATAGTTAAATGACAGTTAAATCGATGTTTAAAGTGGTACACTTGTTTCGATATTTGAAAATTATTGATAAGTGATACTTGTATACCTAGATATTGTCTAAATGTTTAATGTAAATGTATTTTATGAGTTTTTAATATCGTTAGATGATAAGTACGTGTCTGTAGTTATAAAGTTCACTGTTGAACCTACTCTCCTAAAATTTAAAGGTATCTACTGTTTGTTTATTCCTGTTTGTTATGTATAATTTTATTCATAAAGCGCCACTTGGGTACACAGAGCTGTACATTATAAAACATATCGTAAATTAATGTTTTTAATGATGTGATTCAAATTTTCACAAATAATGATATTAAAATTATTTAGGAAACAACATATTCATCCTTCTAATGATATGGTAATATAGTGATGCGTTTATATATTATAACACTGAATTCAGTGTAGTTTTGAGTTAGGGGACATCGGGTCAAGATCTATCTACACCAGGAGTGACAATGCCAAGAGATGCAGAAGCTTAATAAAGCTATAAAAGAAACTATAACAGAATAAGTTCATGCCCAGGAGTAGCTAAGACAAGTTGATATTGCCTGCATGGAAAAAAGTTGATCTGAACTGTAAGAACTGCTTACAAGTTATAAGTTTGTTTGTGGATTTACACAGCGTTTCGGGGTCCTCCCCCTTCCTCAGGTGCACCTGAGTATCAAATATGCTTGGAAAAAGACTGAAAAGAAGAACTAAGCTGTGAATGGAACTTGAAATAACTACTTTTTATAATTCCGTTGCATAAGAAGGACATTAGAGGGACTTCCGGGGGCGGGACGTTGAGAGCGGCCGCATTTTACAACAGCTCCGAGTAGCCTGGAGCTATGAAAGAAAAAAAATCTGAAATTTTATCTAAACTATTTGAGGCAAAGAAAGGCAACAAAACTCCCAAACACAGAGAATCCTTTACCAACCCCTGAATACCTTCCTTACCCCACATTTCCCCGAAGTGCTAGCGGAGATAAAGCGGGTGGGCCCACACCGAGAACTCAAACAGCAATACAGGTACCTCTTGAGATACAATACACGCAGAGACTGTGAGTTTGCCCACCCAAAACCACCTACTCATCATAGGCGGGGGCTCGGGGCCACAACATCCGAAACCCTAACCCAACATCAATTTAATACCAGTCCCCTTGGATCCCTCTGTATGTCACCAAACTCAGAATTTTGTCTAATTGTCAACCTAGCTCAAACTAGTTGTACAAAAACAAACTCTCAACAACTCATAAAGCTAACAAGTTTAGATGTATAACAACTTATTACAAACTCTACCTAAGCTTTCTGATGACATCTGACTAGGAAGATAAAGAAAACTTTTAAAAACAAACAAACAAACTCCTCATACCAAGTAAACTAATTATTAGTGTCTTAAAAAGTAATACCATATAGTATAACTTATATGTATATATGTATGCCTCTCTCCCTCTCTTTCCCTCTGCTCTCTCCCATACCTTCACCCCTTCCCTTTGACCTTCCCAAACTCATACCTACCAATTGAATAACTAAACTGAATAGTCAATACCCAAATACGTAAAGTGAATTTTGCGAGCCCTTAACATATTCCACAAGAATATCATATTAATTGAGGTGACATACCCTACTCCCTCTCTTGACCTACCAAACTCTAGCATGGACAAATTTATTGAAAACTCAATACTGAAAAGAAACAAAAAACCAGACTAACAGGCTCTTCTGGGGACATCAAACCCCACTACCTCAAGCAGCAACAAAGATAAATCACTACAAACGCCCAAACCACAAAGACACACCTAAAACCCCAAACAAATCGACCTTCCCACCCCTGGAAGAAAATGTTTTGTCGACCGAGGAAGAAACTAATCCCTACACCATGGAATCATATGCAACTGACTCTACCCAGGCAAACAAAATAGCAGCAGAGGTTTCCAACATAATGATGCCCCTGCTCGACAAACGACTACACTCTTCCATTTCATCAGTTCTATCCCAAGTCACCGAAAACACACAAAGAATCTCAACCACTTTATCACCCAGGACATGGTGAATGCCTTGGATATAACTCCACACCATAGTGAACTCCACACAGAAAGAGTTCACAGATTGGGTCCTGAAAACAGACAAACTACTGAAAGACCCCGACCAGTAATTTTGAAATTGCTGGATTTCAGAGACAAGGTACAGATCCTACAAGCCTATCGCAAAATGGAAACTCTGGAAGTCAGCAACCACAGACTCCTTATATTTCAGGATTTCTCAACAATAGTAAGCACCAAAAGGAAAGCTTTCAACCCACTCTGTCAATATCTTCATGACCATAACTTAAAATTCCAAATGCTCTACCCAGCCAAATTAAGGGTAACCAAAAATGGTAAAACCCAGCTGTACACCACCCCGGAGGAAGCCTCAATCCGATTCCTTGGAAACAACCAAGATAGACCAGATATCACCAGATTCACTAGAGGCAGAAACACCACCAAAGCCATACGCACAGCAATAGCTGCCATTGTAGCCCACACCAACAAAACTCACCCCAGGGGATTCTGCTGAGCCTAGATGCGGACAAGGCTTTCGACAGGGTCTCCTGGGAATTTCTACACAAAATCTTAGCTAAACGCAATTTTGGCCCGAACTTTACTAGATTAATCAAATTCCTCCACAGAAACACCAACACATCCCTACTAATAAACAACATCATCTCATGCCCATTACAAACCCGCAAAGGCACAAGACAAGGCTGCCCACTTTCACCATTAGTATTCAAACTTAGCATTGACCCATTACTTAGAACCCTATCCAATAACACACAATTTACAGGAATTAAAATTGGGGAGATGGAGTTGAAACTATCGGCATATGCAGATGATGTGTTGTTATTTATCTCCAAACCATTACACTCTATACCAGCGATAATGAAGGATCTGACCTATTTCGGGAAACTGTCTGGACTACAAATCAACTATAACAAATCAGAGGCACTTTCACTCAGCTCAGGCAGCCCACCAAATTGGTCACGCAGTTTCCCCTTCAAATGGGCCACCTCCTCTAAAACATACCTGGGAATATCCCTTCCCAAACACATAAGCGATCTATACTCTAAAAACATCCCCCCACTCATCTTAAAATTGACAAACACGCTGACAGCATGGGAAAAATTCCCCCTTTCCTTTACAGGATGGGCTAATCTTATAAAAATGATATTATTCCCTAAACTGCTCTACCTCTTACAAACTTTACCAATATTCCTATCCCACAAAGACACAAAACACATAAACACCATGTTTCGCTAATACATCTGGCATAATAAACCCTCACGTATCTGCTATAACATCCTAACACTACCAAAAAATAGAGGAGGAATTGGTTTTCCAAATATCAAACTCTACAATATAGCATCTCATCTTAGAATAGTCAGAGACTGTCTGCACGCCTCCTCAACCTACACACGAACAGATTTAGATCATCAACTCTGTACTTCCCAATCATTGGTCTCAATGCTACACACACGATATATGGATCTGCCAGAGGAGAGCAGGGACAACCCACTGTTAATGTCAGGCTGGAAGGCATGGCACAAATCACGCACTATAATGAAACTCAACCAACTCCACTTACTATGGCTCCCATATATAAACCATCCAGGTTTCCAGGAGGGGAGGGCCCACCCAATTTTCTATATTTGGGGGAAAAAGGGAATAAGAACAATCCGAGATCTGACAGACACTAGCACCCATTGTCCCATGTCCTTCACACAAGCAAAAAATAAATTCCCTATCCTGGGAACAGGGTTTTTTCATTTTCTACAAGCCAATAGCTACATTACAAAATCCATCTCTCCTTTAAGTGACGCAGATTGGAACAATCCTCTGGATACGCTCTTAAACTCTCCAGAACAAAGTCTAAACTCTCTGTCTAACTATCATAAACTACTACAACACTATACAAACACACAAATTACCCACCAAAAAATAAACCGATGGAAGCAAGATATACCCACAATGACAGAAGAAACCTCACAAGAGATAATTAACCTACACACAAAATATCTCCCCGCAAGTTCATATAATGAAATGACACTCAAGCTATTACATAGAGGCTATATGTCACCACACAGATTGGGACGTATCAGGAATCTGACTCAGACCATGTGCCCAAAATGCAAAAACCCCAAAAAGACCACTGCATGTGGTCTTGTCCAGTGAATCAAAATCAACTTTTTCCACACAACACTTTGTCAACTATGTCCCTTTCACACCATTCTGGGCGATCTTTGGATATGCTACTACACAATCATCCCGTAAAACAACAGGAGCAAAAAAAATACTCCTAAACATATCAGCCGCAGCAAGGAAAACCATACTCCAACAATGAATAGAGCCCACACAACCATCCATGAAACTGTTCAAATCTAAGCTAACATTCGTGTTCCGAATGGACTCCGTGGAAGCGACCACGAATAAAGAAAACAAAGTCAAAAATTTTTTACACTCTGGGAGAGTTACATCAATATCCTCCCAATACACATCAAACAACATATCCATGACTGCTTCCAACCAACAGTATGGTATACAGAACAGACCCAATGCCACAATCCCCCAATCTCTTTACAATAAATATACCCATATGTCGACCCACGCGCTATTCCCCCCCTTCAAAGGTTCGATACTCAATGAAAGGCAATATCCTTTACCCTATATACGAATTAACCCCTTATTACCCCGTAACCCAATCCCCAGTGACAAATACAAATGCAATATCTATTATCTATGACAAGGCATAAAGTTAAATTAATTTAAAGTTAAAAGGTTCCGCCATAGAGCGGTATTGTTATATTATAGTTATAAAAATTTGAGATAAATACCATGTATATTGTAAAATTTTTTAAATATATAACCTGAAAACTCAAATAGCCAACAGTACCGTCAATGTATATGCTAACTCATTTGTTCTCTTTTCCTTTATATAACTAGAACACTGAAATTATTTATATAGTCTTTATTCTTCTATTGACCTATGTACAAGCAATATATGATGTAAATGTTTGTCTTGAATTCAATAAAAAAACATATATATATAAAAAAAAAAAAAAAGAATGACATTATAATACTACTTTATGGACAATGTTTCAAATTTCAAGATCAGGGTAATGTCTCTAATAAAGGCAGCCCGCAGAGCTTACTCTCAATTTTGTGCATACTCACGAACCCACGATTTTCCCTACTGCCTTCGTGCAGGCCCTGCTCTAACCATAGGGTAAGTGGGGTAATTATCTGTGTGTGCAGAGCTGGGCACATCTTATTTTCAATGTAGTGTGAGTGAGCTGGCCATTAGGGCTGTTATATGCACCAATCTGTGTGATCTGGGCATTAGGGCATCCTAAATGTAACTATCTGTGGGATCTTGACACATGTAGGGCATCCTAAATGTAACTATCTGTGGGATCTTGACAATAGTGCATATTATGTGTGCCTAAATGTGTGATCCTGGCATTAGGGCATGTTATATATACCTATCTGTGGGAGCTGGTAATAAGGGCATCTTATAGAGTATGTACCTATCTGCATGAGCTGGGCATTAGGGCATCCTAAATGTAACTATCTGTGGGATCTTGACAATAGTGCATATTAGTGTGCCTAAATGTGTGATCCTGGCATTAGGGCATGTTAATATACCTATCTGTGGGAGCTGTAATAAGGGCATCTTATAGAGTATGTACCTATCTGCATGAGCTGGGCATAAGGGCAACTTGGTTAGATTAGTAAGGGCACATGCTGACAGAATCTACCTTGACGTGGTGGCAGGCTAATCTTAATCTACAGAAGTAGTTATGATGTGGATAAATGTATTTTTGAGGAACTGTATAAATACCGCCATGATGTGGTAAAAAAAGACCAAATGTCTAACCATGTCCATTCCTGGGGAGCCACACACACCTAACCCTGGTTGCGGTGGCACACTTCATGGTGCCTAGTGGTACATAAGGGCGGCTTTCAAAAGTTGGCTCAGGTGGCAATTACCCTAGAGATGCCCCTGTTCAAGACTATTGAAGATCTATGGACTTTCCTGATGGACTTTCATTGTACCGTATATACTGAGTATAAGCCGAGGTGTTTTAGGTTTAAAAAGTAACCTAAAAACCTTGACTCGGCTTATACTGAGTCACAAGGAACTTACCTGCAATCCAGAGGTAGCCTGGGGGTTGGGCTGGGGGTACTGGGGGGAGGGCTGGGGGGACAGTATTGCCATGCAGACACCCACATTACCTTTTTACTATAGGTGGTTGGAAACTACAACTCCCAGCAACCAAGCATGCTGGGAGTTGTAGTTTCCAAACATCTACAGTGGAAAGGTATTAGGGTGGGGGACAGTATGCCATACAGTAACCCCCAATACCTTTCTACTATAGGTGGTTGGAAACTACAACTCCCAGCAACCAAGCATGCTGGGAGGTGTAGTTTCCAAACATCTACAGTGGAAAGGTATTAGGGTTACTGTATCCCTCGGCTTATACTCGGGTCAATCATCTTTTTAATTTTTGAGGCAAAATGGGTGCCTCGGCTTTACTCGAGTCGGCTTATACTCGAGTATATACGGTATTTAATTCTAGGTATGTTGTTTGCAAAACAATGTGCAGAGGGGGACCGTTTGAATCCAGTAAATAAAAGGGATAATCATTTTGTAAAGAGTTTAACAAAACTTGTATGTATGCACAACTGTCTTGCACTCACAAAGTAGTAGAAGTTATTTTGGGAAAAGGTCATCAGTAACATTAGTTGTGACCATTTATTGAACTTTTAAAGTGTAAGCCACCACAGAGGTATATAACCTGTCAGGATTCAGACACAATTTGGTAGGAAGGGGGTAGGGAGGCAGAGGTAAGCAGACATACATGTTACATACAAACACACACACTGCCATAGTTGATTTAGTGTAAAGTTCAATGCATACTGCACATGTCTTGGAAAGAAAGCGATATGCAACAATAGTTAGGCAGGAGCTCATGACGGGGCAGGCTCTGGGAGAGAAGGTAGTGGGAGAATAGAGGGAGGGGGGGGCGGGGTTTAAAAGAGGGACAAGGGCTTGGAAAGGGTTAAGAAAGTGGCGGGAGAAAACTGGAGAATAGGAGGGGATAATAAACTGAGGCCATTTCAAAACTAAAGGAGAATAGTGGAGCACAGTTAACTAATGGCGCTTACTAACCTTCAAATGGAGCGACTCTTGGACCGCATACGTCAAGGAGCACGATGTGGGAGAACAGTGGATTCAGGACCTTATGGATCAGCCAGACTTGCAGCCATCAAACCCAAGTCCGTCTCGGGAAGGAACAGCTCCAATCCCAGTTACGTCTAGGCCAGCCAGGCCTAGAAGGACTAGGCCACCACAGAGGTTGAGCCCCTCCACGAGCCCGATTCCAGGAGACGTAGGCTACGCTCTGCATCACTCATCTCCACGGGTCGGGAGATTGCGGCTGTTAAAGGCATCCGGTAGCCCCGGCCCCTCAGAGATCCCGGACGCGCGATACCAGGAGGAGAAGTCGCATTCCCACTGCAGTTCCGTCAGCGCAGACATTACAGCAGCGATTCACAAATGGAGAACTTGGATTGCGCTCCACAGGCATCGGGTTCTTGCGACACTGCGGGGGCTGTCCTTCTCACGGCACCCACTGTGGTTTCGAGTGGGTCAGCTACTACAGTCGTTAGGAGACCTAGAGGGACCGTAGGAACATTGGAATGAGTGGTGGGTCTGGCCCGGACAACCACTTCCTCTGCTTACTCCTCAAAGGGGGGATTGGATATCGGGCGTATCCTCCGTACTCCTGCCCAATCAGGGGGGGATTCTGCCAGGCCTCTGTGGAGGAAGGCAGCAGCGTACAGGAGGAATTCCAGGATCAATACAGGACACAAGACACAGCTTCCTTCGGGACCTCAGCCAACTATAGCATCAGGTGAGACTTGAAGTTGTTGATTCTGGGCGAGGTGGGGTTAGGGGAGAGTTAGACAACTTTTTACAAGGTTTAAAATTTATTAGGTAGATGGGAAGCTTCAAAGGAACTTCCGTCACAAGTTGGGGTATGGAGGGCAACAGAAAATGTATTGGGAGAGGGAGGGAATGATTCAGGACTCGTGGACTGCAAAACATTTGGGGAGTGGCGCTTCGTTAGGACAACAAGGTGCGGGAAACCCTGTAGGTGTTCCCGAGGGTCTGTTGGGAGGATTAGAGAATTCAGAAGTACAGTTGGTACTAACGTATCTACTACAGGCAGTCTAGCGTTTGGACAGCCACAAAAAAAGGAACGTGGTCAAAATGTTAGCTCGCATGGGTTAAGGGGTTCGGCCCATTAGTACCTATGGTGACAGACTTGGAAGTTACAAAAAAAGGGGTGAGGCAACCAGAACGGTCTATATCTGATCAGGCTTGGAGCACCACCTATGTGTGCTTAGAAGGTCCATTGGGGGCCCACCTTAAACAAGAAATCAAGGAAAAGATTTGGCAGCGGGAGTATATAGATATTTTTACACCATTCCATTAGAACGCTTTAACATTGATAAATGGGAAAAAGGCAAAGAGCATAGGAAGAGGAAGAGGAGGATCGCAGGAGGTATCGGCTTATTCCCGTGTCTTTCAACAATTGGCTTCAAGCCTTTTGCATTCTAGGAAGCATACTGGGACAAAAACATCCAGAGCTTTGTTCTGGCCTTTTCTGTTACGTGGAAACTATAGGTGAGGCTCATCGTGTCTATGGCCTGGCTTAGGTACGATGAGCAATTCCGTCAGAGGATGGCTGTACGAGCCAATGTACAATGGGACCACAGGGATATTGGCTCTGGATGAAGATAATGGTAGCCTCCAGATCCCTATCATCTTCAGGTACTTCTCAGCCTCTGGCTCGTCGGGCGCAGGAAAAAAGGGATTATGCTGGTCATACAACGACAGCGTCTGTCGTTGGGGATCATCATGTCGCTTTCGACATGACTGCACAGTATGCGGTGGGTCCAATCACCCAGCATTTAGATGTTTTAGGAGATCACGGCCAGGCACTAGTGGAAGCGAGGTTTTTGGAAAAAGGGATGACGCCGGTGAGGCTAGAAGAAATGCGCCCATTTCTAAATAAGTATCCGTCTTCTAGTGCAGGGCTTTGAACAAGGTTTTATTATTCCTAGCGATAAAGTTGGGGGTTTTCATCCAGATCAAATTTAAAATCAGCCAGGGACAACCTTTGGTTAGTGAGAGAAATTTTTTTAAAGGAACGGAAGCTGGGGCAGAATGGCTGGCCCTCTTTCTGAGCCACCATTACGGGGACTTAGCTTGGTCTGGTCATTGGGTCTGGTGCCCAAAAAAGAAGCTGGAAAATTTCGCATGATCCAACACCTTTCTTTTCCAGAGTGCTCATCTGTGAATGACGGCATTGATGAGGAATGGACGAAGGTCTTATATACCTCTTTCGATCAGGCACTGAAATTGGTTCGTCGGGCCGGGAGGGAGGCACTCATGGCAAAGGCAGATGTCGAATCGGCATTTCGGCTATTGCCGGTCCATCCTGATAGCCTTCACCTTCTGGGATGTGGGTAAGAGATGAGATCTTCATTGATCGCTGCCTTCCCATGGGTTGCTCCATTTCCTGTGGCCTATTTTGAGGCCTTCAGTTATTCCAGAGTGGGTAGTTCGAGAGGAATCAATAATACTTACCTGGATGATTTTTTCATTGTGGGCCCTCCAGACTCAAGGGTGTGCACCTATTCTTTAGAGATTTTAAAAAGAGTTTTTTCCCGATTTGGGGTGCCATTATCAATTAACACAGACGACAGGCCCTAAAGCAAATATGATATTTTAGGCATAGAAATTGACGCAGTGGAGATGGTGAGCAAACTGCCTAGCGCTAAGATGATAGAATCAGGAATAGATTGCAGGAGGCCTAAGGGCCAAAAAGTTAACTTTACGGCAGGTGCAGTCCTTACTGGGCAAACTTTCGTTTGCCTGTCGCATTACGCTATGGGGAGAATATTTTGTAGAAGGCTAGCGCTATCGACGAACAGAATTGCGAAGCCACACCACTTCGTTCGATTAACAAGCACATTAAAACTGGGCATTAGGGCATCCTAAATGTAACTATCTGTGGGATCTTGACAATAGTGCATATTATGTGTGCCTAAATGTGTGATCCTGGCATTAGGGCATGTTATATATACCTATCTGTGGGAGCTGGTAATAAGGGCATCTTATAGAGTATGTACCTATCTGCATGAGCTGGGCATAAGGGCAACTTGGTTAGATTAGTTAGGGCACTGCTGACAGAATCTACCTTGACGTGGTGGCAGGCTTAATCTTAATCTACAGAAGTTATGATGTGGATAAATGTATTTTTGAGGAACTGTATAAATACCGCCATGATGTGGTAAAAAAAGACCAAATGTCTAACCATGTCCATTCCTGGAAGCCACACACACCTAACCCTGGTTGCGGTGGCACACTTCATGGTGCCTAGTGGTACATAAGGGCGGCTTTCAAAAGTTTGGCTCAGGTGGCAATTACCCTAGAGATGCCCCTGTTCAAGACTATTGAAGATCTATGGACTTTCCTGATGGACTTTCATTGTACCGTATATACTCGAGTATAAGCCGAGGTTTTTAGGTTTAAAAAGTAACCTAAAAACCTTGACTCGGCTTATACTCGAGTCACAAGGAACTTACCTGCAATCCAGAGGTAGCCTGGGGGTTGGGCTGGGGGTACTGGGGGGAGGGCTGGGGGGACAGTATGCCATGCAGACACCCACATTACCTTTTTACTATAGGTGGTTGGAAACTACAACTCCCGCACCAAGATGGCTGGGAGTTGTAGTTTCCAAACATCTACAGTGGAAAGGTATTAGGGTGGGGGACAGTATGCCATACAGTAACCCCCAATACCTTTCTACTATAGGTGGTTGGAAACTACAACTCCCAGCAACCAAGCATGCTGGGAGTTGTAGTTTCCAAACATCTACAGTGGAAAGGTATTAGGGTTACTGTATACCCTCGGCTTATACTCGGGTCAATCATCTTTTCTAATTTTTGAGGCAAAAATGGGTGCCTCTGCTTATACTCGAGTCGGCTTATACTCGAGTATATACGGTATTTATATTCTAGGTATTGTTGTTTGCAAAACAATGTGCAGAGGGGGACCTGTTGAATCCAGTAAATAAAAGGGATAATCATTTTGTAAAGAGTTTAACAAAACTTGTTATGTATGCACAACTGTCTTGCTTACTCACAAAGTAGTAGTACCAAGTGTGCGTTCCTGTGTCTGTGTGGTTTAAGTGGGAATGTTTTTGCATTAGACCATACAACTAGCTTTTGATGCTTATGTCTGGTTGCCATTGGAAAAAAAGGGTAGATTAGGTTTTTGAGTGTTTTTAGTAGGTGTGTGTGCAACCTGTATCTGTGGGGGTATGTTTTTGCTTGTATGACAATAAAAGTGAAATTTTCCCTGCAACATGGATGAAAACTACAAAGCTCAGAATTTACAGCACAGATGTAGTTGCGGATTGTAAACCATCAGATGACCACAGACAGGTATCCTCTGCCTAAAACAAAATTTCTTACTATAAACTAACTTCTAGATAATACATGACATGCCTTACTATATTTATTAAATATTTTTGAAGGCAATTATACTTACCTTCCCTCGCTCCGCTCCTCTTCCTATGTTTCATGTTTTCCTACTCAGGATGGGTACCCCGTAGAGTCCTCACCCCTGGGTTCGATTGACTTGAGCAATATACTTACAAGTATATACAAGTCCAATGAGTGCATTCTATAAGATTGCCCACCTTGTATATTTTGGTGAATCGCACATAGGCAATTACAATGTATAGAAGTGCTATTGTATCGAAATTTCTAAAAGAAAACAGACTTTTATTAAAATGCGTGATGTGGCTAAAAACAACAATACATACCACAATAATATGAAACTGTTTGACAGTACTGTCTCACCCATCAAGGTGCGAAGTAGCACTCCACTAGTACAAAAGGTAGTAGTGTCCTTCGGTGAAACACTGACATGCAAGCAAGGTATGTTTTAGTTTTTAAGTTTTATTGAAACAATAATGAGAACACATTCATATAAATATGTTACATACTTATTCACTTTAAAAGGAAAGAATATGTATACAAAATATTAGAAATTTCTAAATTTAAATCTATAAAACACTTTTCTCCCTTCCTTTTTGTTCCATACAGCACAATCAATAGCAAAGGCACTGCTCATTCAGAGTTACCATGGTTTAAGGACAAATGCATAGAATCATCATACCCTGCCAGTGGGGGGCACAATTATATTTCTTCAATTCCACTGTGGGTAAGACCACCCCACAGTTGGAACTGAAGAAATATAATTGTGGGTCACAAGCTTATGATCCTCTCACTACTAAGTGTCTGCTGGAACACACACCACACAAATATCTAGCGATCACTAGAAGATTCCACTGATCCTATGTGTTATATGCTACAATTGTGGATACACACGTCTAAACCGATCTCCTGTTATTCTGTATAGGGAGGATTATTAGTTTAAACCACACATGTAGAGCCTATGTTGGCACCCTGTAGCAACAGAACCAACAGATATTTAGTTTCCAAGGCCGATGGTGGAATTTTGTCTTCATTAGGATTGGTAGATTGCTTACCACATGGCCAATAATAGGCTTATACCAGTTGATGGACCTGATGGGGGGTGTCTCTTATCTTTACTGTTTGTACCCAGCTTTTTCTCCTCATACCCAAAAATGCTCAAGTGTGCTTCACAATAGGGAAAAAAAGAGAAATTACCCATCACTACTTTTGTATCACACTGAGCTGTGTAAAGCATGGGTTGCACTAATGCAGTGGTGGCCAAGTGAATAGTGAAAGGGCACACATGCAGCTCCTGACCCACAACAGGCTGCCAATCAGAAAAGATATAACCTTGCTCTGGTTCTTCCTTAAAATCACACCCACATCTGCATTAACTCTGCCCAACCCACAGGAATTTCCCCAAGACTTGCCTACTACCAATCACCTATAGCAACAGGCTACGTAGTGAAATTTTATATTGACTATAAACCGTATGATGTTCATGTTAATAGGCCGAATGAAATAATTCTGTGAAATGAGGAATGTTTATGATGGATTGTGTTATAATTTAAGTTTAACTTTGACCCTTTAAAAAAAAGTTAACTTAAAAAATGATCGACAAAAACACAGAGAATTTTTACCGGCTTTCAAGACGAATTTGATAGAAACCGATTGTTTGACCAATTTTTTCTCCTCTCTCTGCTGCAACTCTTTCAGCAACAGCACTACTGCAGACAAGCGTCTTGGCTGGGTGCAAATATTCGACATGGTATCCCATTCTTGTGGCAATCATCAAAGGAAACTGAGGTATCTGTTAAACAAAAGCAAGAAAAAAATTAACACTCTTTGCTAGAAAAAGGCCAAACAAAGCATTGCCTTTTTAACATACATACACTGTTACTTCAACACATAAAAGTTAATGCTAAAAATGCTTCTAGAATAATGAAAGTAGCTATACAGTAAATAGAATATTCTACCTCAAATGCTCTTAATGGCAGCTAAAAAAAACATTTTAGTATCTGTTTATTTCTGTTAGATCAACTGTAGTTAAGGACATTATACTCACCCTTCCCCTCCTCTTCGTCGGCGTTGAGGCCAATAGGAAGGCACACTCTGCAATGAGCGTACCTTCCTATTGGCCTCGTCGGGCAAGGGAGAGGAGGGGCGGACCTACTAGAGCATGTTTTCAGTAATGCTGTGCTTCAAGTTACCAAACCCAGGGTGAGGACCTAGCGGTTCAGGTCCTCACCCTGGGTAAAAGGTCTGACCTAAGAAGGGAGCGGAGGAAGGTGACTATAATTGACCTTAAAGGTCAACTCCACCCTTATAGGAACATCTTTTAGGAAAAATGGCCTCTTTTAAATATGTTGTATATATCATATTTTATCCTATGAACTCATAACTGTATGCCTGATATGCTTTTGGATGCCTCACTGTACTGACCTGGGCATGCTCACAATGGCAAAGACGGGATTAACATTGTCATTGGCTGTGATGTCAACTGTCAAATCCATAACTGACAGTTGCTAACTGGAAGAACCAGAAGCAGAAACAGGGGAAACAGGACATTGTGCAGGATTTTTCAGGTTAGACTTATATACACTTCAGGTTTTAAAGGGCAACTATAGTGAAAAAAAAACTTTGTCTGTATACAATGTATAGATACTTAGTATAAGCTGCCTTATTTTCATGTTTCTGTGTGGCTTCGTTTCTTCACACTGGCAGAAGTTTGTACCGACTCTGTAGTCCCCTCCCCTCTCTGTCTACTCTCCCCCTCAAGCAGTGACGGCTGTATACGAGTCCGAGCATTGTCAGTTGAAGGACTTTAAATGAAGTGCTGACATCCTGTTGACCCCCTCCCTTCCAGAGCTAGACTGCAAGCAATCAAAGTGTGGAAATAAGTAGCAATATGCTGAAGGGAGGGGCAGAGGGGGAGAGAGGAGGACAAGTGGTGCTGAGATTCTTTACATTAAGTTACTGAACTCTGCCTGTTCTCTAACTTTGCTAATTGTTATTTACTTTTCTAAAGTTTCATATCTCTCCCCTGCTTAGCTGAGATCTAATCACTGAAGAGAGTCAGTGTAACACAGCTTGTAGTGAGAGACCTTCACAAACACATGACACTGCTGGTTTTCCTGATACATTTCAGTTGCTTTAGTCCTATATATTTCAAACATACACTGTATGTCTTGCTTGGTATATAGTCTGTTTACTGTATTATATATACTGTATTAGTTTTCCATTTGATCACTGGTTTTGTATGTATATAAAGATATTTCTTTGGGGGGAGGGCTGTTTTATAGTGTGTTATGCTCATATTACTGGTTAATGGTTTATTGATTGTGTTTAGCACTACAGCATTTGACTATATGTTGCACATGGTACATATAGTGTGGGTGAGAGAGTGTGGTGTACAGTACTGCATGGGAGCTTTGGTTGTGTGGGTGTGTGCCTTGAGGATGACAGATGAGGTGTAGCAGCTCCTTTAAATCACAGCATATTCAAAGGCTTATATCTCGGGGACTATGTAGAATTTAAAGAAACTAAAGGTACCCTGGTGGATGGGATGACTTATAGGATACATTAGAAGAAATTTAAAAAAACAATTTTCTCACAATATTTGCCCTTTAATGTTTAGGGTTTCTAGAGGTGATTTACCTGTAATGTAAATTTCATTTTGGTCTTGCCCTTTAAAGGGCATGTACACTGAAAAAAATAGTTAAAATTGCCAATCTATTTCAAATATAGAAATAAGTTTTACACACGAAACGTGGTCCGCTAAGGGATATCCAATTTCACACATCATGGCAAACCTTTACATGGAGGAAGTGGAAACAAAAGATCTTAACACATTCAAAACATTGCAACCAGTCATGGGTCCAGATACGTGGATGACACCTGGGTACAATAAATCCCCCATAAACAAGAACAAACTATCACGACAACCTTAATGCTGTGGACCAAAACTTTGCATGGGAAGACAAACTAAACAACATACTGGCCTTCTTTGGACTGCTTGGTGTAAGTTAGGGACAATGGTAAACTAGCATTAGAGGTTTACCGAAATCCACCCCACACAGACCAGTACTTGATGTTTGACTCCACAACACATTAAAAGGGATTTCAGTGCAAATACATATGCCTTTTCATCTCAATGACCTTAAAGGACAAGTCCAGCCCTAAATTGAAATCTTACATACGGTAAATCACCCCTCAAAACTTTAAACGGTAATAGTTGAAACCTAAATATATAAATCTAACCTGAAATCCTGCACAATGTCCTGTTGCCCCTGTTTCTGCTTCCTGGTTCTTCCAGTTGGCAACTGTCGTCTTTGGATTTGCAGTTGACTTCACAGCCAATGTCTGAATGTTAATCCCATCTGCCACTTCTGAGCATGCCCGCTCAGTACAGGTTTCTAAATTGCTCAGTTTCAATGAGGCATCCAGAAGCATATATATCAACATATTTTAAAGAGGCCGTTCTTTCTAAAGATGTTCTTATGAGGTGGAGTTGTCCTTTAAATCTGCCAATTCATCATTTTGTGTGTATAAATAAATGTACCGAAATACTGGTTTCTGTTTGCAGAACCTCTAGAAGAGACCGTTATGGTCTTGCCCTTGAACCCAGCGTCTGGGTTGATTCAGTTGCTCATTTAGGGATCTGAGCATCTTTGACCCACCCAACAGCCAATCAGTAAAATAACTGGTAGAACATTCCTAAGATGTGGTGCATCCTGGGAAGAAGGACCGTTAGAAACCTGAAGTTGTCAGCTCACTAAATGTCAACAGCAGGGAATAGCAAAGGGTATGAATCAACAACTGATTTTTCAAAATGGGAGAGATATATGTAGAATACCTAAGAAGGCATTACCAAACTACCAATTTAACAAATATTGATAATTTCCACTGAACTGTCCCTTTAAATCACAAGCTGGTTGTAATCAAACCCTACAACACCGAGCAGAGAACATCCCCCTAACACAGAAACCTTTATGAATGTGTTGATTGAGACCAGGTGGCTGCTCTGCAAATCTATTCTTGAGGCTTCCCCATGAGCTTGCCCATGAAGCTCCCAGACCCTGGTAGAGTGAGCTGCAACTCCGCAAGGAGGAGCAGCACCAGCTTCAGTATAACATCTTGAGATGACACTCCAAATCCATCACGCAAGATTAAAGGCGACGCTCTGGAACGTTTTGATAGGCCGTTAGGAGGATGAACAGCTCTTGAGGAACAAAAATTCCGTTCTGGAGATGTAAATCCGGAGAGCTCTAACTACATCCAGTGAGTGCAACCTCTTTTCTTGACTAGAAACTGGCCGAGGATATAGGGCTGGGACGATGATTTCCTGACTTAGTGAAAGGAGGAAACGACTTTAGGTAGAAAAATTGGGTGAGGCCGAAATAACTGCCTTATCCCTGTGGAGGAGAGAGATAGGATGGTTTCCACCAAGGTTCAAAGGGTGGTCCTTGTAGAACTTGAAGAACCCAGGGAAGATCCTAAGGTTTGTACGACTGTCTGCGTGGGGGACAATGTGAGCCACCCCTTGTAAAAGGTTTGCACATCCTTTTGTGATGCACCAGTCCGCTGGTGAAAGAATTGACAAGCTTGCAATCTGAATCTTCAAGGCATTAGGGACAGTCCCTTATCCAATCCTGCCTGTATGTAAACAATGCAGTCTAGAATGGACGAATTTCCTAGGGAAAACCCTCTGGAAGAGGTCCAAGATATGTACTCTGCCAATTCGGTGGTAGACTTTTTGCGGACGACATTTACGCGCGCCCATCAATGGTGGGGATGACCGATAAGTGAATGCCTCTCTTCCTCAGAATGGAGGATTCAATAGCCACACCATCAATTTAGATCCGGTGGAAGACTGGACCCTGAGAAAAGAGGTCTGGATGGAGGGGTAGGGCCATGATTCGTACGTGGACATTCTTAGGAGATCTGTGAACCAAGCCCTTCACGGCCACCTGGGAGCTATAAATATGGTCGTGGTCCTTTCCAACTTGATCTTTTTTAGTACATGAGGAATCATGGCTATTGGAGGGAAGGAATACATAACTGAACCGCCATGAACCACCAGAGCATCTATGAGGTGTGCCAGAGGACTTGCATTCTCGCACAAAGAGGGGAATCTTGTGTTGAGACGCAACGCCATGATGTCTATTCTCCGGGGTTCCCCACCGACGAGTCAAATCGAGAAAACTTCCTGAATGAAAGTCCGCTTCCACAAAACTTCTACAAAAGGAGGCTAGGTGGTATTCCTCCTCAACACATGTGTACCGAAGGGGATTAATGAGGATTTAGACTGGACTGTGTTTATCTAAATCATGATTATTTTTTATTTAAACATAGGACTATATCCTTGTGAAGGTTCTCATTCATCCAGGTCATGGTATATCTGTTGTATTCATTAGATCAACTGGACTTAAATTTAGTTCTTGAAGACGTTTCGCTAGTTATCCGACTGGCATTCTCAATTCAGAATGACTTGTACAGAATCTGTGGCAATTATGTACCCTGGAAAATCCCAATTAGCATATCACAAGCCAAGTGTTAAGGGCGTGATTGGATAGTGGCTAAGAGGTTTATAGGAATGCCCAGAGTAGTGTCAAAACAGCATTGTATCTAAGAACAGTTGGCTTTCTTGGACTGCTTGGTAGAAGTTAAGGAAAATGTAACTGGAAGTAGAGGTTTACAGAAACCAACACACACAGATCAGTATTATGTTTTGACTCCCACCACCCTTTAGATCACAAGCTGGGTGTCATCAGACCCTGCAACACAGAGCTGAGAACATCCCCACTAGTACAGAGGCGAAGGCTAAAGAAATGACACATCTCAGAGGAGCCCTTAAAACTTGTGGATATCCTGACTGGGCCTTTGTCAAGAAGTAGAAGGAAGAAAAGAACACGTATACCACACAGTGAAGGGGAAAAGCAGAGGAGGAGGGAAGAACATGGTCATCCCATATGTAGCAGGGGTCACCGAAAATTAAGAAGAATTTTCAAAAAACACTGTATCCCTGTCTGCTTTAATCCGAACAACACACTGAGGCAACAATTGGTACATCCGAAGACCCAATACCAAAACACAAGAAAAGTGACATCATATACGCAGTGCAGTGAAGAATGCTCTGGTTTGTATGTGGGGGAGACAAAAAGCAACTGCATCAACGTATGGCCCAGCACGAAGAGACAATTCCTCGGGTCAGGACTCAGCCATGTACCTGCATCTTAAGATAAAAGACCACCTTTGAAGATTGTAATGTTAACATATTAGCAAAGGAATGTTACTCTGTTCAAGAGAGGTGTTAAGGAGGCCATTTATTATTAAATAAAGAAACCAAGCCTAATAGAGGTGGGGGGTTCGACACCAACTGTCTGCCATATACATGCTGTTTTGACACCTTACTCTGGGCGTTCCTATAACACCTCTTAGCCACTATCCAATCACCCCTTAACACTTGGCTGTGATGTGCTAATTGGGATTTTCCAGGGTACATAATTGCCACAGATTCTTGTACAAGTCATTCTGAATTGAGAACCAGTCGGATGAACTAGCGAAACGTCTTCAAGAACTAAAATTCAGTCCATTTGATCTAATTGAATACACACAGATATAGGACTATATCCACTTAGTTATGAGCAACTGTCCCTGTCCCTGGAGTATTGAACCCAGGTCTGAAATGTTCTACTTGGACATCGGATAAGAGGACACTCATTTGGGCATCTTTATCTCGTAAGACGTTTTCTCAGGGAGCATCAATTTTTTCTGAAGTAGAATAAATACTTCACTTCTGAAGAATCTATGATATGGCTGCCAATTGGATAAAAACATCGTTGTTGGATTACGACCTGTAGGATTTCTTGAACATATATCTGTTCTGGCCTTCCTAAAATACAGGAAACTAGAATGTATTAAAGATATAAAGAAAAATTCCCCTCTCTGGACTTTTTTCTGGACTTCGCTTCATAGGGTCTTTGTGGATGCACTTTTCCACCTTAAATAGTTAATTTGGGCTTTTAGTATGGGAGAGATCATTGAGATACTCCCTTGGTATAGTATTAACTTTTTTTACTGCATTTGCTTTATATCAGTTGACTATGTCTAACCATTGCATTAATACTGTTGTTTGACCGGTGTGAGGGAGAGTACTAGTGTTTTTAAATATATTTTTTATTTGTGTCCCATCAACAATTATATAAGGATGTATTATTATATATTCAGACAGAGTTTTGGAGTCTGTCTTTAATGCTCTCTTCATTTTTCAATTGTATTATCCAACTATGCACTTGTACTCACTGTGTAGTTATTTTTTTCAGTGGCCCTGATCACCCTCCTTTTAAACCGATGCCTTTGTTCATGAGGGTCCCGATAACTGCCCCCCATCCTGACAGACTTGTGTCTGTGAAATCACCATCCACGGGGGGTAGGCAGAGAATGTTCCCTTTCTGAAGATTGCAGTCTTGTGTCCCCAGAGACCTCCATATTTGTGTGGTAAAGGGTCATGAGAGCTAGGGAGTCCAGAGATATTTTCCAAATTGTCAACATGTGGCGTTTAAGCGGGTGTAGATGAACACTGCATATGGGACCTGCCTGGATTGCTGATATCATCCTTCCCTACTAAGTAGCACGGCTTGACGGAGATCCAGGGTTTTGCAAGGGTCTGGCAGGCTAGTAGCTTGAGCGCTTGTATCTTTTCGGAAGGAAGGAGAATTTGTTGTCGGGAAGTGTCAAACACACACCCAAAATGTCATATGATGGGCTGGATGAATGATGACTTGCGAGGTTTGACAATCCAACCGAAGGAGGTTAGGGTTTGAGCGCAGTTTTTACATGTGTTGAGGCCAGGGCGAAGGATGGTGCTTTGATTAATAGATCGTCTAGGTAAGGCGGGAGGAAAATACCTTGCAGGCGAATAAAGCTGCCTGACATCACCTTGGTGAAGACCCGAGGGCCAATGCAAGGCCGAAGGGAGGGCCGTGAACTCATGATGCACTTTCCCACTGCGAATCTTGAAAGCGATTGTGGCCCTGCCAACCGGAATGTGGAGATAGTGTCCCTCGCCATACTGGACACCTACGAAATCTACCGGCTCTATGGCCAGAATGACTGATTGTAACGATTCCATCTTGAAATGGACCTTCCTGACATACACGTTTAGCTCTTTTAGGTCTAAGACCAGTTGGAAAGTTCCGTCTTTGTTGGGAACTAAGAAGAGGTTTGAAATAGAAACCTAGAAACCTGTGAGGAGTAGGGACCGGAACTATTACTTTGGACAGCATTAGAAGGGCTATAGCTTGATTTAGGGTTTGCAGTTTAGATGGGGCTCTGGGCAGGTGTGGAGGGAAAGAACGTCTTGGGGGACGAGAATTAACCCCATCGATATCCTTGAGAGATAACGTACATGAATCTGTGGAGGGTGGTTCCACACTTCCTGAAATTTTTTAGCCGTCCTCCACACAAGATGAGGGGGATAGTCATGCCGGTTTTGGTTTTCCTCCCATAGGGTGAAGGACCTCCTCCTATTGTTACAGGGTCGTTGGTAAAATGGTTTGTCATTTTGGAGGGGCCTGGGCCGATTGCTCTGCAGTTCTTGGAGTGGAGCGGAAGGGCGAAAGGAGGGTGCCTATGGAGGTAGGTAAGAAGAAAGTTTTGGGGAAGAAATCATTTTTTCCCCCCCATTGCTTGAGATATTTTTTCTAGTTTGGGCCCAATAGCTGTCCTCCCGAAAGGTAAGACTGGTTAGGGCCTTCTTTGAAGCAGCATCGGCTGCCCAAGCTTTCAGCCATAGGACCCTTCAGGTCACCGTCACGGAGGCGGAAGCTCGAGCGATAAGGCGGCTGTGATCTAGAGCTGCATCTCCAATGTAAACCGCCGCGTCTGATAAATCCTGAATTATGTCTAAGATGGGACTTGGTTGGATCTGGGCAGATATCTTGGTATATTGGTTGAGCCATATTTCCATAGCTTTTGCCATCCAAACAGAGACAAAAAGTGGGTCTTAAACAGACCCTGAGGCTGTAAAGGATATTTTTAGTAGCGCCTCAATGTGACGATCGTTTGGATCTTTGAAAGTCACACTTTCGAAAAGGGGGATGGTAGTGGCTCTGGAATGTCGGGCCACTGGAGGTCGACTGTAGGAGGGGAGGCCCATCAATCTATGTCTGCCTTGGGGAAGGGAACATGTGTTAAATAACCAGTACTGATGAGGCCGGCACTCTGGGTTCTTGTAGAACGAATCTTATCGTTGATCGTTAGATGGTAATTGAACTGATGTCTTTTTCCACTCTAGAAAAAAAGGTTTTGAAAGTGTCCTCTTGGGATTCAGCACCCTGAATGTTAAAAACAGAAAGGACTGACCTGATAAGTGAATCGACAGCCTCTGGAGTAAAGTGGTTTGTGACTCCTGTTCGGAAGTGCCGTTCGCCGTCACCTTCCTCTGTGATCTCATCGTCCTCTTGAGAGAATCCTCCGTTAAACAGGATGTCATAGATTCCTGTGGCCTGGTAAGTCTGGAGTCTCTGTCTGTAGTCACAGCTGTCCGGATTGGAGGATCTGTGAGATATAACAGACAGGAAGGACATAAAGGCCGCGCTAGTGATTTAGCCCAAGCTTGTTCCTGCTCCTGAGGGGGCCCCTGAGGAGTTGGATTCTGAGTATCCTGCGGCAGATGTTTTCGCGAATCTAAAGATTCCATAATGGCCTTAGCCCATTCTGGCTCTTGACTACTAAGTCAGTGGGCCAAGAGGAGGGTCATTTGTAGCGTTACAGAAGCGCACCATGGACCAGATTGGCCTGCACATACATATGATACTGCAACCGTGGGTGTTTTATTCCCCTTCTGACGGGACGGGAGCGACCGCTTTCTGGCCATAGATAGAAAGAAGGAAGAGGGAAAAAAAAAAAAAAAAATTTACCAGGAAAAAAAACACCCCCAATTGTTAGTCCAGAAACAACTGAGCTGAACGGCAAAAGCCCGGAATAGGCAGCTAGGGAGAGTTGAGCGCACTCAAGAACTTTTGGAGGAGAGCGGACCGAGCTGAATGGTAGCCGACGCACTGTCAGACACAAGGAGAAACCAAAGTCCGGCCTCCGCGACGAGAAGAAGTCGCGCTAAAGTAAAAAACGCAGAGGCCAGTGTGAGGAAGCTGCAGCCCCCGATGACTGAAGGGCCTTACCTGGGTTAGGGCTGTCTAATTGATGTCGGATCAGGTGAATGCAGAGCTAGGAGACTCCAACAGTGGTAAGAGAAAGCTGTTGAGCTCCGATGTAGCAGTTGAGCCTGAGACCTTGCCATACTTGGTAGAGTTCAAGGCAAGTTAAAAAGCACCACAGAGAGGGGGGTGCTGCCCTAGTTTGTGTGTCCAGTGCAGTGGACGGGTTCGAAGGGTTACCTTGAAGCTGTTCCATAGTAGTAATTTTTGCATATCAGGTGTGGGAAACGCCAGGTCTGTGTTCCCAGAGTAGTAATTTTGCACATCAGACGTGGGGGACAGCCAGGTCTGTGTGATATCCAATGGGAAACGCGTGAAGGGTTTACCTTCCAGCGCTCCTAGAATTGCTATAGAAGAGGAGAGTAGTCCAACCTCCTGAGCGGACAGTTCAGCGTCCTGAAGCAGGCTGCTGGTGCTGAAGAATAAAAGGTAAGGGGAGGAGCACCAGAGCCTATGCAAAACTTCAATTATTCAAGTGTCCGCTCCTGGAGGGGAATACTTAACCCCTGCTGTGCCTGGGTCCCCTAAGGCTGAAAGAGAAAGCCAATTCCTCCGGTCAGGACTCAGCCATGTCACATTTCCTCCTCTGTCAATGTATTTCTTGCCTTTTCTATGTATCCATCATTGAAGATTACAATACAGTTAAGTACCCAGAGCCTGTACTTAGTTACTGCCCTCTACCCTCCCCTTGTTAAGCTGCAGACATGTTCAGTTTTAAAGGACATGTCCACCCCCAATACTAAAATTTCACCTACTACTTGTCCCACTGTGCAGTGTTAAAAAAATCCTTACCTTACCTCTCTGCTTGAAATGGTTATCCTGCAATGTCTGTCCAAAGTGAAGACAAGGAGCCTGTCAGTAAGTAAGGAATGGATATTGAAAGGCAGAGAGTTTACGATTGGTTAGCATGACATCTTGCTTGCGAGGGTTGCCACAGTATGGTAATAGGAGCTTGCAGCTAGCTAATTGCTGCCATTTAATAGTCACATTAGGTTAAAACACGATTTACCAAAACAGCACGCAATATACCCAGAGCAGATGCGCTCTGAGTAAATCTCCCTTAATATGACTTTCATACATCAACTCAAGCTTTTCAAAAAAACTTACCTGAGTGGTCTTTCCTGATCCTGTTTTCTCCTACAATCACACTACATTATTGTCCTTAATATGGTGACAATTTCATCTTGTTTCTGAAAGACTGGTAAAGAATGCCTGAAGAATCGAATTCGGAATCCCCTCTCTTACCGGTACTTGAGGAATCCATTGTTCAGACGGCCACTGGACTTGCTCAATTCTCTGCTCTCTGAAAAATAATACAATAAGCACATCCTGCTCAATTCTCTGCTCTCTGAAAATAATACAATAAGCACATCCTGCACTAAGAAAGCCTTATTATATGCAATTAAGGTACACAAACCATACACATGTGACTTTGGTAACAATTCACGTCAGATTCCATCCGAATCTGGAAGTAATTTGCCTGGTTCGCAAATACACAGAATGATTACTCATATACTCCATATATTCTTTATGAGAAACAATCATTCGATGTGGCCATACATGGTCTGAGGTTATTGGCTCCCTCAACTGTAGTAAAGGGAGGCAATAATGTTCTATAGAAAATTGTGGTTCAGACCGATAGTCGCAATGCCTACGGTGGTAATTCATCTGCTTTGTTGACCTATCCATACATATGGGAGATGCACAAAATCCCATCGGATTGTATGACCATCTTAAGAAATTAGGCTTACAATTCTAATCTGTTAAAATCTTATACAACCATAAATAAGCAAATAAATGTACCACGATCCCTATACACGCTTTTTTCCCATGCACTGCAATGCATAAAGCCATAGCTTTCTATGTACCTAACGCAATACTGTAAATGTTTTTGTAGCATTCCTATACAAAAATCAATTTACTTGCTTTTTTTGACCAACATATGTGGCAGATAAAATAGTGCGGAAAACACTTTTCAGCCAATAATTGCATTGAGTGGTGTCTGGTGACAAAATCAGAATTAGGCCCATTTTAAACATGGCGAAAATTACCTAGAGCCATAATATCGTTACATGTATGGTCACCATTAGGTATGGTGGGTTGTAGAGAGAACAGAGGAATGATGAGTGGAAAATAGAGAATACTTTTGTGCCACCAGTGCCATTGATTTTCTGCAGATTTCAAGATAGGGTCGATGGAAATTTTTTCGCCTGACCTAATCTTTGGTATTATTGATAACTGCTCAAATTGGGAAATCGAAATTTCAGCTAATTTATTCTAAATTTCTGAATCAGTGGATATGTTGATGCAGTGTTTGGCCTGCACTAAGCTTGGTACCCACGGATAGTGTCTATTAGAACACACTTAAAGGTTGAGGCCTTTGAGGCTACTAGCCTATAATAAAAGGTGCTCACCCCAGTCAGCTTTCCAATACAAAGTCCGGCTATGTTTAGGCTGTTAGTGTAGACTCTACCACACCAAACTCCCCATGCCGACCCAGGTTTTCAATAAAAACTTCAATCCTTTATTTCGACATAAAACTATGACCTATGAATAAGAATGTGTGTTACGTTCGAAACGCGTCAGGCCGGTTAGCCTGTTTGTTTGTAATCAGTTTTATGTCGAAATAAAAACCTGGGTCGCCATGTGGAGTTTGGTGTAGGAGTCTCACACTAACAGCCTAAACATACGGAATTTGTATTGGAAAGCTGACTGCAGGACCAATAGCGAAGGGTCAAGGGCTGTGAGGCACCTGGACCACCCGCAACGAGGGTGAGTCCATTTTGGTTTTGTGTACATACCTTCACCCATCCGAATTCGGCAGAGGAGGGAGAAGGATGTACATGTTTTTGCCATAAGGATATGGATTATCGAAAACGCACGACTAGGGGTTAATACACCCGAGCCGCCATGTAATATTGAGTGCTATTAGGATACAAGAGCTATTTTTGATATATTAGATACACCAACTTTACACATGTGTTGATTAAAGGGTGGCTTATGTGTTTCCCTACATTGTATATGTTAATCGATGTGCTACCCGTCAGTCCTCTTCCATGGACCAGCTATAGCACAGCAAACAAACGGACCAGGGTGCACACTATAGCAAGGTGATTCTTTTTATTTATGCATCACAAATAGTGTCTGATAATACCCTGACCAGCATACCAATTAATAAATCAAATAAGTCTGTAATGAAAGGCTGGCGCACAATATTATTTACAACAAATTATTTTCTTATTGAAATACACTTGATCGGCCATTACTTATCACACTATCACACGCACTTACAGACTTAACAAAAAAAAGGTTTGAACATTTTTGTTCATTAACAAGGGATTTATCAGCAGATTTAATTGTTCATGTGCAATAGCCCTTAAGGTTCGTATACACGTGATCGCGGGTGCAGAACCACGACACACAATGTGTACGAACGGCCGTTTCAGACGATAATCGTGCCGGCTGATAAGAGTGCCCATACACGGCACGATTATCGAAACGGCCGTTCGATACATTGTGCGTCACATGTGTGTACAAACCTTTAGATGCAAGTTAAAAACCCTACTGTCACATGCAAACACACTAAATTATTCATTAATTCTTAATTGCATTAACAACAACAATATTATGGACTTACCAGCTTCTGCTGCAGCCATTTTCCCTGTTCTGTCTTAGGAAGAAGCTCTGCCCTTTCCTTGTTAGTAAGAGGGAACCTCTGATGAGGCTTCTCATTGTTTGCTTGGAGTTTTGAGCCAGACTGCAGGACATCAGTGCATTTGCAAATTCAGAGCCATCCTTCTTCCTTAATGTTAGATATCTATTTGGACCTTTTCTGAAAATAAGGCATGGCCATGAGTAATCTGATCTAGTACCTTCTTTTTTATGTAAGTTAAATGATAACACCACACTTGAGCTTCTTACACACACACTAGAAAATTATCGGGCCAGTAAGGTGACAAATGACCACTTTGCCTGACAATCTAGCATCTGTACAGGTTTTTTCCAACATCCCCCCAGATCACCAATGTTGGGAATTAAAATCCTTCTCCCACGCCACATAGGGTGTCTGCTGATTGCTTACCCCTCTCCATAAAAGACTAGCAGACAGGCTGCTCAGCAAGCCAAGCAGCTTATCGTTAAAGTAATCATTGATAAATTTGGAACTATAGTCTAGGGCTGTTAGACCAATAAAATAGCTGGGCACACCAGTCTTACAACATTACAACAATGTGTTTATTGTGATGTTTCGGCACACATACTGTGCCTTCTTCAGACAAAAATTTTATCTGAAGAAGGCACAGACCCAGCTACTTTTATTAGTCTACTTACCTTTCTGTATTGGCAACAGCTCTGGAGGCGCCCAGCATTTGAAAAAAAGCACTCTCTCTCAGTGCTATCATTGGTTAAGGTGTGTATGATCGCTACTTCTATTTGACATAGTCTAAAGCTGGGTACACCCAAGAAATAACGATCAGTTGGCCCGAAAAATCGGAGTGTTTTTGGCACATGGTGGCTGCAACCGGGTCTGTCCCGCTTTTCGTCCGATGCCAGTAAATAATGGCCAATCGTGCATTTGACAATGGATTGCACAATCGCACACAGAAAACAAGTCTGCTGTGGCTACTTTAATTTCGGGCCGACCGCTCTTCTTCCAATTAGACAGACTACACAATCGGTAAACACACCTGTTTTCTGTCTGGTGGGTTTGAACAGATACTGCCAAAATGTCATTACAAACCATCATATGGCCCATTTAAAACCTGGTGATCAACCGAAAATTTCAGAAAAATTTGTCTGATATTTCAGCCTGATCAACCATATCTGTAATGATTCAATTGCAATTATCTCTTTAGTATAATATAGAGCTCCACAAAGAGCATAGCCATGTTTATTTTGGTTTTATTTTATTATTATTGTGGATATATATGCGCCAACATCTTTACAATTACATGCTTTACAATCACATCACTCATTTTATATACTAAACAAGAGCTGTAAATATGCACAGGCGCCGGACCCACCTGCTCGCGCATGCCACGTAAGTCCTTCAACCCCACCCACAGGTGGGTCAGTACATACCCCCAACCCCTCAAGGATGAGCGCATGGGGGAAGGGGTTTGCACGCCATGTGAGGGGGGGGGGGGGGAGTTGCGCGGATTGTGGGGATGACGATTCTTTAAAGAATCTGGGGGGTTCTAGTTCTTACTAAACTAACAGGTTTAAGGGCTCATTCACTCTAGGGATGTTTGGTGTGTTGCCCTCCCCTTTCAATTACATTCTACAGGCTCTAACACACAGTAGTTTTATGTTATTCTGGCAAGCAATAACTGATGGATGTCCATTTCACAGCCTCATGTGTGTGGGTTTGATTGGAGTTGTTTGTTGAGCTGAGTATTGATGCCCAATGAGTTACAATAGCTGCCACCACATCTGATTCTTGCCCAGCACAATCCTTCATGTGAACGCAGCTATAATTGTTAGGCACGGAGAGAATTACCGTATATACTCTAGTATAAGCCGAGGTAACTTTTTGCCTCAAAAATCAGGAAAACCTGATTGACTCGAGTATAAGCCAAGGGTGGACAGGACCACTACTGCCTTCTGATTCTGTATTGTTTGAGGCTTTAATGTGCCTTTAAATAGAAAGAAGAATTTCCATACAGTAGCCCCATACAGTAATAGCCATACTGGATTGGCTATTACTGTATGGACTACTGTATGGGAATTCTGTTGTCTATTAAGGGAAACTGAAGCCTCAAACAAACAGAATCAGAAGGCAATATTTTTAACAATATATACCATCCTCTGATTGTATTGTTTTGAGGCATTAGTGTGCCTTTAAATGGACGGTTATACCATACAGTAACCCCCAATACCTTTTCATTGCAGACATTTGGAAACTACAACTCCCAGCATGCTTTAGTTGCTGGGAGTTGTAGTTTCCAAACATCTATAGTGGAAAGGTATGGGGGTTCCTATATGGGATTACTGCCCCCTCCAGAACCACCCCCCCCCCCCCCAGTTCAGTGTTACCTGGGCAGTCTTAATCTTCAGTCATCACCTCTCTGCCAGCTGCCACTCGCTTCGCATCTGCCCACCTGACGTTATTACTTGGCACAGGGAAGTGAGAGTCCGGTAGGAGGTGAGTGGGTTAGTGACTTGGGTATAAGCCAGGTTGGATTTCAGGCTTTTTTTAAGCCTGAAAACCTCGGCTTATACTCATTTATATACGGTATTGTTACAGTATCATATTTTAATGATTGCAACCAAAAATATAGATCGGCCAAAATTTGCCCCCAGTCGATTTAGCCCGTGGGTACCATGCACTGAGCGATAATCACCTTGCTCCGTCTATGGCCCCCATTTGTCAGCTCTTTTACATGCAAAGTTGTGTAGCCTAACAATAGTGAAAAGGATACAACAGGGAGAAATATAGCCATCAAAACCCGACACATTTTTTTGATTTTAGCCAAATGGAAGGTATGCAGTTCTGTGCACACAAAGTAAGGTACTATGTGATATCCATGAGGATGCCTCCAAACACATACAATATACCAAGGTTGTAAAAGTTCTTATTCATCCAGGTCATGGTGTATCTGTGGTATTCAGTTAGATCAACTGGACTTGAAGTTAAGTTCTTGAAGAGTTTAGTCATCCAACACACCCCCCAAAGGAGATGAACTACATAGGAGACAGAAGAAGGGAATTGTCACTATCAAACGAGGAATGGTTGAGAAACTTGTCTAACAGGACCCTGACCGCCACAAATGGAAGTCCTGGCTAAGGGCTTGAACTTTGCCATCACTCCTAAGCCATCCCTGTGCTGGATATTATCAGCGCCGCAGAAGCCCTTAATCCACAATAATAGGTACCACAAGTGAGTGGGAACAACTTCGCCTTAAAGGGGAACTGTGGTCTACAAACAGTTAAGTTTCAATGAAAGGCCATTTCCATTTCTACCTTTAAAACGAGCCATCAACCACCTCTCTCCGTGCTCCACAGCCCAAGATTAAAGAAATGATTGACCAGAAAGTTAAGGTGGGAGGCGTGACGAGACATTCCTAAGGCTTCTCCTGCACAGTGCCCGCCGGCGAGCACAGCCTCCCTCAGTGTGTGAGGGAGACAGGAAGTCCCTCCTCCTCTCTGCTGTGTGAAGTCCAGTGCTGTGTGAGTAGGTAAGGAATCTACAGTCCTTCTTTCCCACTATGTGTAAAACAGCCTTTCAGGCAGTGCTCTCACTCCGTTCACACTCACTCTGCGCTCTTAAAAGGCTGTTTCCACAGAGTTTTCTGTAGACGGGATTTGTGCGCCCGCAGGTGGGGCAGGTTTGCGCCGCCCGCAGGTGGGCAGGGCTTGTGCGGCCGCGGGTGTGTGGGGCTTCTGCAACCAGGCGTGGGCGGGCTTATGCATTCTTATATGGGCGGGGCCAGGGGGGGCTGTAGAGAATGGGCCAAGGGGGCCTGCAACTGAGGGACCATGGTGGCCATGAGTGAGAGGGACCAGGGCAGATTGACTGACATGTTTTCAGAGCAGGAATTGCAGGGGACCTGGTGATGCTGCTGCCATATCACACACAAAAATGCAAATATCTTAAAACTATGCAAAATAAACAATAAAATACATTGCAAAAATTCTCAGGAGAGCAATTCCTATCAATTTACCTATAGTCATTCTTGGACCACAGTTCCCCTTTAAGGTATCTGCAGCCTTAGCCGTGCTAAAGGTGGCCATACATCAGTGCGATATTACTTACCCGACCGGCACTCACGCGAAGTTCCTGCGATCCTGCCAGAACCGTCTCTCCCGATCTTATATCCGGCCGACATGCGATAGCAAAATCCCATTCATTCTGCGATCGCATGTCGGTCGAATATAAGATCGGGAGAGGTGGTTCCGGCAGGATCGCAGGAACGTCGGGTGAGTGCTCGGTCGGGTTAAATATCGCACTGATGTATGGCCACCTTATTGACTATGGTAAATTGATAGCAATTGCTCTCCTGAGAATTTTTGCAATGTATTTTCATTGTTTATTTTGCATAGTTTTAAAGATATTTGCATTTGGTGTGTGATATAGCAGCAGCATCACCAGATCCCCTGCACTTCCTGCTCTGAACCACGTTGGGGTAAGTAATATCGCACTGATTATTGCCACCTTAAGCCTCCTTTATTTAACCTGACAAACAGGATAGAAGAGCCTTAAAAGGGATGTCCCCCTGAAAAAAATGTAGCTAATATTGTACATTACCCCCCCCCCCCCCAAACCTAGCTTTCGCATTACTCACTGATGTACAAAGATGTTCCTGAACTTCCTTAAATGCAATTCAGCTCACCCATCTCCTATAGACTTTGGTTGCCCAGATGTCTGTTCCTGGATATAAATTCAAAATAAAAGTGTGTAGTATAGAGCAACCAATACTCAGACAACCCACAGGTATTGCTATAAACAAACGTGCATTATTGTGTACACCACAACATGTTTCAGACAGTCTAGGTCCTTTCTCAAGTGTGACACTTGAGTTTTTGGTTGCTCTATACAACACACTTTTATCCTGAACTTCCTTACCTGACCCGGTCACTGGACAAGGTAGGATTAGGGTCTTTCCTAACTCACCCCCCTCCCACTCCTTATGTTGCAAGTGTCTCCAGAACAACGGAGACATTTACTCTCTACAGTCTTACACAGAGAGGGTTTTTTTGTTTGTTTACAAGTTAGAGTGACGTGTTTGAGGATAAGTGCTCGTGAGTGGCTTGTTAAAGCTGGATTATATGAACAAAAAAATACCAGAGAGGGAGGGGGAGTGGGAGGTCTGTTACATACAAAGTGGCGAAATACAAGACGGCACCCATACCACAAACAGATCCCACAGCCCCCCTTTTGTGTAATATATTGTAGCAGAGTTTCAGTCTGCACAGGAAGATTGACCAAGCTTCCATGGGTAGTAGCACCCCAAACACGTCCCTTTAATTGGAGGTCTTATGTCTTGAATACTAAACATTGGATGAAATGCCTCTTCCCTCCTAGTTAAAGCCAGTAGGCGGGGGGAAGTAACCTGTAACACTAATCCAATGCAAGGTCAGGGAGACAACCTTCCCAAGAAAATGCAACCAAGCAGGGATGTGACCCAAGGTATACTGTTAGGACTTCCATACTGGGGTTACCTTGATGTGGTTGGAAGGCTTTTCACTTTTATGCATAAAATTGTAACTAAAACCCCCCATGTTTTTACTGTTTGCACTAGCATAGATATTATGATATATGAGGCCCAGGAATGTGCATTATTCATCTCTTTTCTTGTTGTTCTAATGTTTTGGTCAGATCAGTAGCACTAACACTATTTGTTATAAAGAATTTTGCCACAGGAGTGCTCCACAGCCCCCCTTTTGCAGATCTCAACCCTCAGTTCCCTACTGGACTTATGCAAAATACCACCTATTTTAAACATGGGATAAGTTCTACAATGAAAAACATAGATGTGCTATGGGATCTACAGTTTCACACCCACCATGGCAAACTTTTACAGGAGTTGAAATTACACACGACACCCAACAACTATACAAGGCCAACTAACCCAACTACTCTTCTTAAAGAAGTCCCCATACCACATATCTCTCTTCAGACATATTTTAAACATTAAAATGATGATCCTCCCCAAGCTTCTCTATTTATTCCGAGCACTTCCCACAACTATTCAAAGAAAAGATTTAACAAAATGACAAACAATCACCATATTCATTTGGAATAACAAAAAACCCTGCACAAGAAAAAGAACCCTTCAAAGAACCATTAACAATTAGGTGCAGCTCTCCCTAACCTACCCTTATATATTTATCAGACAAATTAGCCTAAACAATACACTGGCACACAAAGATACCACCGAGATGGGTAGAACTAGAACAAGAACTTATTGGAACTACTCCCTAAGCAAATTTTCCTCTGGACCTCGAAACTCCACCAACAATCCAATAATCAGGATTCCATTCAAATTTGGAGATCATTCACAGGTATAAACTAACACATCCTCACTCATTAATGGTCCCCATACTTTACAAACCTGGACTACACCCCCAGGAATGTAAAAAATGGATTAATAAGGAATTAGCTGGATAGCCCAGATAATGTCAAACAGACAACTGATTACATGGGGCCACGCATGTAACAAAATAAAATTACCCCACAAAGAAGGGCTGCATTATCTTCTAATCTCAGACTTTGCAAGATCCCTTAGAACATGACTCTACAACACAACCTAGCCCCATGTGATCTATTACTCTCCAAAACCCCTCAGGCCCCCAAAAAATAACCATCATATGCTCCTTATTACTGACCCACAAACCTTTCCTAAAACTTCCAATGCAACGAGATGGAAGATTGGGTAAATAAATCACTATCAGAGGAACATGGTCCTCCTTAACTACAAACTTACGAAATGCTCAAACAATATAATACTTGAAGAAAAGGCATTTAAAAGTTTACATGGATGGTATTGATCCCCACACTACATACACAAATATTCCCCCAAACCTCACCCTTATGCTGCTGAAACTGCCAACAGAAACAGATTTATCCACCACTGGTTATGTCCAGAAGTTAAACATCTCTGGCAAGAAACTTACAACAACTATAAAACGAAACTCTTTCCAAATCCTTGGAAAGCGCTTGATTTACCTTCTGTATCACTGAAAAAGAAGGAAACAATTATACCATTATATTTGCTCCATAACATGTTCAATCATAGCCGCCTCATGCAAATCTCCACCTCCAATAAACATGTACTTATAAATAAAATTTGGTGGTTATACTATAGTAGAACCTATTCATATCATCAAAAATAAATACTTAAAGGAGAACTAAAGTCCCAAGACAACATTGTCCCAATAGAGAGAGCACATTCACAAACGAACACAAGCGTGTCTCATGTCTCCCTTTGCTGTGGATTCTGGTGATTTATGAAAATAACCTGTGTGTACTAAGGGTCAGCTCCCATAACACCTTATCTGGGAACACCCATCTAAGTGTCCGCCGGACACTTCACAGGAAACTGCAGTCTTGCTTCCTGGAAGCTGACAGCCAATCATTTACAGCTCAGAGTTCCCTCCCTCTGACACAGAACACAGATACCAGTGCAGTTTTTGTGTAAACTTACATTAGAAATGCTCCTGCCCCTAACAATGATAAATTCCTATGCTTTACATACAAAAAAGAAAAGTAATCTTTGCAGTGTATGTCTTTGCTAGCATGGATGAAAGAAACAACATTAACATTTCAGCAAAAAATAAAAGTAAGTATGGGAAATCGAACCCCAACCTTCTATTCTGTGTCTTTCTAAAAGAAAGCGTTCTACCACTAGGCCACAAGGCTAATAAGTAATGGCTATAATGTAGAGTCTTTATCTTTTGCTAGACACATAATAAAAACAAAAAAAGGAACATGGGAATTGAACCTGTGTCCCAATAGTCTGATTTTTTTCCTAACCCAGCACTTTAGCAGAGCACGCCACAGGTGAACTCAATAGAAGTAAATGTCGTAAAATCATACACTGTTTTGTATTGCTACTGGAAGACTGTCAGCAATTCACACTGGTTGGTAAATAAATAACAGAGCTGCTATATTAAAGATTGTACATATGTAGAAACTTCATATTTTTCTAGAAACATGGAAACAAACAAACAAAAAAAGCACTACCTCAGGCAGTAGACCATGTTATATTGTTTCATAAGTAAGCTTACTTGTTTTATAAGTAAATTAGGGGATTTGAACTTGCGACTTCTTGGTCTGATTGTTTCTAACCACACAGCATTTACATGGTGCGCCACCAGCAATCAGCTGTGATCCAGGTACATTTAGAGGCTTTCTCTTTCACTAGAAGAGATGCTAGAAACTCTGCACATAGACAGTGAATGCTGGGTCAGGGGGCGTAGCTCTTTGAAGCCAACATGGGCTATGAGTTGTACTGGCAACAAGATGGAAGCCTCCTTTGTTACAGAATCTATTACTCATATCTCTAAATGCAAATAACTAGAGAAGAATCTTTCAAACGTGTAGGTGTTCTGGGGAGAAAAACTTTCACATTAGTATCTGAAAAACGGAAGTTTAGTTCTCCTTTAAATATGAGAAAATATGGGAAGTGTGGATACTTCATATAGAACCATTAACCAATTAAACTTGCGTCAAATAAGGATTAATAATCCTTATGCATAAGAACAAGGAATAATATGGAACAAAGGGGGACCAAACTCAACATCTTCAGATTTTTGTGATTCTTTAATATCTAAAAGGCATCATTGACTGCCTTAAACTAATGGATACACAAATCTAATCCCCCAGCGCTGATACAGGTAAAGCCAAAATGAATGTTTTTATTTACCAAATCATCTAGAAATTTTAGTAATTTGTGAAAAACTTGTCTGAACAAGCAGATGTAGAGAAACCATATCAAGTTTATTAAGTTTATTATGTTAAGTTGATAGACTTCAATAGTTTAGATAGCTATGGTATGATCTCAATCAAGAAGTATATAGAGCTTCATGCCCCCCCATAAGCCTTACCCTGAAACCTTACCATCCCCCTTAATCCAAATTTGACCCCTCCCTCATCCCCTATCTCCTTTCCAACCCCATAAGGGAAACAGTTGACAAAAACAAAACTGTTAAAAATATTAAAATACTCTTATATAAAGCCTCTATATAGATAATACACATACTAATCTAATACGAAGTTATGAGATCTCTAAGGAATAAGTCAACCTCCAAACCTTAAAGGTTATCCCCTCTTTCCCTTAACCCAACCCAAACAGTTACCCATATTGTAATATTACAATTTTAAAATAAGGATTGAGACAATTTTTTAAAGGGGACTGTGGTCCAAAATTGACTTTAAGGTAATTGATTGGAATTGCTCCCCTGAGAATTTTTGCAATGTATTGTCATTGTTTATTTTCCATCGTTTTGAAGATATTTACATTTTTGTGTGTGTGATATGCAGCAGCATCACCAGGTCCCCTGCACTTCCTGCTTCTGCTCTGAAACCATGTCAGTGGATGACAGTCAATCTGCCGTGTCTCCTCCTCCTCTTGCAAGCCCCAATTGGGGGGCCTCCTCCCACTCATGGCCCCTCCATTTGCAGGCCCCCCTTGGCCCCTTCCCTTACAGTGCCATGTGGCCCCGCCCACCCACAGATGATTTAGCCCGGCCCGCTTGCGAGTGATTTAGCCCCACCCACTAATGGGTGTCTTGGCCCCATCCACTCGAATATCCTCAAGTTTTAAGGGCTCCTCTGTGATGTTTCATTTCTTTAGTCTTCACCTCTAGTGAAGCAGGGATGTTCTCTGCTCTGTGTTGCAGGGTTCTGATGACACCCAGCTTGTGATCTAATGGGTGGTGAGAGTCAAACATCAAATTCTGGTCTGTGTGGGTTGGTTTTCTGTAAACCTCTACTTCCAGTTTCCCATTCTCCCTGACTTCTACCAAACAGTCCAAGAACTGTGGTCGCGAGTTTCCTACCTTAAGAACGAGCCATCAACCACCTCTCTACCTGCTCAACAGTCCAAGATATATAGAAATGACTGACCAAAAAGTTTATGGTTGGGAGGCTGACTTGTGACATTCCTGAGGCTTCTCCTGCACAGCGCCGCCAGCGAGCACAACCTCAGAATCCCTCAGTGTGTGAGGGAGACAGGAAGTCCCTCCTCCCCTCTGCTGTGTGAAGAAGGTACTGATATTATAGACTTGCTCAAACTAGTTGTAAATATTTACGTCAGTTCAGATATCATACCCAACAGTATATATCATACTTTAAAGGGTAGTGCCCTCGTCTGCGCTCTCAACAACTTATAGGCACAGTATCATCATTCTGACGATTTTATCAAACACAATTTAGGCCTACAATAATAATCAGGCATCATCCAAATCACAATATGTCCACAAAATTCTCTCCTAGTTAGTGAAATTGACATTAAATGGAATTGTCTCAACTCTTATATACTATACATAAATACCCCCCTAAAAACACCTAAAACACACCAACAACCATAAGTGATGGAGGATGCTCGAATGATGCAGTCATATCACACATAGCCAATATTATTCAGCATATCGTATCGATATACTCCGTACTGCATGTATTAAATGGACTTATATCACGTCTACCTACATTCAAATAGTCAAAACTGTAGATAGAGTAAAACCAAAATACTGATCGTGTCTATTTTGGTCACTATTTAGTAGTAACAACAGGGGTCCCACAATGTATTGTATGTGGGGTCCAAACCTATACAGAGGCGGTATTATCAGGGACTCTAGTGTGTTAACGCTATTCTAAACCTTATATTATAAGATGAAACATGTCATGCCTTTACGATGTGCGACACAATTAGTATGTCCATAAATTTGAGCCTTATGTCGTTTAGTAACTAAATTTAGGCCTCATGAATAGCGTATTACCAATATCTAAGGATCTATGATGGTGATTGATGTGGGCGGGGAATGAGAATGGGCGGGGTGCACTGGTAATTAATGTGAGCGTAATGAGAATGTGCGGGGTTCACTGGTAATTAATGTGGGGGGATTGAGAATGGGCAGGGTGCACTGGTAATTAATGTGGGGGGGTGAGAATGGGCGGGTGCACTGGTAATCTAGGGGGGAATGAGAATGGGTGGGGTGCATTGGTAATTAATGTGGGGGGAATGAGAATGGGCGGGTGCACTGGTAATTAATGAGGGCGGGGAATGAGAATGGGTGGGGTGCACTGGTAATAAATGTGGGGAATGAGAATGGGCGGGATGCACTGGTGATTAATGTGGGTGGGGAATAAGAAATGGGAGGGGTGCACTGGTAATTAATGTGGCGGGGGAATGAGAATGGGCGGGGTTCACTGGTGATTAATGTTGGGATAATGAGAATGGGGGGGGTGCACTGGTAATTATGTGGGGGCTAATGAGAATGGGTGGAGTGCACTGGTGATTAATGTGGGGGCTAATGAGAATGGGTGGAGTGCACTGGTGATTAATGTGGCGGGGAATGAGAATGGGCGGGGTGCACTGGTGATTAATGTGGGCTGGGAATGAGAATGGGTGGGGTGGTGCACTGGTAATAATGTGGGGGTAATGAGAATGGGAGGGGTGCACTGGTGATTAATGTGGGGTAATGAGAATGGGCGGGGCACATGGGAATTAACGTGGGCGGGGAATGAGAATGGGCGGGGTGCACTGGTGATTAATGTGGACGGGGAATAAAAATGGGCTGGGTGCACTGGTGATTAATGTGGGTGGGGAATGAGAATGGGTGGAGTGCACTGGTGATTAAGGGGGGGATGAGAATGGGCGGGGTCCCTAGTAATTAATTGGTGGTAATGAGAATGGTGGAGTGCACTGGTGATTAAATGGCGGGGAATGACGAATGGGGGGGTGCACTGGTAATTAATGTGGGGTAATGAGATGGGGGGGGGGCACTGGTGATTAACGTGGGCGGGGAATGAGAATGGGCGGGTGCACAGGTGATTACCGTAATGTGGACGGGAATAAAATGGGCTGGGTGCACTGGTGATTAATGGGGCGGGGAATGAGAATGGGCGGGGTGCACTGTATTAATGTGGGGGTAATGAGAATGGGCGAGGTGCACTGGTGATTAATGTGGGCGGGAGGAATGAGAATAGGTGGGGTGCACTGGTGATTAATGTGGGAGTAATGAGAATGGGCGGGGTGCACCGTAATTTGGGAATGGGAATGGCGGGGTGCACTGGTAATCTGGGGGAAAGAGAATGGTTGGGGTGCACTTGTAATAAGGGGGGGTGAGAATGGACGGGGTGCACTGGTAATCTGGGGGGATGGGAATGGGTGGGGTGCAGTTGTAATTAATGTGGGAGGGATGAGAATGGGCGGGGTGCACTGGTGATTAATGTGGCAGGGAATGAGAATGGGTGGGGTGCACTGGTGATAATGTAGGCAGGGAATGAGAAAGGGCGGGGTGCATGGTGATTACTGTGGGGGTAATGAGAATGGGGGAAGAGAATGGGCAGGGTGCACTGGTAATCGGGGGGAATGAGAATGGGTGGGGTGCACTGTAATTAATGTGGGGGGGGAATGAGAAAGGTGGGATGAGAAGGGCAGGGCATTAATCCATTACCAAAATAAAATAAACACCCCAACTTTCCTCTCATGACACCAATACTCTACAACCCAGATTTCCCACTGGCCAAACTCCAAATCGTGGTCATTCTGGACAGAAAAACAAATTAACCCATGCCATTCATTAAATAAATGCCCAACAACTCATGTCCTGAAAAACAGCACAAACAGTACTAAAATACCTCAGACAGAATGGTTCAGATTCACACAACTGCATAATTTCATAGCAAAAAATCTGAAGGAATTTTCCCAACCTACACTATAACCTTTAGAGACTCTCTGTCTCGAATCACCATTGGGCCCCAAAGTGATTTCACAGTAATAACACTTATGGATAAAAGCAGATTTCCACATAAAACCCCCATATGGTATACTGGAAGACAAATTGAATTCCACACTGGATCCAGAAACTTGGGCAAACATCTTATAGAATGCATAACTGCTCCATCAAAACCATTATAAGGTAAAAAGCTATAAAGTTCTATGCCGATGGTTCATCACCTCTTCTAAACTTAAAGGTATGTCCACCCTTAAACCTATTTTTTAATATAGCCTTCCCCCTGGTCCCCCAGCCCCAACCGCATTATTTTTATTTTAGAAAGCCCCCAAACTCTACTTACCTCCCCTCTTTCCTCCGCCGCGCTCCCTGCCCTCTGCTTGCGAGGAATGCAAGCAGAGGGGCGGGACCGGCAGTCGCGTCTGTGATTGGCTGAGCGGCAGCCAATCACGGACGCGGCTGCCGGCAGCTCACTTCGGCGAGGAAAGAGGAGAGGTAAGTAAGAGTTTGGGGAGCTTTCTAAAAATAAAAATATGCGGTTGGGGCTGGGGGACCAGGGGATTACTATATTAAAGGGGATTAACGCTAGGGGAGGGAATCGGAGGAGGGAGGGAGGGGAGAGGCTGCAGTACGCATGCCAAACTTCTCCCGGAGGCCAGGTAGGAGGCAGTGTCCTATAGGACTCTGCTAGCCTCCTGGTGGGCAGTTTTGGGGACTTTGGGGGGGGACTCAGGAGAACCCTATGGAGCTGGGATGTGAGGTAAGGATTAAACTACACTACATGGTGGGGCCAGTAGTTGGGGGGATTATAGTTTTGGGGGTGGACATGCCCTTTAATAAAATAGACCCATCAATCCCCCAACATTTTTCAGAGGATGTGGGAGAAGAAGCGAATCCAACATTGTTGGTGGACTTGCAGAGAGGTCTGTGTATGGGACTTTCTATGGGGCTGTGTATGAGGCTTTCTATAGGACTGTGTGGGAGAAAGTCAACCTTGGCTTATACTCAAGTCTAAGCACAAAGTCTGCAGAGCATGACAATCAAATGGATGATGCATGGAAGTGCTCAAGCACAGAAAGCATGTAGTTCAACCTGATAGATAATGAACCTTGCATGGTGAACAGAGGTAACAAGCACCATTGAGATCAACATGTAAAATGGAAAGTTTGTCATATTTTTCCCCTCAAATACAACTAAAGGCATGCTAACATTTTCCTTTAAGAGAACTTTTATCTGTGCTATGAATCTAATGTGTTTAGGGTAAAAGTTCCCTTTACAAAATGGTATTTGTAAATAACTATACAAATTAGTTACCCACAAATCCTCTGCTAAACATATTGGTATTTAGGAATGTCAAGGAATTGACAGAAAACTATCTGTGTTGTTATATGATTGTCATATGAATAGTTTACGCCAAATGTTATCAAAAAATGCAAGGTCAAGGAACTTAAATAGGGATGTACTAGTTTTCCATTCATCTCCTTCTCTAATTCTAATCAGATTATGAGCACCCCTGAGATTTAGAAATAAATCTGCACCCACTACTTGAGAGAAAAGATCATCTATAAATGGCAATTGATATCTATTTTTACAGTAATCCACCATGGCAGACTGGCGAACGATGCCGAGGGAACAAATACACAGACAGGAGTTTCATTCGTAACGGGCGTTGGTCGCGCCTGTGCACACGCTCGGGGGTCGCATTGGGCATTCTATTGGATGTGTGTATGAGGCTTTATCCCCATCTTTTTAACAAAAGAAAACCTGCTCCAGCTGAAGAAGTAAAATGGCTGATAAACCATCATCTACATTTTTTTTATAGCTTCATAGCTTAGCCAGTCAGGTTGTATACATATCCTCGAGAAGGCATGTGTGCCAGGTAGGAGATCAAAAAGGCAGTTTTATGGGCTGTGAGTGGACGTCAAACCCTGTGGAGAAAACTAATCAGAAAATTAATATAAGGAGGGATTAGCTAACTGTAAAGACAGACAATATTTAAAGGGTCACTATATTCACTCATACAAATTTAAATTATCTGAAATTACAAGTAAAATGTGTGTACGTATATATTTATGTGCCTGCTTTGTCAGTAATATCACTGCCTTCTTATAGTGTCTGCGACACTGATAAGTTCTTCACAGCCTCCACCATCTCTCCCTTCCTTCTTTTCTTGCCAATCATCTTAATTATTGAAGAAAGGTGGCTGGCAGGTATCCAAAGGTTTAATAAAATGTCAAGAGAGGTACACACCATTTTCTGTTTTGAGTGATAGGTCTTCATTTGTGAATTCTGTGATTTCAAATAATGATTTGTCAGAATCTACAGCTCAGATTTAAAATCCAAAAAAGTTTGGATTAGTGGGCTTGCTGTATTTCAATGTATTTTTTTTTTTTTAAAAATTAAGATACCTTTTAAAACAATCCGGGCCACATTTTCCTAGTTGCCCGGTAGCCCAATCAATCACTGGATTATGCTTAGTGAGTTTCTGAATGTCTAGCTCCCAATTTTAAGGTGAACTCAAAAGTTACAGTTAATGTAATCAATTGCCACACATACAGAATCGACATGTTCATTTCATGAATAACTTAGAATAGGCCTTAAAGGGCATGTCCACTCCTAAAACTAAAATTTTAACCCACTACTGGCCCAACTGTGTACCTTACTCGTGCTCCAAATGGTTCTCCTGCAGTGCCTATTCAAAGTCCCAGAAAGTGAAGAGTAGGATCTGTCTGAGTCACCCGGATGCCTGCTGCTTCCTTGTCCTTGTGAGGGTTAGGGCATGCGCAGGGGAGCCCTCCCACCCTCCGGATCCCTTCATGGCTTCCTCCATTTAACTCTTCCATAGTGTAGTGTACCCCAGCCCACCCCAAGTTAGATTTCTAGAACAAGCCCCAGAAACATACTTAAGCTCCTTCATTCCAGCGGCTGTCTGCATAGCGGCGCTGCATCTGTGATTGGCTGACTCTCAGCCAATCACAGACGCGGCTGCCGGACCCGATTTGCAACGTCCGGCAAGCGTGGGCCAAGAGCAGAGAGCGGTAACAAAGAAGTGTAAGTATATTTCGGGCTTTAGAAATCTAACTTGGCAGTTGTGGGTGGGCTGGGGTTCCCTACACTATTAAAACTTTTTTTTTTGGGTGGAGAGACCCTTAAGAGAGACCCTTTTCCCAGCTGCACCGTTATCAAGAAATGGCTTCAATTACCTTTTTATTAGAAGTGCAGGAAATTACTACTGGCACCAAAATATCAAAGTTTTCAGGATTTACTGTGTGTCTAGATAAGATTCTGATCCCAATTGCAGAGATCTTTCCTTATGTTGCTCTTTGAGTCTCTGATCAACTTGAATGGCCAACTGGATCAAAACGCCCAGAAATAAGGAACAGGGTGACTTCTACGGAAGATAAAGCTTGGTCATCTGATGGTAAGCCAAAGGCCCAAGACTCGGGATCCCTTTGCCAGAGAGAAATCACAAGGCCCACTCTTTACACTCTGTACCTGAAAATGGTCTTACCTGCAGGCATCTCTGAAATTTTGAACGTTCTGTGACTCACAGAAAATTTTTCAGGTAACATTGGGTTCAACACTCTGGACTCACCATAGCTGGAGATGCAGGAAGCTGGAGGTTCTCCTGGCACAACGCATTGGGCCAGTTTGTTAGAGCTCCAGAGACCAAGGTTCTTGGACCTCTTCCATGGCTGTTAAACTGTGATACTCCTCACCGGACATGGTTGCCCCAGATCTTATAGAGCAAGGAATCAATGAGGCCAAGGTTACTCAAAAATAGCAGAACTGAGCACAAATCAGACAGTCAAGTTGGCAACTGGAATATAGACTAGGTCAGTGGTGCCCAACACGTGACCCGATCCACTTCCCTGGGCAGTTTACGCATACCACCCCCTTAAGGCAGCTAGGGGCAATTGGCAAGCATTCAAGTGGCCTCCTCGCTCCCCCATTGGTTTAGGTAAAATCCGATGCGTGGATAGGGAGCTAGAAGCCTGATAAATATGGAAGCCGGTCCCACAAAGAGAAAAGGATTTCTGTAAGGGATACCGCAGTGATGTCACATAACTTCCTCCATCACCGGAGTCTTCCCTTAGTGTTACCCTATGGTGCCCCTTGTGGTAGTTGAGGTCCTGCACGCAATCTCCATTCAGATCACAGTGCAGTACCTGATATAGCAAGCAGTCAGTGTGTTACAGTTTGCTATACTATTTTTGAATGGAGTTCCACAATAGGATTTTTTTTTTACTGAGCAAAGACTTAGGAAATAAATGGGGACGAGTTCAATATAGGTCATCAGTTGTGATCACCTAATTATTGATCTTTACAATGAATGGAAAATGCTTTCGGGAAGTGTTTTTAAGATCGGATTTTCTTGTGCCCATTTTCCAAGTTTGTTATCATTCCAAGATGATCTAATGATTATGATAGACAAATAAATAAAGAAATGCACATACAAAAAACTTAAAGTGATACACACCCTATTATTTTATCTATGTGCAACCCTCAAAGGTGGTCAGGAGCTGCACACGAGGCCCTTGAGGTCAAATGGGTTAGGCACCCTGGCTAGGTACAAAGGGGACAGAGAGTGACAACGTGAAGAGCAGAGCCATACGTCATATACAGAGGGTCAATCAGCCAAACACAGTTCTAGGGTGAAGACAAGCGAGAGCCTAGTGGCTGCACCTGCTGAAGAAGACTGAGTTTCAGATGCTAGTGTGTACGAGCACTAAAGAAAATGAACAAACTCGGTAAATGGATGTCTAACAACACAAGAAGCAGCATGTAAGCAGGGGTAAGGTAAAGAGGTTGCTTTAATTTAGGATCTGTCAAAAGCTACACTGGTCATACACTAATAAGAAATTACAGAGCCATTTTTAGGCATAGGTCACCTAGGCAAAGTGTAGGGCGCTATGTTAAATCAGGGCACCCTAGCATCTCCGTCAGCTAAATCTCAGCTAAAAGAACTGAGAAGAGCAGTTTAAAATGGAAATGAAAGGTACTGCAGACTTTATAACAGTGGCCCCTGTGGTAGCAGCCACGAGATGCCTCTTTCTTCCTCCACCCAATTAGAACCTGGAGTGGGTGAGTGGTGAGTGAACAATTCAACGAAGGAGACATGATAAGCAGGTAATGTATTATGTCAAGTGGCAAATGAAAGGATCAATGGTAATTTGCTGGCACTGAAAGTGTTTATAGCAATACTTGGGAAAGTGCTGGCACTAAAAATTATTAGTAGAAAAGTCTGCTGGCACTGAAGAGTTAATGTTAATACTCTGCTGGCATTGAAAGTGGTAATGCACATACTAGGAAGTCTGCTGGCATGAACGGTTAATGCTAATACTCTGCTGGCACTGAAGGGTTATAGTAATACTCTTGGAAAGTGCTGGCACTGGAAGTGTATTTCCAGTACTCTCAGAGGGATAGGCCTCAATTTGCGATTGACCACGCAAAGGCACAAGATGGCTAGAAACGGCCTTGAGACATTAGATACATTCGTGTTTTGTTTACTCTCTGGCATTCCTGTTAATACCTGTTGGACCATTTAAACAACCACAAATAAGATCGTCAAAGGGGGTTTTTTTGAGGTCATGAGAATGCCGAAAGGGGAGTAAGTAAAAATGTTAAATAAAAAATTCCTCATGAGATGACTGGGGGGATATTAGGACATAGTTAGATGGAGTGGGGTTGTGGTTGCCGATCAGAAAATATAAGTTCAGGGGCCAACCAGGAGGCTTGAGGGGCACACTGACATTTTCATCTTTTCTTTTCTCACTTATTTACATGTATGGTATGTATACTTATAAAGCGTCACTTGGGAACTCAGGCTGTACAGTAATAAAAAAGACAAAGTCATACAAGGGGATAAATACATAGATAGTTGGTACATAAATATATAAATTATATAAATACAAGTGCTAGAGCTTTGCCACAAGAGGTAAGGAGGTCCTGCCCCGTAGAGCTACATATAGTTAGGGGGTAACACTAGACAATGGAGTGGGTATACGTGCTAGAGTGAGATGTATGCAGTGCAAATAAAACAATCATAGACTGTGCTGGCTTCCAGATATGTAGGAAGTAAGTCTAGATTTAAACCTGCTAATTGAGGTTTCTTGATGTCAAGAGAGGGGAATAGACTTTCAGAAGATAGGAGCCACAAGAGAGTGTGAGGGGGGATCTGTACAGGAGCTAGTTCCGCAATGAGGAAGGGTTGGGCAGGAACATATGAGACACTAGAGAAGAAATTCAAGAAGCAGCAGAGCGAAGGGCTTTAAAAAGTTAGGAGAAGGATTTTTTATAAATTCGCTGTTTAACGGGGAGACAGTTTTTTGTCCGGTACAGAGGAGATTTGGGATCCTGTTTATTAGAGCAAAACGTGCGGCAGAAGTTAATTATAAACTGAAGGGGAGAGAGTGTGAAGCAGGAACACCAGTAAGTAGAAGATTGCAATAATCCAGGCTCGATAGGATGAGAGCATACATAAGCATAGCGGTGGTCGGGAGAGAAGAAACTGCGGATTTTGGCTATATTGCGAAGAAAAAAGCGGCAAGTTTTCGCAACATAGTTAATGTTGAAAAGGAGAGAGAGGAGTCATAATTATTCCTAGGCAGTGAAATGGGGGTATTGTCAACAGATAGGAGAAAGATGGGATGGGACCAGTTTTAAGTGGAAAAACGATCAGTTCAGTTTAGAAAGATTTAATGAGGTAGCATTAAGACATCCAGGAGGACATGGCAAGGAGGCAGTTGGAGACACTGATTGCATGTCAGGAGTTAAAGAAGGAGATCGTGTGAGGGAGAACAATGAGGGTCCAAGTACAGACCCCTGCACTACCCCCCCATTAAGAGGATCTGGAGAAGAGGTGTTGTTAGCAACAGATACAGAGTAAGTTCGATCAGAGATATAGGATAGAAACCAGGATGCTTCTTCATTCTGAATGCACAAAGAGTAAAGTATCTGCATTAGGAGGAATGATTGAATTGTATAGGTCAAGGAGGATAAAAATTGAAGAGTAACTTGGCCTTTGCAAACTGCAGATCATTCAAACCTTACACAGGGCCGTATCAGTAGAATGGCCAGGACGGGATCCAAATTGCAAAGGATACAATAGGTTATGAGCATGAAGATATTTAGTGATACGGAAGAAGACTAATCGTTCTAGCAGCTTAGAGGCCATCGGTAAGAGAGAGGGCGTAATTAGCTAACAAGAGGGGTCTAGCGAGGGCTATTTAAGTATGGGCTTAAATGGGCATGCTTAAAGATGTAAGGGAAAATTCCAGATGTAAGTGAGGCATTGAATATGTGGGTGAGTATAGGGGTAAGCACATGTTACAGTGCTTCAGTAATCCAGAGGGCATGGGATCAAGAGGACAGGTGTGAGCAGACATGATAGAAGCAGGAGAGAGACTTCTGAATGGGTCACAGGAACAAAGATCCAAGAGTAGCTGAGGGAGTTAAGGGCAACATAATCTGACAGTCATCTCGAGGACCAGAGATCTGCATGCGGATGGACGCCACTTTATGTTGAAAGTAATGCGCAAAGCCCCGGGGATAGTGCAGAAAATGACTATCGTCAGCGTTACAGGGCACAGAAGGGAGTTGAAGATGGAGAACAGGCAACGTGGGTTCGATTCGTTGTTTATATAAGTTTCCGGTAATAGGTCTGTTTTGCTAGCAGGAACCCAGAGCCGAAACATTGCAGCATGAACTTGTAATGGAAGAAGTCAGCCTTTCTCCACACACGTTCAGTGGCACGCATGCACCTACGTAAAACGGGAAGGGGTTGAGCCACGGATGAGGATTAGAGGTTCCTCGGCTGCAGGAATACAAGGGGGCAAAAGACTATCGTGCTAGTCAGGATAGATTGTAGGAATTAGCAAGCGAGTCAGGGTCATAACGACAAAACGGAAGAGAGAACTAGAGGACAGTGATAAAGCGAGTGGCGTGAGATCTATGGATCTACTATTACAAACAGACACCACAGAGGGAGGGACAGGAGGAAGAAGAGGGTGTTGAGCCTGACACGTGATAAGTGGTGATCTGAAAGCGGGAAGGGGTTAGATTGAAAAGAAGACGAGACAGAGGTTTTTTAGTGAACACAAGCCAGGAAATGGCCATCCTTATGAGTACTAGAACATGCGTTAGTTCATTGCTGAAGACGACACAGAAGGTTAAGTGTAGGAAGCGAGAGGGCAGGAGAGGGAGTTGTCAATGGACAGTTAGAGTCCCCAGAATCAGAAAGGACAGTCAGCAGTGAGTAAGAAAGTAAGCCAGTTTTTCAAAGTCAGAGAGGAGCATGCTGTAGACAGCGGTCTGTACACCAAGCTACTGTAGCGGCAAGGAGGTGCGAGAGCTGAAATTGAATGCCTCAAAGATGAGAATGAAAGATCAGGTGGGAGGTAATGCTAGTAAATTGACAGGACAGGAGGGAGGAAAGTTAAAAGACCAACAACCCCCCCATGACGGAGGAGCTTAGGCGAATGGGGAAAGCGGAGCCCGCCCTGAGCAAGGAGGCCTCGATAGCAGGGTCGTGTAGGAAAGCCAGGTTTCAGTTAAGGGCAAGAAGGCAAAAGGTATTAGAGGCAGAAGAGATCATGAATGAGGGTAGATTATTAATAAGCAGAGCAACGGAGAAGGTCAGACAAGATTGCGATTCAGAGGAATAGACAGAAGGTGGTAGAGTAATGAGAACCACTATATAAAAAAAGTTCTATAAGGGCAACTGGTAGGTTAGGCTCAAGGTTATAGAGTAAGGAAATTGAACCACAACGGGGCGCGAGAGAAGTTAAGACAGGGTTGTGGACAATGTAGACACGAGATATTACATGCCCAGGATTTGGGACCAATACCAGCAGACAGAAGGAGGAGAACGAACAGAAGGTAGGAGGAGAGACAGAAGGTGGGAGGAGGTTGTAAGTTGTTTTTTCTTGACTTTGAACGAGGGAAGTGAAGTATAAGCGAGGAGATGATTTAGCATATGGAGGCAGTTAAGAGGAGTAGAGAGAAGAGATGGTGCAGAAAAGAGTAAGACCAGCCACAGTAATGACATAATTGGTTTTAATCAATAAGGCAAAGTTAGATGTAGTAAAAAATGGATCACTCAGCTCTTCTGTAGTTTCTTTGCGTTGATCTCCTTGTTGTGAATCCCTTGTAATGGTGGCCATACATATATACAATTTTGACTTAACCCGAACGGCATGTCAGTTTCATTCTGCGAATGACAAAATGAATGGGATTTGACGATCGCTACCATGTTGGCTGCATAAAGAACGGGAGAGGCGTTCTGGCAGGATCGGTCAACGTTGCGGGAGCGCTCGGTCAGGTAAGTAAAATCGATATCTAGGTGTATGGCCACTTTAAACTCCAATATAACTGGGCTAGTTAACATGTCACAAATAACAATGGGACCACGGAGGAAAGCTATGGAATGATGACCTGTTGGAAGATAGGAGAGAGGAAGAAAGAATGTTCAGATCAGCAGATTCCCTTGTTAAAACTCCAATATACTTAGGCTATCATCTGGCTGACAGTAGACTTGGGATGATTCTTTCCTGCACAGCAGCATAACCACGCACAGCCTATATTTCCACCAACAACCTATATGTTCTAAGTCTCTCACTTGACTCCTTATGCTTAATTGAATGCATTCACTTTATAGGGCACTGCATCTTAATATACATTTTAAGAATTCCCACAAGTTTTCTGAGGCGGATTTTGGGCCTCTCTGCGTTTGTTTGTCCAGGTATCCGGTGGGCCACAGACAAGGCTCTCTGAGTATTCTAGCTATATTTAGACGGTCAAGGAGAGAAGGTTAGTTTGGGAGGGATTGTTGCACCTCTTAAGATCTAAATTAACCTTACCGATGTTTGTGGATCACAAAGTCACTTTTGCATTGTCATTTTTGCAATTCAATATGAATAATTATTTGTTACTTTTTGCTCTTTCTTTTGGTTACATATGTTGAATGTTTCATTTATACATATTAATAGAAACCTTGATAAAGAACTGCTACAAAGCCAAAAACTGAATCTACAAGGGTGGGAAGATTTTAACAGAAAAAAACAACAGCAGTAATTCTACTCTGGTTGTATTAGGAAAAATACTGTAAGTCAATTAACCCAGCAGTATATTTCTAAATGTAGACCCACAGTCTGGACCAAGTTTAAAAACAAACTTCTTAGGAAACAGTTGTATTAAATAGTAACAGCATGATATTCTGATGGCTGCCATATCAACATTACATTTAATATTAATAGTTTGATTCTCATCTAAAGTAAAACAAAACAGTCTGCCAAATAAGTCATCCATGGCCATCCCCGGACTGTGGAGGGGTTGGAGCTGGTCCAGACAGCGACGGTAGCCAGCGTGCCTACAAAAATCAAAGCTGGTGCTAACTTTTTGAATAGTTTTCAATTGATGTCTATGGTGTTGGTTGCCAAAAAGCTAGATTGGTTCCCTAAGGTCAAAAAACCAATTTGTCTGCATTTAGACGAACATCTAATCTTGAAATTCATGTAAGTACATTTTGCTCTTTTTATAGCACATACAATCACCATTTTTGGATACACTGTTTTTCATGTTCACATTATTGGAAATGGTACAAGGGATTTAACAGGACAAGTTGCATGCACCACATGCAAAAAAAAAAAAGTGGGACCTTACCCATAAAACATTCCATCCAATGTGGCTAGATCTGGTCCATTTCCCTTGTGTTGGTAATCTAAAATACTGTACAATTTTATTCAGTTTTGATTCCCTCTGTTCCGTAACGTCAGGAAGTGGAAAAGTGAACATTTGTTTGTTTTTTTCTCAAGAAATTGTGTTGGTTGGGAAGAGAAAAATCTGTGGGTTAGCGTGGATAAATTGCTAGCAGAAGGTTATTGTCATTGCGTCATGCATCAAGCATTACATGTCGTGCTTACTTGACAAAAACGGAAGTGCTTAGACAGATGGTTATCAACACACAACAAATAAAATACTATGATTAAGCCAGCTTGGATATTTTTTTCTTTTTTTGTCATAAGCAGCAGACTGAGTATAAAGCAGTTTTCCCACCAGCTGAGCCAAGGTGTTTTCAATCACAAGATTTTAGGGAAACAAAACATTGAAATAAAAATCACAATACAAATATGCTTATTCTTAAAATATAGATTTTGTTTCCATATACTATAATGTAATATAGTCAAGATGTCAGGCGAAGCAGCTCGTCTTTTGAATGTTCCCCAACATACAGGTTGCGCTGATCTGCGCTAGCAGCAACCATGATATTTGATCAGAATAGCTGTCTGCCCCATGGCTTAAGAGCAGCATTGTTGACTGCTTACTCTTCTCTTGGTAAGAAAACTTTTACCTGAACACTCCCAGCCGGACGACGTTCCGCATGGTGGCGCTCTCTCATGTGACGCGAAACGGCATCGTGGATTGATCACCACACAATTCGCGCACCACGCAGCACATAGATTACAAAATAACCCTCCTGCTTCTCTCTGCGCCCAGTTGTATTTGTTCTTGGCGTCTGGTCTCTGCAGTTCTCCTGCCTGCATGTGTCTAGGTCTAATCATTGTTAGTATCAGTAGATTCAACTCCTATTGTCCACTCCTCCGTTTCAGTTCCAGCTCCGTATGTCCTACTCTAATATCCACCGCAGTAGTCTCCATATTTTCGCTCCAGCGTTCCGTCCGCATGTTCCGTCAGTCCATTGCCGTCTCCATTGTTCCACAGTTCTCCAAGCTCCCAGTATGTATCACGCCTCCTTTGTTCCAAGTATCCAAGCTCCAGCTGTTCCAGTCTCCGTCATTGATCCGCTCCAGCATGTATCCAGTCCTCCACTTCCGTATCCTCGCTATCCAGTTCCCCATGTTCACAAGTTTCCAAGCTACAGTATTGTATCCAGTTCCCCATTGTTCCAAGTATCCAGGCCAGTATGCATCCAGCTCCTCCTCCTGTTCTAAGTATCCGCCTCCAGCATTATCCAGCTCCATATTTGATCTAGCCCATGTCAATACCTTAGCTCACTCCATGTTAGTCCTCCATTCAATATAGCTCCATATTCAGTCTCATTTCCAAGTTAGTTGTATTTCCAGCTCCTCCATGGATTCCAGATCCCAGCTCAGCCTACTTGATTCGTTCCCTTCATGTTCCAAAGTATGTCCGTTCCAGTATTGTATCAGCTCCTCCATTGTTCCAAGTAATCAGTCTCCCTATTGTATCCAGCTCCTCCATTGTTTCCAAGTATCGTTAACGCGCAGTATTGTATTCCCGCAGCTCCTCAATTTTCCAAAATGTTTCGTCCGTATGTATCCAGCTCACTCCATTGTTCCAATATCATGCTCAGTATTGTATCAGATCCGCATGTGTTCAAAGTATTCAGTTCAGTTATTGTATCAGCTCTCTCCTTGTTCGGCAATTCTAACAGCTCCGTATTGTTATCCGCTCTCCATTGTTAAAGTATTCAGTTCCCAGTATTGTTACAGCGTCCTCCCATTGTTCCAATATCCAGCTCCAGATTGTATCCAGCTCCTCCATTTTCGTGTTCGTCAGCTGTTAGTACCAGGTTCAATATCGCTCCTATGTATCAGCTCCCAACTGGTTCCAAGTATCAGCTCTAGCATTGTATCCAGCTTCAGCATTGACCTAGCTCCGCATGTGTACCCAGACTCCAGCATTGTATCTAGCGTCAGTATTGCATCCCCCAGCACCAGCATTGTACCTGCATCGATTGGCTTCCTCCTAAGCCGACCTAAAAATAGTTAGTCTGCCCCGCGTACTCCCCCCCCCCCCCTACCCCAAGTCCTGTACCCAGGGCAGCCCTTACAGTAAAACGGGGCCATGGATGCCCCTGAGGAAGTGATGTTCTGAATTATCAAGACGCTCCAGGCTCTGTCTACCCGGATGGTAGTCTTTGGGACATCAGCAAGGGGGAAAAACAATTTATGGCGCAATATGGACTCCTTGTTGCACAGAATACCCTCTGTGAGTTCTCACCCTCACCCCGCAACCTTCCCCAGTCGATTCAGTTGGACCAGAACGGTTTAAGTCCTTGGGGCATCTGGGACAATGGGATGATGGACAACTGGTACTTACCTCACAAAGCTAAAGGGTTTGCGGCTAGTGAGGAGGGGTGTGGCGGGGAGGTTAGCTTATGGGGGGACCACGCAGGCTGGAGTAGACATAGTGATTAATTAGGATGCGAGGTCCAGGATGTGGTTAAAATTATTTATGTTAATGTTGTATGACGTTAATGTCAAGTTCTTTTATCTTTTTGAAAATTCATGATGAAAAGTGGTTCTCTCCTGTGAATCATAATAATGCTTTTGCATGGCCAGTCTTTTTTGTTCAACTATTTGGTGACTTGTGTGCCTTTTATAAGGGAAAGTTGGGCGGTGGGGGCTGGCGGAGGGTAGTTAATAGAGGGGTCGTTTGTCTATTAAAACTTTCTTCTTACAAGTCTTCCCATCCCTGCATGGAAAACAGCTTTCAATTTACCTGCGAAAGGACAAATCTGTCATGTCATTCAGATTTATGTAATGCCCCGGCAGTATTCCAAGTTGTCAGGACCTATTCAAGATTTTGGGACAACTCGAGGTTGTTGTTATCTTGGTGATATTTGTTTTCCACAAGAGTTCTTCTCCCATGGCCTATCATCTTCACGTCACAGTCTTTCCAGACTACGACTAATCATCTTTATACTAAAATGGAAAAATGCCTTTTTGAAGTAACCAAAGTTCCATCTTAGGATATATCATCTCTGCCAAGGTTTTGAAACAACTTCTCTAAAGTTTCTGCATTTCTAACTGGTGTCTCGTCCTTCTTCCACTCACAAATCAATCAACATCTGTATGTGGTTCGCAAATTACTACAGACAATTTATCAAAGCTTTTTCTTCTCATCATTTCTCCAATCTTGATTCATCCATCAAGGAGGCAAAACAAATGTATGGGCAGACAAAAATCTGGAAAGGCCTTTGAAAAACTAATAAAAACAGCATTTGCCTCGCCCAGTTTGGTCAATCCAGATCCTCAGTTCCTTTATTCAGACGAAGTTGATTGCCTCTGAAATTTAGCACAGGAGCTGAAACTTTCCCGAGACAAAGGGATAAAAGCAAAAACTTCTTCTATGTGCCTTCTATTTCCAAGCTATTTTCTTGTGTGAAACAAAATTATGATATATAGGCAACTACGTGAATTTAAGCAATTAAACTTGCTCTTAAAGAGTGTGCGTCATCTTTGGAGGCGCTGACATATCTATAACTATTTTCACTGACTAATAAAATTTGGAGTTTATTAACTCAGCTAAAAGGTTGATCCACGACAGCCTCGTGGGCACTTTTTTTCGCACTTTAATTTATCATCAACCTTTCACCAGGAACAAGAATAAGACGAAGCAGTGCTTTATTAGATTTTTGTACTCCAGAATTGTACTACATGATAAAAGTTCCTTTGTTCCTGAATCTCAAAATCTAGTAACCATACTTCCTCAGCTATCCGATAAAATCAATATGCTCAGAAAGACTAATGACCTTACTAATACCCCAGCCCAATAAATAAAGTATTCGTTACTTCTGCAGTTGCCATGACATATACTCACTATAACTCTTAATTAATGAGGGCGGGGAATGAGAATGGGTGGGGTGCACTGGTAATAAATGTGGGGGAATGAGAATGGGCGGGATGCACTGGTGATTAATGTGGGTGGGGAATAAGAATGGTAGGGGTGCACTGGTGATTAATGTGGCGGGGAATGAGAATGGGCGGGGTTCACTGGTGATTAATGTTGGGATAATGAGAATGGGTGGGGTGCACTGGTAATTAATGTGGGGGCTAATGAGAATGGGTGGAGTGCACTGGTGATTAATGTGGGGGAATGAGAATGGGTGGGGTGCACTGGTAATTAATGTGGGGGTAATGAGAATGGGAGGGGTGCACTGGTGATTAATGTGGGGGTAATGAGAATGGGCGTGGCGCACTGGTAATTAACGTGGGCGGGGAATGAGAATGGGCGGGGTGCACTGGTGATTAATGTGGACGGGGAATAAAAATGGGCTGGGTGCACTGGTGATTAATGTGGGTGGGGAATGAGAATGGGTGGAGTGCACTGGTGATTAATGGGGGGATGAGAATGGGCGGGGTACCCTAGTAATTAATTGGGGGTATGAGAATGGATGGAGTGCACTGGTGATTAATGTGGCGGGGAATGCGAATGGGCGGGGTGCACTGGTAATTAATGTGGGGGTAATGAGAATGGGAGGGGGGCACTGGTGATTAACGTGGGCGGGGAATGAGAATGGGCGGGGTGCACGCACTGGTGATTAACGTGGGCGGGGAATGAGAATGGGCGGGGTGCACAGGTGATTACCGTAATGTGGACGGGGAATAAAAATGGGCTGGGTGCACTGGTGATTAATAGAGAGACAGACACAGAGAGAGAGACAGACACAGAGAGAGAGACAGAGAGAGAGAGAGAGACAGACATACAGACAGAGAAAGAGAGAGAGAGACAGACACAGAGAGACAGACAGAGAGAGAGAGACAGACAGAGAGATACAGACAGACAGACAGAGGGAGAGAGAGAGACAGAGAGAGAGACAGACAGAGAGAGGTGTGTCTATAGCTCCCATTTTGACCAGTCCATCAATCGGGGGGGAGATTCTGTATGTTAGTACTTTTTTATTTTTTATTTCATATGCCATTTACACACTGTTACACACTTATATATCTTTATTTTGTACATATTAATAAACTATTTCATGTTATACCTTTTACATTACAATACACTGTAACCATGTATAATATCATTTTAGCCTACCCCCACCCTACATAGTACAGTCTAAAAACTCAATGCAATCTCCACAAAATGGAAAATAATTTTATATAAAGGAAGGATAATGTAGGTAGCACTGCCACCCCCAACCGCCATAATATATTTTTTAAAATATGCCCCGATAGTTACTTACAGCCTCTTCCTCCCGCGCCGTCTTTATCCAGCTCCCTGCTCGCGTCATAGACGTACACACACAGAGAGAGTGTTCACTAAAGCAAAAAACTAATAACATTTAGACACTTACCAGCCTTCAGGGGAAGTCTTGAGTAAAGCAGTGTCGTTTGGCCACGCCCACCCACTCCCACTACACATTGCATCAGGATGTGAAGTTCTCTCCCACAATGCAATACAGCTAGATATCATCTACACTTACTGGGAAAGCTAACTTTCTTTTAATTGGCCATTAACTCGCACATGCTCAGTAAGTCTCTACCACAATGCAAAGCTTAAGGATGTTACTGTAAAGCATGCATTGCATCAGGATGTGATGTAGTGCTACAGCAGCTACAAGAAGCACACCTATTGGATAATAAGGACAATAAGGAAATGACAGCAAACTTCCATGCAGAATTTAATACATTTGAGAGGTGTGTCTATAGCTCCCATTTTGACCAGTCCATTCAATCGTGGGGAGATTCTGTATGTTAGTACTTTTTTATTTTTTATTTCATATGCCATTTACACACTGTTACACACTTATATATCTTTATTTTGTACATATTAATAAACTAATTCATGTTATACCTTTTACATTACAATATACACTGTAACCATGTATAATATCATTTTAGCCTACCCCCACCTACATAGTACAGTCTAAAAACTCAATGCAATCTCCACAAAATGGAAAATAATTTTATATAAAGGAAGGATAATGTAGGTAGCAGCTGCCCACCCCCAACCGCCATAATATATTTTTTAAAATATGCCCCGATAGTTACTTACAGCCTCTTCTCTCCCGCGCCGTCTTTTATCCAGCTCCCTGCTCGCGTCAGAGACGGCTGACGTCATTGAAGACGGCGTGGGAGAGAAGGATCTGTAAGTAACTATCGGGGCATTATTTTAAAAAAATAATATGGCGGTTAGGGTTGGGCAGCTCTTACCTCCCATAAAGAGGATTTCACGCTAGGTGCCACGGCCTCAGAGGATGGATCTGGTTGGGGGGGGGGGGGGGCTCCCCGCTCCCCTGTGCATGCCTCAGACCTTGATGAAGTTGAGGCAGAGAGAGGCACGGGATAACTCACTGACAGCTTCTACACTGCAGTTTCCAGGACTTTGAATACGCATAGCAGGAGAACCATTTGGAGAAGAAATGTCAGGTAAGGATTTTCTTAAACTACAGAATGTGGCCAGTATGGGGTTAAATTTTTTTGGGGTGGACATGCCCTATCTGGTTATAAATGCATGTAATAAACTGGTACAAATAGAATTTGGGGTTGTGGGCAGATAAATGAGAGTCACCAGATTTTTGTTTTAAAGGGTATGTATAATGTAAAAAAAATAGCACTTACTCTGAGATGTGTGTGTGTTTCTGCATGCCTTCAATACAGTGGTTGCTTTGCTCAGACTCTAACCACTGACTTGACTATTTTCCCACATACCAACTGTCAAAACTGCATACAGCATACAGCACTGTATGCTCTATGCATACATTGCATACTGTCAAACCATTCCAGTTCTATATCGTGCTCAAACCATTCCAGCTACAGGAAAACTGCTTACTGAAATGCTGAAATGTAAAATGTTTGGATATCTAAAGAAATAGGGGGCAGACCAATTAATAAAATGGTACAGTGATAGTTGTGATGAATTATAGCAGTGGTGGCGAACCTATGGCAAGCAGACCCTTCTCGACATGCGTGCTTATTACCTTAACTGACACAAGTCTGCTTCACCCTGCGATCCAGAGCGATCAACATCAACAGCTGTTTGTAGCAACAGAGAGAGAGGTCACGTGAACATCAGTCTGTCTCTCTCTGCATATTCAAGCAGAACAAGGAAGGGAAGGGGAGGGGAGAAGTGCACCAAGCAAGGGAAACAGCGCACAATCGCTCTGTCCTCTATCCTAGCGGCTGGCAGCATGCAGGGGTGCCCCTACCATGAAGCAAAATGAAACATTTGCTCCGGGCGCACCCCTGCGGAAGACTTAAAAGGCGGCAGTTAAAAAAAAATCCTCCTTCCTGCAATACTGCATTTCAGCAAAAGTACACCAATCAGTGTTAACTCAGCCCTCCAGTCAGCCCACCACACCCACCTCCTCAAGTCCTGCCTATGGTCCCTGATGAAGCCACGCCTGCTTCACTTGCCACCACCCGCCTGCCAACAGGCGGCATTTAAAAGTTGTTTCAGGTGTCAAAAATCCTAAGAACACCCCTGGCAGCATAATAAAAGAAGGTGAGTAATGTCAATTTCTGTCTGTTAGATTAATTGCTTTCTTTTCCTGCTCTACTTGGGACTGCATAAACATAATCTACATCTGCTTCCATCCTCTTGGGGGATGGGGGGTGAGAGAAAGGGGATTTCTTACAAAAATGAAAGTAAATTCATTTTACTTTGGTGTTTACTGTTTTTACTCTAATACTCCTGTTTGGTAATGGGGGGGGGGGGGGGTGTTTAATGGTAACTGTTTTTAATCTTAAGCTGCTGTGTGGTAATGAAGGAGTTAATGGTCACTGTTTTAGATCTCAAACTCCTGTGTGGTAATGTAGAGGTTAAAGGGCATGTCCAGCCCTTTTTTGAACTTTTTATATATTATACATATTGATCCCCCAGCCCCAACCGCCGTAATAAAATTCTTAGAAAGTCCCCCGATAGTTACTTACCTTCCCTCCGCGGCAGTTTCCAGGCCCTCTGCTTGCACGGAAATGCAAGCAGGGGACGGGCAACCGCATCCCTGATTGGCTGAGAGGCAGCCAATCAGGGACGCGGCTGCCGGCTGCTCAGAACGCCGGAGGATAGAGGGAAGGTAAGTAACTATCTGGGCACTTTCTAAGAATTCTGTTATGGCGGTTGGGGCTGGGGGATCAATATATATAATATATATTGGGGATTTTACACTAGGGCGAAGGAAAAGAAAACGGGAGGGAGAGGGAGGGGGGGAGGATTCTCCTGCGCACGCCTCAGACCTTGTCGAGGTTGAGGCTGAGACAGGTGCAGGATGAGTCACACAGACCTTTTACACTACACTTTCCTGGACTTTGGAGGGGCACAGCATGGCAACCATAAGAAGCTGGGATGTAAGGTAAGGATTTTTGTACACTACAGAGTGGGGCCAGTATGGGGTTAAATTTGAGTTTTGGGGGTGGACATGCCCTTTAATAGGTAATCTATAATCAATTCTATCTACTGTATTTGTCTGTGTCTATTCCATATTCAGGTGAAATGATCATCATAGTGCTATGCAATGAAAAGTGGGGTTTTGGGTTGCAGTTTATGTACTCGGCCTCTAAAAGGTTCGCCATCACTGAATTATAGTTTCCACTAATGGGCAATTTTTAAAAAAAACATTCCCAGTGTACAATCTCTTTAAGGGTGGATATTCCCTTTTAGATTAGAAGAAGAAAATATTAATCTTCAGATTCAAAAAGCTTTTTTACAGTAGAAATTGCAAAACTGTGGAACTTTCTTTTTGCAGATGTATTACTGGTAGGTTTATTAAATAGTTTCAAGACACGGCAAGGGGAGTTCTTAGAAATTAAAGAATTTAGAAAGTTGCTGTTTATATAATTTACTGTTGACCAAGGATTCTCCCACATTGATGGAGAAGCTGGTAGACACATTTAGAAGGGAACTGCAGGGCTGAGTCCTCATTTTTCAGTTGTTTTTCTGGAATGTAGTGTTTCTAAACAGGTAATGTGCAGCCATCCTATGAACCAACCTTTTTATACACCTTTCAATTGGACAATTTCAGAAATTTTCCTTGTAAACATGCCACATCAGACATAAGAATGAAAATAATAATAGTGATTTATCCTGCTAGTACTTTAAATGTCACAGTGATAATTTAACAAGGCATCAACTGCATTTCATTTACAATATGATTCCATTTATTCACAACATTGTCACATGTGCCGCAGGTCAGAATTGACTTGGGAGCAATAACATATTCAGTATTCTTTTCTTCCCAAATTGAATGTCATTATTATTTAATTGAATTCTGTACTGAAATCATCCTTATGTGGTTTATGGGAATATTGAGAAAATGATTTACACATTATTTTCTAGAGATGTGATCTATTATCTGTTGTCTGTGTCAGAGACTGTATGCGTGTGTATGAAATATGTTCATAAGACTCCCTTGTCTGTGAATATTTTACAGTAACTTCATCCCCATCAGTTTTAGAGGTCTGGTATTTGTATGATATGAGGGGGCCATCTAGTCATTAAAATACCAAGGGAGGGGGCGGAGCCTAACCAGCGATGTGAGCAGTCGCACCTTCCCTGAACTCCCGCTCTCCAGGGCCGAATTAAGCATCTAAAAAGCTTCTAAAAAAGCCTAAAAAAGTTAAAAGATACACCCACACCCCTCACGGACACCGGTACTCACCGGCGAAAGACCGGACACATACCGGGGAACAGAATCCCAGCCACCCAAAGCCGCGTGGGGGGCCGGGACGAGCAGGCCCGACGGAGATCCGACTCAGCAACGACAGGCCGGTAGATCTGCCCCTGAAAGGCAGCACCCGAACAGACACGGAAACAGAGGCGACGCAGAGGAGATCGGGAAGCTAAAGGTGAGAGTCCTGCACCAAGCAGAGAAGGGCAGAGGCCTGAGCCGCGCACAGTTTTCCCGCCCCCACAGAAGCTGAGGTACCCAGAGAAACAGGTGGAACGCGCACCACCAAATAATAGACATAAATCTAGACTGTCTAAACTAAGAAAAGGAGGGCCGAGCTGGGCTGCTCGGACCTCTGTTGGACTAAGCTGTCCTCCGGACCACCACTTGGGGACAACTACAGCACTAGGACAACACGACCCGCCCCTAGCCGAACATACCCAAACGCAACCACAGAGCCACAGCAGATATTGGACACACTAACTCAGAATAGTCTTGGGAAAGTCGGGGGCGGCACACGCTCTCCCAGTGCACCTTCCCGACTGCCCCCAACAGACACAGAATAAGTGTGGCAACGGCTGGAACGGGGGCATAGAGAGGACCCTCAGGCCAAACCCTTGAACCTGCTTCATCTAGGCCACAAAGCACGCACATCTAACTAACAAGAAAATTAACCAGAAACTAACTTAAAACATAGACAAACCCCAGAGACGCCCCCATACACACCGTCGGACCTAATCAGCCCTCCACATGGGTCCCCGCAAAGACAAAGACAAGCAAACAGGAAAGGGCGAAATTACGGACTATATGTCACGACCGGGTACCCCAGCTCCATCTCAAGAAGGTGGCAGAACAGGAAACAGGGACTCACCAGATAGAGAACTGTGTACCAAACAAGACCTGGGAGAACTCTACCACAATATAGAAAAGATAATCCGCACCTCACAAACTCAAATCATCCAAGAAGTAAAAGCTGAAATAGCCTCATTGGGAGATAGAGTGGCCACACTAGAGACTACCACAGATCACCTGGCAGCATACTGCCAACAGACGGAAATAGAAACTAAGGAAATCAGACGAGACATACAAATCCTTAGAGATACACAAGAGGATCTAGAGAACAGATCCAGACGCAACAATATCCGCCTTAAAGGGATCCCAGAGGAGGTGATAGACCTGGAGACCTATCTGCTTAAATTATTCAACTATCTCTTACAGGATGACCATACTCATAACTACTCATGGATAGAGCACATAGAGCTCTCCGAGCTAAACCACAACAAGGTGAGCAACCAAGAGATGTAGTGTGCAAGCTCCATTACTACAAAGTAGTAACATAGTCTTTCCAGGGTTTATATTTGTATATAAATGTGATTCATATCACCAATACTAACAGTCTTTCCAGGGCTTATATTTGTATATAAATGTGATTCATATCACCAATACTAACATAGTTAGTAACATAGTCTTTCCAGGGTTTATATTTGTATATAAATGTGATTGATATCACCAATACTAACATAGTCTTTCTAGGGTTTATATTTGTATATAAATGTGATTCATATCACCAATACTAGCATAGTCTTTCCAAGGTTTATATTTGTATATAAATGTGATTCATATCACCAATACTAACATTTTCCAGGGTTTATATTTGTATATAAATGTGATTCATATCACCAATACTAACAATCTTTCCAGGGTTTATATTTGTATATAAATGTGATTCATATCACCAATACTAGCATAGTCTTTCCAGGGTTTATATTTGTATAAAAATGTGATTCATATCACCAATACTAACAATCTTTCCAGGGTTTATAAGTTGAACCACAAACTCACAATGTTTTGGGGTTTTACCCCTTCATCAGGTGAGGTAAAATTATACCATACTGGTATAGAGAATAAAGCAGTGGATACTGGTAATGGTAAGGGATATTTGGATGGAGATTGTAAATGGATTCTGGATATGATACTGGTGTGGAGATTGGAGCTGGATATTGGTACGGGATACTGGTATGGAGATTGGAGCTGGATATTGGTACGGGATACTGGTATAGAGATTGGAGCTGGATATCGGTATGGGATACTGGTATGGAGATTGGAGCTGGATATTGGTACAGGATACTGGTATGGAGATTGGAGCTGAATATTGGTACGGGATACTGGTATGGAGATTGCAGCTGGATTTGGTACGGATACTGGTATGGAGATTGGAGCTGGATATCGGTATGGATAATGGTGTGGAGATTGGAGCGGATATTGGTACAGGATACTGGTATGGAGATTGGCGATGGATATCGGTAGGGATACTGGTGTGGAGATGGAGCTGGATATTGATACAGGATACTGGTATTGAGATTAGAGCTGGATATCGGTACGGGATACTGGTATGGAGATTGGAGCTGGATAATGGTACAGGATACTGGTATGGAGATTGGAGCTGGATATTGGTACAGGATACTGGTATGGAGATTGGAGCTGGATATCGGTATGGGATACTGGTGTGGAGATTGGAGCTGGATATTGGTACAGGATACTGGTATGGAGATTGGAGCTGGTATCGGTACGGGATACTGGTGTGGAGATTGGAGCTGGATATCGGTATGGGATACTGGTGTGGAGATGAGCTGGATATTGGTACGGGATACTGGTGTGGAGATTGGAGCTGGATATCGGTATGGGATACTGGTGTGGAGATTAGAGCTGGATATTGGTACAGGATACTGGTATGGAGATTGGAGCTGGATATGGTACGGGATACTGGTGTGGAGATTGGAGCTGGATATCGGTATGGGATACTGGTGTGGAGATTAGAGCTGGATATTGGTACAGGATACTGGTATGGAGATTGGAGCTGGATATTGGTACGGGATACTGGTGTGGAGATTAGAGCTGGATATTGGTACAGGATACTGGTATGGAGATTGGAGCTGGATATCGGTACGGGATACTGGTATGGAGATTGGAGCTGGATAATGGTACAGGATAATGGTATGGAGATTGGAGCTGGATATCGGTACAGGATACTGGTATGGAGATGGAGCTGGATATTGGTACGGGATACTGGTGTGGAGATTGGAGCTGGATATTGGTACGGGATACTGGTGTGGAGATTGGAGCTGGATATTGGTACAGGATACTGGTATGGAGATAAGAGCTGGATATTGGTACAGGATAATGGTATGGAGATTGGAGCTGGATATTGGTACGGGATACTGGTATGGAGATTGGAGCTGGATAATGGTACAGGATACTGGTATGGAGATTGGAGTGGATATCGGTATGGGATACTGGTGTGGAGATTGGAGCTGGATATTGGTACAGGATACTGGTATGGAGATTGGAGCTGGATATCGGTATGGGATACTGGGGTGGAGATTGGAGCTGGATATTGGTACAGGATACTGGTATGGAGATTGGAGCTGGATATCGGTATGGGATACTGGTATGGAGATTGGAGCTGGATATGGTACAGGATACTGGTATGGAGATTGGAGCTGGATATTGGTACAGGATACTTGGTATGGAGATTGGAGCTGGATGTTGGGATGGGATACTGGTATGGAGATTGGAGATGGATATTGGTACAGGATACTGGTATGAAGATTGGAGCTAGATACTGGATATTGGTACGGGATACTGGTAGATGGAATTGGAGTGGATATTGGACAGGATATGGTATGGAGATTGGAGCTAGATACTGGATATTGGTACAGGATATGGTATGGAGATTGGAGCTAGATACTGGAATTGGTACACAGGATACTGGTATGGAGATTGGAGCTGGATATTGGTACAGGATACTGGTATGGAGATTGGAGCTAGATACTGGATATTGGTACGGATACGGTATGGAGATTGGAGCTGGATATTGGTACAGGATACTGGTATGGAGATTGGAGCTAGATACTGGATATTGGTACAGGATACTGGTATGGAGATTGGAGCTAGTTACTGGATATTGGTACAGGATACTGGTATGGAGATTGAAGGTGGATGCTGGTATAGAGATTAAAGGTGGATACTAGAACTAGATAGAGGGTAAAGAGTTAGAGGTAGCAGGACTACAAGCAGAAACAGGGAAGTAGCTGAAAAGGGTATTTAAATGTTTGCACCAACGGTTGCCACACTGAATGATGTCACCGCGACAAACCAGGGCCAGATCACTGCGTGGGAGCGAGGTAGCAGGTAGGCTCCTTACAATGGCAGATCTAAAATAAGGTAGAGATCACTGCTTTTGTTACAATCATCAGAAAGTGGCAAACTCTTTTAAAGAAATAGATGCATTGAAAAAGAAATTATCACCCTAAAACATGTAGTAATAATGTTTGTGAAGGTTCTCATTCATCCAGGTCATGGTATAATGTTTTATTCAAAACAATTGATCAAACGGGACTTGAAGTTTAGTTCTTGAAGACGTTTCGCTAGTCATCCGATTGGCTTTCTCAATTCAGAATGACTTGTACAAGAATCTGTGGCAATTATGTACCCTGGAAAATCCCAATTAGCATATCACAGCCAAGTGTTAAGGGCGTGATTGGATAGTGGCTAAGAGGTGTTATAGGAACGCACAGAGTAATGTGTCAAAACAGCATTGTACATGGCAGACAGTTATGTACCTGCATCTTAAGGATAAAGGACATACCTTTGAAAATTGTAATGTTAACATATTGGCAAAGGAACATGACTGGTTCAAGAGAGGTGTCAAGGAGGCCATTTATGTGAAAATAAAGAAACCAAGCCTAAATAGAGGTGGGGGGGTTCGAAACCAACTGTCTGCCATGTTAAATGCTGTTTTGACACCTTACTCTGGGCGTTCCTATAACACCTCTTAGCCACTATCCAATCACGCACTTGGCTGTGATATGCTAATTGGGATTTTCCAGGGTACATAATTGCCACAGATTCTTGTACAAGTCATTCTGAATTGAGAAAGCCAGTCGGATGACTAGCGAAACGTCTTCAAGAACTAAACTTCAAGTCCAGTTGATTTAATTGAATACAATTAAATTTTTATAGCCTAAAAACCTTGACTTATACCCGAGTATATACGGTACCCACAGCACGATCCACCGCTGGAACCACTGACAGGAAAAAGTTTGCTCATCTCTCCTAGTACATTAAGAGACTTGGTGCAAATTCTTATTCTATATCTGTTAATAGTGATTAAATGTGTCTATGCATTTTTTTAGTGATGTCATTATGACATCAGCATGACATCATAATTTTGTAGATATAAATGTTAATTTTGACCCAAAAAAGCATTGTGCGACTCTTATTCTATAATTTGATAGTGTTCAAATGTGTCTGGGTGCATTATTTAGTGATGTCACTATGACATCAGCCTCATAATTTTGCACATATTTGGATTTTGACTCAAAATAGCATTGCAACTTGGATGAGACTACATATTCTATATCTTATATTTTAATGTGTTTAAATGTGTCTGGTTGAATTTTTTTGTGATGTCACTATGACATAATCCAAGCAAGAAATGAAGCAATGGAGGAGCACACTACTTAAAGTGGTAACTTCAATTTATTACCCCTCAATCACCCCCAACCTTTCAAGGCATGTTAAGGCTTATTTTTTTGGAAAGTTTGAGATTTGTAAGGTTTTTTACCTTACATAATGTTAGTTATTCTGTAACTATTTACAGACTGACTATCTTTGTAAAAAAGATATGTGTGTTCCTATTATAATATTACAATCTTGAAATAATGTTCACGGTACATTAAGCTTGTTGTACAACAAGTCTTGTGGGTATTTTGAGGAAAACAAAGCAATATATTCTGAAATGATTTTCATCTCTCAACAGGAGCAAATTTTCCATCAAATGGAAGTGATGTTTTACTGATTTGATAAAAAGTGATCAAGATGACAAAGTTGATAGATGTAGTCCTGTAAGTTATACTGTATACTGAATACTTAAATTGAAATTAAAATATAGATATAGCTGACCAGGTTTTGTTATATAAAACTATAAAGAAATTAATAAATGAGGTGTAAAATAAGAGGGAGGGGTGTATGAAATCATCTGACAGTACTCACTGCCTTTTAACATCATGTCATTTAACAATAATAACTGCAAACAAAGAAAAACTAAAGGGGAACTATAGTCATAGACAACATTGTCTAACAGACAAACCACTGTACAGTATCTTACCTCTTTTTCAGTGACTTGGTTGATTATAAATTAACATGTGGGTACTAGGGGTCAGCTTGCACCGCTTTGTTTTGGTGAGGTCCAAGTGTAAGCAGTACATACTCTCTAGTGCAAAGCAGATAAAACAAGAAAGCTGCAGCCTGGCCACCTAGAATCTGATAGCACAGAGAACTACCTCTGTTAGGCACAGATAATTTTACATTTCAGAACCAAAGGATATTTAACTGTGTTGAAAACAATCTCCCCTCACACATTCCTTTGCATTTCATACAAAAAACAAAGAAATTTGTGGTTTATTTCCTGAAAAGCTTTGAGGAAACAAGACAAACAATTCACAAAAAATTCTGGGGATTTGAACCTTCTGATCTTCAAAAGACATGCAATTCATGCAGGCTATAGGATAAACTGCATGTTTACTAGCAACTTTTAAGCATTATAAGGGACTTCCATATTGGTGTGGCAACATCTGTACAGAAAATATGTGCATAGAGACATTGATTGTGGGTCAGGGATGTGGCTAATAAGTGCACATGCTCACAAGGTTCTTTGAAGAACTACATAGACTGTGAGTAGTACTGGCAACAACATGGAATCTTAGTTAAAGAATCTACTTCTTACTAGAGATGGCCGAACTTCCATAAATCCGTTCTGCTCAAGGATTCACAGATTTCCGAATTTTGCGTTAAAGTTCATGGGGAAAATAATTTCTGACTAAAATATAAGATTAAATAGCAGTGGTAACTTACTGTAAATAGCTTTGGGACCTGAATATTAAATTCGAATATGATTAGTTAATCTGGTGATCATATGATTGCAAGCATTGAAATATTAACCAATCTCAATTGGATTGGTCCTTCAGAAAACCTATACAAAGAGGTGCAAACCATGGAGCTAAAAGTCATCACAGTGATGGCAGACATCAGGGGAGTTGGTGTCGCCGGCTGAGAAGAAAGAAGACTTCGGATCAGTGGCATCAAGCAGATTTCATAGTGACATTACAAAAATTTAACCAGACACATTTAAACACTATAAAAGATAAGAAAAAGAAGTATCACCAAGTTGCTTGTGAAGGTTCTCATTCATCCAGGTCATGGTATATCTGTTGTATTCAATTAGATCAACTGGACTTGAAGTTTAGTTCTTAAGACGTTTCGCTAGTCATACCGACTGTCTTTCTCAATTCAGAATGACTTGTACAAGAATCTTTGGCAATTATGTACAAAGGAACGTGACTGGTTCAAGAGAGGGTTTAAGGAGGCCATTTATGTGAAAATAAGAAACCAAGCCTAAATAGAGGGTTCGACACCAACTGTCTGCCATGTACAATGCTGTTTTGACACCTTACTCTGGGCATTCCTATAACACCTCTTAACCACTTCCAATCACGCCCTTAACACTTGGCTGTGATATGCTAATTGGGATTTTCCAGGGTACATAATTGCCAAAGATTCTTGTACAAGTCATTCTGAATTGAGAAAGCCAGTCAGATGACTAGGAAACGTCTTCAAAACTAAACTTCAAGTCCAGTGATCGATTGAATACAACAGATATATCACCAAATTGCAATGCTATTTTGAGTCAAAATCCAAACATGTGCAAAATTATGGAGTAGGCTTATGTCATAGTGAAAAACGCATTTGAACATTTTTAAATTATATAGAATACGAAGAGGAACTAAATGCTTTTTGGGGTCAAGATCAAATCTGTACAAATTTATGTCATGCGGATGTCATAGTGACATCACACAAAAAATTCAACCAGACACATTTAAACACTATTAAGAGATACAGAATAAGAAGTCGCACCAAGTTGCAATGCTTTTTAGTCAAAATCCAAATATTTGCAAAGTTACAATATAAGCTATCATAGTGACTATGAAAAGGCAGTGACTAAAAATGCAATCACTAGAAAATGCAGCCATACACATTTGAAACACTATTAATGGTATACAGGGCCGTCTCTAGAATTTTTTGCACCTGAAAGAACATTACAAATGCTGCCCCCCGCTGCCACATGCTGCCGGAAGGGGTGTGGTTTTATTTGAAAGTAGGTGGTGCTTTGTCCAGAAGTGGGGGTGTGGATTGTGCAGATTGGGAGGGGCTTTATACACTTTGATTTAACTATTGTAATTATCATTGTATGTACATATCAATACTCCATTTGTTTACAGTATATTAAAGGACCCACCCTCTAGAAGTACCCCTACCCCAGACCCAACATACTTTAACTAACCTACCTTAAACTGACAAACTCTATCTACTGGTAGCTATGGGAATTTCATTCATTACATACTGGTAGCCATGGGAATTTCATTACATACTGGTTGTGGTAGCCATGGGACTTTTTACATACTGGCAGCAAATTGCCATTCCTCATATACTGGTATCCATGGAATTTCATCACATACTGATGGTAGCAATAGGAATTTCATTACATACTGGTAGCCATGGAAATTTTATCACATAATGGCAGCAAACTGGCATTTCATCATATACTGGGGTAGGCTATTACCTACCCATGTGCAGGGAAATGACCACAAAGTCATTATATATGCAACACACTCTCACTATACTGTATATATGCTCCCACACAGTAACTGGCCCCATAGCAGATTATGCCATGGGGGAAGGAATTGTATGCTGGTGGTGCCAGAGGGATGGGGGTATTTGCTGTGTCAAACTGCCATCTAATAACTGTGGCACTGGGTGGGGTATTTGTATGCTGATGGTGACAGGGAGTATGTGCTCTGTGCCAACTATAACTGCCACGTTGCCACAGTACATACCCCCCTTGCACCATCAGGCCAGCACACAAATGCCTCCCACCCTGGCACGGCACCAGTATCAGCCAATGAGCTAAAACCCCAAAGGCCAATGAGACTCACAAGTTAAAGATAATTAATAATTAATATAGTTATCATTATGCATGCTGCTACTCCAGTCCTACTTTGTAGTACTCCTGCAGTGCATACTGTCTGTTGCAGGCCCGCCAGGCAGGAGATTCAAATTGAGGTAGGGTGGGTGAGGTTGGAGAAGTTAGCCTCCACTCCATCACGACCGTCATTCCTGATTCCTGTATAAATGACGCGCTCTGCTCTTCCCGTGGCCGGAAACCTATCAGGAGCTGGAGGTAGACGCACGCAGCAAAGCCACGCACCCATGTGACAATGGCGCACAAGCAGACACAGCTATCGTGCACTGTGGCCATGAGGACAGTCACATGACCCCTCAATTGAAGTGAGTGCAACCATTTTGATTTTTTTTTAAATTATAAAACGTCTGCCTCCCTACAGGATGCGCTCTATAATGAGCTTCACCTTGCATCATTAGGGAGTGGCCCTGATGATATAAGAAGAAGTCACACCAAGTGCAAGTACTTTTTTGGGTCGAATTCCAAATTTGTACAAAATTATGATGTCCATGCTGATGTCATAGTGACATCACAAAAAATGCACCCAGGCACATTTAAACACTAATAAAAGATATAAAACAAGAAGTCGCAACAAGTGCAATGCTTTTTTTTAAAAAAATTCAAATGTGTAAAAATTATGATGTCATGCTGATGTCATAGTGACATCACAAAAAAATTCAACCAGACACATTTGAGCACTTTTAAAAGATGTTTTTAATGTGGGAAACATGGGTTTCTCGTCTTCTCCTTTAACTCTCTATATTTCAATCTCACTTTAAACTTCTCCTTAAACTATCCCTATTAACTATCACTTTTACTTACCTTTAAAGAGCATGTCCTCCCCCAAAACTACATTTTAACCCCACTACTGGCCCCACTGGTGTAGTGTAGTAAAATCCTTACCATACACCCCTGCTCCAAATGGCTGCCCTGTAATGGCTCTTCTAAGTCCAAAATAGTAAAGAGCAGGAGCCTGTGTCCCATACTGTGTCTGCATCCTGTCTCTCCTCGGGAGAAGTTGCCATGCACACTGAAACCTCCCTCTCCTAGAGATGGTCGAACTATTGAAAGTCGGTCCGTTTTCGAACTTTCGAACTAGTTCAGTTCGAAAGTTCGAAAACGGACCCATTAAAGTCTATGGGAGGCAATAGTTCGAAAAGTTCGAGTCAAATACAACTAAATATTAATGGTAACTTAATGTAAATGGCTGTGGGACCGGGAAATGGTCTGGGGAACATGTCCAATATCCAGGACTTTCGTAAAATCTATTGTACTCTCACGCCGCTACTTTCATACTCTCGTGTTTGAACGTTCGAGTAACATGGACATTTTACTCGCGGATTCGATACTCGCGTATAGGTTCTAATGGACACTTTACTCGTAGATTCGATGTTCGCGCCTAGATACCATGTACAATTTTCTGTGGATTCGATGCTCACGTATAGGCTTTAATGGACACTTTACTGCGGATTCGATGTTCGCGCCTAGATACCATGTACATTTTACTCGCGGATTCAATGCTCACGTATAGGCTTTAATGGAAACTTTACTCACGGATTCGATGTTCGCGACTAGATACCATGTACATTTACTCAGCGGATTCGATGCTCACGTATAGGTTTTTAATGGAAACTTTACTCTCGGATTCGATGTTCGCGTCTAGATACCATGTACATTTTACTCGCGGATTCAATGCTCACGTATAGGCTTAATGGACACTTTATCGCCGATTCGATGTTCGCGCCTAGATACCATGTACATTTTACTCGCGGATTCGATGCTCACGTATAGGTTTTAATGGAAACTTTACTCGCGGATTCGATGTTCGCGCCTAGATAAGACCCACTGCAATTGGACAAACATTATTGCGGAGCCAGGCAGGCTTGGCCCCTCCAGACAGACCCCATACCCCATTGGCTTCTCTCCTCAGAGTATGCTTCGTGCAAGGGGAGGCAGGGAAGGAGATAGAGTTTGTAGGAACAGCACACTTGAGTAGCAGTAGATTCACTTCAGTTTGACAACATTATTGCGAGCCAGGCAGGCTTGGCCCCTCGGACAGACCCCATACCCCATTGGCTTCTCTCCCTCAGATATGCTTCGTGCAAGGGAAAGCTGGGGAGGTGATAGGGTTGTAGGAACAGCACCATTGAGTAGCAGTAGATTCACTTCAGTTTGACAACATATTGCGGAGCCAGGCAGGCTTGGCCCTCTGCACCACCCATACCCTTGGCTTCTCTCCCTCAGAGTATGCTTCGTGCAAGGGAAAGCTAGAAGGAGATAGGACTGTTGGGTCTCAAGATGGTGTGAATACAGGGGTGGGTAACTACAAGAGCTAAACCACCATGCTGAAATCCACACACAGAAAGCTCAAAAACTCTCTCCAACTCCTACACTGTCAGGTCTCCAATAGATACCTCAACACACTGACTAAATGGCACTGGTCGCATTGCCTTTTATACCCAGGGGGCTGGCAATGCTCAAATTAGATGCCATTTGGTGATTTTGGACATGTGGGCACTTTTTTTTAAATTCGATGCAGTCGAACATTCGAAAATCATCAAAGTCCGGGAAATATCGAAAGTCCGCGTCCGGGATAGTTCGAGAAGTCCGGGTCCGTCCGGAACTCGAAAGTTCGGCTGGAACTCGTGTTCGAGTTCGAGTTCTATGCCATCCCTACCCTCTCCCTCATCCACTCCCTCCTCTCCTCCGTTTCTTTCTCTCTCCCCTATCCATCCCAACTGCTGTGTTTTTTTGCAGAAAAACTTAGCCGATCTATACTCACACTGCCTGTTTCCCCCGGCTTTCTGTACAGCTGGAAGCCACAGTCCGTGATTGGCTGCCTCTAACCCAATCACAGACGTGGCTGCCGGTCCGGCCCCTGTGCAGTTTCATGCAAGCAGAGGGCCGTGTCAGATCGCGTGGGTGAAACAGGCAGTGTAAGTATAGATCGGCTACGTTTTTCTGCAATATAACTATAGCGGATGGGGGGGGAGAGGGAGCCCTACACTACAGAAAAATTTGTAAAAAGGGGTGGACATGCCCTTTAAGATTGTGGGAAGACCTAAACCAGTTGTCATAGGCTCTACCCAGCCTCTGAAGAAGTGGTACGCCCATGAAATGTGTCAGGCGGGTGGTCCACATCAGAGTGATGTTTCATAGAGTGTATCAACCTTGTTTCTAAAATGTTCTAATATGTACTAATAAAGTTACTTTTTATTCTTACCTCGTAAGTGGTGCGGTCCATCCATATTTGCACTTTTAAAAGATGTAGAATAAGAATATTACCAAGTGCGATTTGAGTCAAAATCCAAATCTATGAAAAATTATATCATGCTGATGTTATAGCAACATCACTAAAATTACAGACAGACACATTTGAACACTATTAAAAGATATAGAATAAGAAGTTGCACCAAGTGCATTGCTTTTTGGTGTAAAATTCAATCTGTACAAAATGATGATGTCATGTTGATGTTTATAGTGACATCACAAAAAAGCAGCACCAGCAGGGCATCATCATTTTTCAAAGATTTGGATTTCAACCCAACGCATTGGTAATATTTCTTATTCTTATTCTACATCTTTTAATAGTGCATTTTTTGTGATATCACTATGACATCAGCATGACTTATAATTTGTACAGATTTAGATTTTGACCCAAAAAAGCATTGCTCTTAGTTCATCTTCTTAATCTATATATTTTAATAATGTTTAAATATGTCTGGGTGTATTTTCAGTGATGTCACTAGACATCAGCATGACATCATAATTCTGTACATATATGGATTTTGGCACAAAATAGCATTGCAACTTGGTGCGACTTCTTATTCTATAATCTTTTAATAGTTTTCAAATGTGTCTGTGAGCATTTTTAGTATGTCACTCTGACTTCACCATGACATCATCTTGTTTCACAGATTGGATTTTGACCCAAATTGCACTTGGTGAGATTTCTTATTTTACATCTTTAATAGTGTTCAAATGTGTATAGGTACAATTTTTTTTTGTAATGTCACTATGACGACAACATGACATCATAATTTTGTACAGATTACATTTTTTTCACAAAAACCATTGTACTTGGTGCAAATTCAGATTTGGAATTTGACCAAAAAATGTATTACACCTGGTGTAACTTCTATTCTATATCTTGAAGTAGTGTTCAAATGGGAGCATTTTGTGTGATGTCACTATGACATCAGCATGACATCATGTTTTAGATTAGATTTTGATCCAAATAGCACTTGGTGACATTTCTCTTTCTTATTCTATCTTAATAGTGTTTCAAAGGTGTCTGGGTGCATTTTATGGTGATGTCACTATGACATCAGCCAAATGTCATAATTTTGCACATATTTGGATTGTGACTCAAAATAGCATTGCAACTTGGTGCGACTTCTTATTCTATATCTTTTAACAGTGTTTAAATGACTGGTTGAATTTTTGTGATGTCACTAGACATCAGCAATGACCTCATCATTTTGCACAGATTTGAATATTAAATCAAAAAATCATCGCATTTGGTGCAACTTCTTATTCTATACCTTTTTAAAGTGTTCAGATATGTCTGGGGGCATTTTTAGCAGGAAAGAATAAGGAGACAAACTTAGTGCAATGCTTTTTCGGGTCAAAATGAAGATGTTGACTGATGTCATGTGACATCACTAAAAATGCAAATCTGTACAAAATCCAAATCTGTGCAAAGTTAGAATTCATGTTGATATCATAGTGACATCACTAACATCTGCACATTATTAAAATAAATAGATTAGAAGTCGAACAAAATGCAATGCTTTTTTTAGGTCAAAATCTAATCTGTAAAAATTTGTCATGCAGATGTCATAGTGACATCTCAAAAAATTTTACCTAGACACATTTGAACTCTATTAAAGGAACACTTAACCAAAAAAATAAGTATTTGCCATTCGTTTGTATTATTCACGGGAGGTGAGAACGCTTATTCTCACCTCCCTGTGAAAATATTACGCTCGGTGGACCTGGAACTTACCTTACCGCGATTCACTCGCAGCCACTTCTTCACTGACAGCCACTCTGTCCCGACCGCGCGCCCTATTTAGGCGCATGCACGCCACTACAAAAGATAGGGTGCGTGATCGGAGAGAACAGCTGTTCTGTGAAGAAGCGGCTGCGAGTGTAGCGGCGGTAAGGTAAGTTCCAGGTCCCCTGAGCGTAATATTATTCACAGGGAGGTGAGAAAAGCGTTCTCACCTCCCTGTGAATAATACAAACAAATGGCAAATACTTATTTTTTGGGTTTAGTGTCCTTTAAAAGATGTAGAATAAGAAAAAAGAAATCTCACTAAGTGCGATTTGGGTCAAAATCCAAATCTGTGAAAATAATTATGTCATGCTGATGTCATAGTGACATTATTAAAAAATGCATACAGACACATTTAAAAAGTATTAAAAGATATAGAATAAGAAGTCACACCAAGGAATAAGTAGTCACACCAAGTGCAATACTTTTGTGGGTCAAATTCAAATCTGTACAATATTATGTGCAGGCTGATGTCATGTGATCACTAAAAATGCACCCAGATATATTTAACACATAAATTAAAGATATAGAATAAGAAGTCGCATCAAGTGCAGCTTTTTCTTAAATCAAACTGTGCAATTTGTCATGCTGATGTCATAGTGATTAATCAGACATATTTAAATATCTAAACGAATAATAAGAATTGCAATCATTTGGTTCAAATCGTGAATATGTAATGCTGATGTCATAGTGACATCACTAAAAATGCACGATTATTTAAACACAATAATTAAAGATATAGAATAAGAAGTCATCAAGTGCATGCTTTTTCGTTTTAATCATGTTTCATGCTGTGTCATAGTGATATCACAAAAAATTAAATCAGACACTTTAAATCACTAAAATGCACACAGACAAAATGTTTCTGACTTTTACCTTGCCTTATTGAGGTACGAGGCATGCTAGTGGCGCTAATCCCTTGGAAGAAGGAAGAGTTCTCACCCCCCCTCCCTCGGTGACGAGCTGCATAAAATTATAAACAAGATTTTGCTTTTGCTTGCCTCTCCGCTCACTAACCAATCCGTGACCAGGAACGCGTCCACCAATCACTGAGCGGTAAAGGATGAATCATGCTCACCCTAGGATACTCTCCCCATGTGGCCAGCCAATAAGAAATCGCTAGCACAAGCTGAGCATATTAACAAAGCAGCTAGATTGTCATTTTTACACACACAATGAAAGGCAATGTGCAGCACTGTCTTAACGATCCTGTTAGGTGATTTCTGTTTATTTATTGACAACCACTCCTGGGTATACATGGTATTGTCTTATTCGCATCAATATTATGGAGGCGGAGCTAGTAGATGCGGAAATTTAGTGTCAGGATTTCTTCCGCAAGAGTTCGGACAAGTCCATGCGGTGCACATATTTGATTGACAGACACAGGGTAGTCAGGCCTCAAGATTACTGATGAAATACTGGTAAAGTCAAAATCTAAATCTGTAAAAAATTTTCTAAATAAAGGAAGCTGTATGTAGAAAAATTGTCTCAGCGTTTCGGGAGGGGGGGACCTAAGGGACTTAATAGACAAAAGTCATTTTGTATGGTGGACATGCCCTTAATAGTGGTTGAAATACAGTTAGGGAGATTCAATAAAAGTTCTTATCATTTAAAATGGTGCTAATTTTGCCCCAACCAATCAGATTTATTTAACATTTGAAAGCTAACATCTGATTGGCTGGGGCAAGATTAGCACCATTTTTAACAATAAAACTTTATTGAATAACCCTGTGTATGTCTATGTGCATTTTTTTATTTATGTCATTATGACATCAGCATGATATATGTAATTTGTAGATATGAATTTTAATTTTGACCCAAAAAAGCATTGTACATGTGACTCTTATTCTATCTTTTATTAGTGTTCAAATTTGTCTGGGTGCATTGTGATGTCACTATGACATCAGCCTAATATCATAATTTGCACAGTGTTCGATTTTGACTCAAAATAGCATTGCAACTGGGGGAACTTCTTATTCTAAATCTTTTAATAGTGTTTAAATTTGACTGGTTGAATTTTTTGTGATGTCACTTGAATCAGCATGACATCATTTTGCACAGATTTGAATTTTGACCCAAATCGCACCAGAAAAGCATTGCACTTGGTGTGACTTTTATTCTATATCTTTTAATAGTGTTCAAATATGACTGGATGTATTTTTTAGTGATGTCACTATCATAATTTTGTACAGATTTGGATTTTGTTACAAAAAAGCATTGCACATGGTGCAAATTCTTATTCTATATCTGTTAATAGTGTTCCAATGTGCCTATGTGCATTTTAGTGATGTTATTATGACAAAAGCATGACATCATAATTTTGACAATATGAATTTTAATATTGACCGAAAAAGCATGTACTTCATGCAACACTTATTCTATCTTTTTATAGTGTTTAAATGTGTCTGGGTGCATTTTTTGTGATGTCACTATGACATCAGCATAACAATCATTTTGCACAGAGTTGAGTTTTAAATCAAATAAGCATACACTTGGTGCAACTTCTTCTATATCTTTTAATGGCGTTAAATTGGTCTGGGTGCATTTTTTAGCAGGATAAGAATAGGAAGACAAACTAAGTGCAATGCTTTTTGGGTCAAAATCTAAATCTGTGCAAAATGATGATGTGCAGCAGAAGTCATAGTGCCATTACAAAAGAATTAAACTAGACACATTTAAACACTGTTAAAGATACAGAATAAGAAGCGCACCAAGTTGCAATGCTATTTTGATTCAAAATCCAAATACCGTATATACTCGAGTATAAACCGAGGTTTTCAGGCTTTAAAAAAGCCTGAAAATCTTACCTACCTTGTCCTGCATCCGCGCGATACGCCATCTCAGCGCGCATCCTGATGATGTCTCTAACGGCGCCTCTCACTTTGCGGCGCCGCAGTAGTGACATCATCCTGAAGCGCAGAGGATGTGGACGAGGAGCGAGGGGCCGCCGGACAAGGTAGGAGAATACCAGAGGGACACCAGGGCAACATCAAACATCTTAAGTGGCAAATATTTACAAATAAGAGTAAAACCTTCTTTATTTGTGCATACTGTATGCACAATAAAGGAGGATTTACCCCTATTTGAAGTATTTGCCACTTAAGATGTTTGAAAACTACAACTCCCAGCAATAAAGCATGCTGGGAGTTGTAGTTTCCAAACATCTATAGTGGCAAATACTAACCCCTTGGTTTATACTCGAGTCAATAACTTTTTTCTCCTTTTTAGGTAAAACAGGTACCTTGGTTTATACTCGGGACGGTTTATACATGAGTATATAAGGTAGGTGCAAAATTATGATATTAATCTGATGTCATAATCTGATGCATAAGAGTCGCACCATGTTTTTTGGGCCAAAATTAAAAATCAATCTACAAAATAATATGTCATGCTGATGTCATAATGACATCACAAAAAATGCACATAGACACTTTTGGAGACTAATAACAGATATAGAGTAAGAAATGCGACGTGCAATGCTTTTTCGTGACAAAATTCAAATCTACAAATATGATTCATGTTGATGTTAAAGTGACGTCACTAAAATATTTGACATATTAAAATGTATAGAATAGAAGGCAAACAAAGTGTAATGCCTTTTTAGGTCAAAATCTAAAAATTATGTCCTGCTAATGTCATAGTTACTAAAAATTTGAACACATTTGAACACTATTAAGAAATAGAATTCGCACCAAGGGAAATAAGAAATCTTACCAAGTGTGATTTTGGTAAAATCCAAATCTGGGGAAATGGATGATGTCATGCTGAATCATATGACTTCACATAAAAAATTCAACCAGACACATTTAAACAATATTAAAAGATATAGAATAAGGAGTGAGACCAAGTTGCAATGCTTTTTTGAGTCAAAATCCAAATATGTGCAAAATTATGATATTAGGCATCATTGTATATCACCAAAAAAATGCACCAGACACACCAAGTGCAATACTATTTTGGGTCAAATTCCAAATCTTGTACAAATGATGATGCATAGTGAAATCATAAAACATTCAACCACACATTGAGAACATTAAAGGATAGAAGAAAAAAAATAAGAAATCCTCATCAAGTGCGATTTGGGTCAAAATCCATGTCATAGTTACATCACTAAAAAATATACACAGACACATTGAACACTATTAAAGGATAAACAGGGTTATTCAATAAAGTTCTTATCATTTAAAATGGTGCTAATTTTGCCCAACCAATCAGATGTAAGCTTTCAAATGTTTAAAAGAATCTGAGGTTGGGCAAAATTACACCATTTTAAACGATAAGAACTTTTATTGATATCCCTGATAGAATAAGAATTCGCACCAAGTGCAATGCTTTTTTTGTTTAAAATTCAAATCTGATGATGTCATGCTGTCATAGTGACATCCCAAAAAAGCAGCACCTAGCAGGACATCATAATTTTTACAGATTGATTTTGACCCAAATCGCTCTTGGTGAGATTTGATTTCTAATTCTACATCTTTAATTGAGGTTAAACGTGTCTGGGTATATTTTTTTTGTGATGTCACTATGACAACAGCATGACATTATCATTTTGTACAGATTTAGATGTTGACCAAAAAAAAGCATTGCACTTGTCTTGTCTTCTTATTCTAATATCTTAATAATGTTAAAAATGTCTGAGTGCATTTTTTTCTGTGATGTCACTATGACATTAGCATGACATCATAATTTTGTAGATTTGGATTTTGTCGCAAAAAAGATGCACTATGTGCGAATTCTTATTCTATATCTGTTAGTGTCAAATGTGCATTTTTAGTGATGTCATTATGACATAGCCATGACTAATTTAGTAGATATGAGTTTTAGTTTTGACCAAAAAAGCATTGCAACTCTTATGCTATCTTTTAACAGTGTTCAAATGTGTCTGGGTGCATTTTTTAGTAATGTCACTATGACACCAGCCAATATCATAATTTTGCACATCTTTGGATGTTTATTTAAAATAGCATTGAACTTGGTGCAACTTCTTATTCTATATCATTTAATAGTGTTTAAATGTGTCTGGGGTTACTATGACATCAGCATGACATTATCATTTTTTACTGATTTGAATTTTAAACCAAAAATCATTTTTATTATGTGCGATTCTTATTCTATATCATTTAATAGTTATCAAATGTGTCTGGGTAAATTTATAATGATGTCACTATGACATAAGCATGGGCTTCATAATTTTGTAGAATTTTGGTGCAACTTCTTATTCTATAACTTAATATCGTCAAATGTATCTGGGTGCATTTTTTAGTGATGTCACTATGACATCAGAATAACATCATAATTTTGTACAGATTTGGACTTTGACCAAAATAGCATGGTGCCATGTTATTCTATATATTTAATAGTGTTTAAATGTCTCTGGATGAATTTTATTGTGATGTCACAATGACATCAGCATGACATCATCGTTTTGTGCAGATTTGAATTTTAAACCGAAAAAGCATTGCACTTCGTGTGACTTATTCTATATCTTTAATAGAGTTCAAATGTGTGTGGGTGCATTTTTAGTGATGTCACTATGACATCAGCATGACATCATCATTTTGCAGATTTGATTTTTGATACAAAAAAGTGTAACTTCTTCTTCTATAACATGATATTGTTCAAATTTGTCTGGGCGTATTTTTTAGTGATGTCACTATGACATCCGCATAACATCATCATTTTGTACATATTTGGATTTTGACCCAAAATAGCATTTCACTTGGGGCGATTGTTATTAATATATTTTAATAGTGTTCAAATGTGTCTGTGCTCTTTTTTTAGTGATGTCATTATGACATCTGCATGACATAATAATTTTGCAGATTTGAATTTGAATTTTAACCCAAAAAGCATTGCACTTGGTGTGACTCTATTCTATAAGTTTAAATATGTCTGGGTTCTTTTTTATGATCATTTTCACTATGACATCATCATTTTGCACAGATATGGATTTTGACCCAAATAGCATTGCAACTTTGTGCGACTTCTAATTTATATATATTTTAATAGTGTGTCTGTATGATTTTTTTTGTGATGTCAGAATGACATCTGCCTCCTGTCTCTCTCCTGTGGGAGAATTTTGCCATGCGTATGAAGCCCTCCCCCTCCCTTTCCCACTCATTTTGCTCTCCCTCCCCCTAGAACAAAACCCTTTTGTGTAGGTGTAGGGCTCCCTCCCCAACCGCTATAGTAATATGTGCAGAAACTCCCCCGATCATTACTTACCTTGCCTCTCTCCTCCGGCATTTGATAGCAGAAGCACATCGTGATTGGCTGCCTCTCAGCAATCACGGATGCGGCTGCCGGTCCGGCCCCCTACTTGCAGTTTCATGTAATCAGAGGGCCGTGACAGTACTTCGAAGGAGAGAGGTAGGTAAGTTATGATCTGGGGAGTTTCTGCAATATTAGTATAGCGGTTGGGGCTGGGGGATTCAAAAATGGGGTGGACATGCCCTTTAAAAAGGTGCAATACTGGGAAATGCATTCCACAGAGCTATGCTAAATTGGAGTCACTTTTATCCTCCACCTGCGCCTTGCACCATGTTGTTCTAGAAGTTTACCAATTAGGAGTACTGCTGGAGGGAATGCATGCATGTTCTATAAAATTGATGCAGCAGGGAAAGGTGTTATAAACAAAACCCACTCCTCTACGGTAAAATAAAAAAACGGAACGGACCGGAACCGCATTAAGTCCACTGCCCTCTTGCGCAAGGGAGGGCTAATTACCTGAAATTCTACCCTTCCGGCAGTGTTCCGACTTTTACTCAAGTAATGCGGAACCGGAACACAAGCTAAGCTAAAAAACGGAACATTCCCAGAATGAAGACCAGTGATGTGTTGGTTCCGGTTTGTACTTTGCTGTATAGAGAGAGTTAAGTCCCTGCTGGAGTGTGGGTAGTGGCTGAGATGGAACTTAATAGCTGAACTGTCCACTGTGCGATCACTTCCCTCCCCTCCACCTGCATGGAAAACCCGGACATGGACATCTGTACAGGATTTACCAGTGTGATCAGACTGGAGGTTTCCATGCAGGTGGAGGGAGGGAGTGATCGCACAGTGGACAGTTCAGCTATTAAGTTCCATCTCAGCCACTGACTCAGCACTGCAGATGTAGCATGAGTGTGTCTGTTTGTGTGTGTCAGTATGTGGGTGTCTGATGAGTGTGTGTCAGCAGTGTGTGTGTGTTGGCATGAGTGTGTCTGTGTGAGTGCATGAGTGTGTTGTATGTGTGTGTGCCTGCATGAGTGTGTCCGCAGTGTGTGTCAGCATGTGAGTGTGTGTGTCTGTATGAGTGTGTGAGTGCATGTGTGTGTCAGCATGTGTGTATGAGAGTGTGTCTGCATGAGTGTGTGTGTATGTCTGCATGCAGGTGTGTCATTCCGGGAGTGTTCCGGTTTGGTGCTCACAACTCAACCCCTCTCCTTCCTCGTCTTAAGGGGGACAGGTCAGTGGTGTCTGTTAGCATGAGTGTGTGTGTCAGCATGAGTGTGTCTGTGTGTGTGAGTGTCTGCATGAGTGTGCCTGCATGTGTATGTCAGCATGTGTGTCTGTGTGAGTGCATAAGTGTGTGTCTGCATGTGTGGTCAGCATGAGTGTCTGAGTGTGTGCTCAGTGTGTGTGAGTGCATCAGACAGTGTGTCTATGTGTGTCTGCATCAGTGTGTCAGTATGAGGCGTCTGTTTACGATTATATGAACACTTTAACTCTATTACAAATAGAGACAATCGAACAGCTCTGGGCACCCACAGTCTTACTTGTCAGTATACTAAACAATGTAAATTTATGGGTATAGAGCAAGTTGTAACAGGGTGAGAGGTTGGTGACAGAGATTCTATTCTTTCAAAAAGGGAACTGTGGTGGATCCTGGAACTAAAAACCAAATTCCCAAAAGGTTTAAATAGAGAATGGGAGGTTTCCTTTTTTGTATGACTGACATATGATTTAGAGCTATCTAATGCACTGCAGTTATTGGGTAAGATAAATATGTACACGTATGGAGTTAAATGCTTTTATATTTATATTTGTATTTATTAAGTGACCATATTCCTTATGAGAAGCCGTTTAAGTTACATATATTTAAATACATGATTTATCCATTGTATCCTTATGGATTTACTATAACAGTTATATTCAGTGATGTGCTTATATTGAAACTAGTTACAACAGTATTTATATATTTATATGTAATATCTATATGCGATACTCTTTTACCTTGTGTCTCTGATTAAGGTCCCTTTATGGTTCCTATCTATTTATATCTTTGTAGGTTATACTATACATATGTATTATGACTGTATACATGTTGCTGTTGTTTGGGTTACAATTTTCGGGTTGTTACTTTATTTTAATTGTACATAAGTATTTTAAATTGATAATCTATTTCTATACTGTTTTTATGCATCTTTACAATCTGTATAGTAATCCCTCCCCCCCCATATGTATTCCCTGGTATCCAGCATGGTATCAACTTTAGTATTTAATAATATTTAACCTTTTGATGTGATTACTTATTTATCCCATTAGGGTGATGATGTACAGATGTTGCTGGTTTCTGGTTGAGAACAGTGCTTGTGAAGGTTCTCATTCATCCAGGTCATGGTATATCTGTTGTATTCAATTAGATCAACTGGACTTGAAATGTAGTTCTTGAAGACGTATTAAGCGCCTGTGTTTCTACCTCCTCCATGTAAAGGTTGGCCACAATAGGTGAAACTGGAGATCCCATAGCACATCCATGTTTTTGCTTATATAACTTATCCCTGTATTTGAAATAGGTGGTATTCAGGCACAAGTCCAACAAGGAACACACCTGTTCTGGGTTGAGATCAGTTCTGCTGGTAAGAGTGCTGTCTTGGCCCAACCGTTTTCTCACCATGTCAACAGCCTCCTTGGTGGGTATACAAGTGAAGAGAGATGCTTAGAAACCAAGCCTAAATAGAGGTGGGGGGGTTCGACACCAACTGTCTGCCATGTACAATGCTGTTTTAACACCTTACTCTGGGCGTTCCTATAACACCTCTATATTAACTTTGTCTAACTGTTTCCGTACCATATCCTCTGTCAGCCAGAGTGAATATTCCTTATTAATGTAGTCATATATTTAATTAGATGTAAACTGTAAAATACATTGGGACTGGGGTGTTAATAGAAGGAGTGAGTGGGAATAGTCACAGATCCAGTTCCCAGATACTTCAAAGTCTTTGGATACTATCTCAGTTCCTGGGTTGGGTTCTTTGCATTTCAAAGAACCTCCTGTACTATAGATACCTCTGTCATCTTATTGAGGATGATCTACATTTCAAATGGTGAATGTTTATACTAACTTCTAGAAACAAACATCTAAGATAATTAACATTGTTTTATCAAATCCTTTCCCAGGGTGGGTTATGGGGGTCTATGTTGTATATCAAGGGGTGAGAGAGTCTGTTAGAATAGAAGGATTTGGAAGGAGGCAGAAGGTTTTTGTAAGGAAGAAGGAATTGGAAGGGTGTAAGGATCTTACCTGCCGCGCTCCCTCGCCGTTCCGGGACTGGTGACGTCGCCGGCGCCGGACGTCGGCGTCGTGACGTCACCACGTCCGGACGCCGGGCGGCGCGAAGATTCAAATAGGCACTCGCAGAGGGTGCGAGTGCCTATTCGTAGTCCTTGCTACCGGACAGACTGTTTGTCTGCCTGTGTAGCATTTTCTGCCTTCGGCTCCAGCCCTTGCCTTGATTGTGCCTCAGCCATTGTTCCAGTTACCATCACTTCAGCCTGTGCCTCAGCCATTGTTCCAGTTACCATCCCTTCAGCCTGTGCCTCAGCCATTGTTCCAGTTATCTTCCCTTCAGCCTGTGCCTCAACCATTGTTCCAGTTATCGTCCCTTCAGCCTGTGCCTCAGCCATTGTTCCAGTTACCATCACTTCAGCCTGTGCCTCAGCCTTTGTTCCAGTTACCATCCCTTCAGCCTGTGCCTCAGCCATTGTTCCAGTTACCATCCCTTCAGCCTGTGGATCAGCCATTGTTCCAGTTACCAGCTCTTCAGCCATTGTTTCCAGCCTGCTGACAGCCCTCCTCCTAAAAGGTACAGTGAACTTCGTCCCTCCGGGACTCTATTCCTTACAGAAGGGAATATAGGAAGGAATTGCACATATACCTTTGTACACCTATACCTGCTGTAAATATATATTTTAACCTGATATCTCTGGGCCTGGAACTCTTAAATAAACGCTTCATCTCTGAAAAAGGACTGGTTGGTTGAATTTACCTGGTGGTGGTAAATAAGGATTATTATATCTAAACTATACGAAACACAACAATTAATACCTTTCATATTATTATAGTCCCAGTTATATGCACTAGTATTCTCTGTAGTTAATACAGAGAATGTTTCACTCAAATATTGCGCACATTAGCGCATGCTATAGATATAGTGGAGCCGGAGTAATTGAAGAATGGGAGGTAAGGCATAGCTCCTTTACTTCCTGTTCTTCAATGAGTGCAATAAAGGAATAGTTCTCTCTCCGTGAACTATTCCTTTAATTCTCTTTTGAATGCTTTTTATTTAGTAAAATATATACAAATGTTTGTTTTTTTGGGGTTTTTTTTTATTATATTTTCTATCCTTTGATAGGGACATCTTGGAAATTTCTGTCTTTTGATAAGGACATCTTGGAAATTGAATCAGTTCAGAGAAGGGCAACTAAATTAATAAGGGGAATGGATGGGCTTTAATATGCAGGCAGATTAGACAAGTTAGGGCTTTTTACATTGGAGAAGCGATGTTTGCGTGGGGACATGATAACCTTATACAGATATATTAATGGGCCATACAATGAGCTCTCTGGTGCATTGTTTACTAATAGGTCATATCAGAGGACTCGTGGACATCCTTTAAGGTTGGAAGAAAAGAAGTTTCATCTTCAGATTAGGAAAGGTTTCTTTACAGTGAGAACGGTGAAACTGTGGAACTGTCTTCCAGCAGATGTGGTAATGGCAAGTTCATTGAATAGCTTTAAAAAAGGCCTGGTTAAGTTTCTAAAACTTAAAAATATTGAGAATTACTGGTATTAATGCATATAGATCTGGTTGATCCAGGGATACTTTACGATTGCCGTTTGGAGTCAGGAAGGAATCCCCCCCCCCCCTTTATTTTTTTTAGCTGGTTTTTTTTGCCTTCCTCTGGATCAACTGTTAGGTAGGGTTAAAAAAAAGAGGGTGAATAGATTGGACTTGATGGAAGTATATGTCTTTATTCAACCTTAATTACTATGTTACTATGTTGATAAACACTCCTTGCTATGTTAATGTTATTTATAATGTCCTTATTGAAAGTCATCCTGTGTTTCCTCCTTTCCAGTGAACATAACATTTGATGCAGAAAACGTCCATCATAATCTGGAAGTATCTGAAGATGGAAACCGCGTGGAATGTCAGAGTCCTCCAGAGTCCATGTCTGACTGTAGATTCTGTGTGATGGGGAAGGAAACCTTCTCATCAGGGTCACAGTTCTGGGATGTGGATGTAATGGACACATTGTGTTCTGTGGGTGTGGCAGGTACAACAATACGTTCTAAATTAGTGAACGGTTTAGATACTGATGAAGGTATCACGGCAGTAGAACTAGATAAAGAAAGGTCTAGGAACCCTGGTCTTTTCCCTCAGTCTGGTCCCATCAATCTCCGAGTGTATCTGGACTATGATGGGGGGAACCTTCTAGTTCATGTAAAAAACACCAAAACTTCCATTACTTTACATAGTCAGTTTACGGGGGAGGTTTCACCATTCTTTGAAATATCAAGTGATCATCCAATTATACTTATAAATAATCCACCCTGACATTGTGGGGAGATAGATGGTAATGTGTAAATAGAACACACCATATTATCCTTAAATTGCTTGCGCTTGTGGGCCTTCAGCTGTTGCAGCAGTGGCTGCATACAAGCCTTAATCCACTGCCCAAGCAGCAGCATAACTATAGATCTGCCTCCAAGATAACGTTATTAGCTGTTGATTATGTGGTCTTAGTAAAGGTTTAAAAACAGCTAATAATGTTATCTAGCAGGCAGATCTATAGTTTTGACACTACTTGGGTCTGCACTAATGGATAGAAATGTAGTACAGTAGGTCTTGGAAATGGGCATCTCTAGGGTTTTCGCCACCTGAGCCAAAATTTTGAATGCCGCCCCTAGGCGCCATGAAATGTGCCATTGCAACCAGGGTTAGGTGTGCATGGCTTTCAGGAATGGACGTGGTTAAACATTTGGTCCTTTTATACTTCACAGCGGTATTTATAAAGTTCCTCAAAAAGACATTTATCCACACCATAATTCATGTAGAATTTAAGATTTTTTTCCAAAAGATTTGTAAGCTTGACACCACGTCAAGGTAGATTCTTTCAACGGGGCCCTAACTAACCTAACCAAGTTGCCCTCTTGCCCAGCTCACACAGATAGGTACATATAACAAGTCCTATTTCCTACATCAAATACACTGGTACATATAACATGACCTAATGCCCAAACCACACATAAAGGCACATATAACATGCCCTAATGCCAAGACCACCCAGATACATATAAGATGCCATAATGCTCATATCACGGACTGGCACATATAAGGCACACGGACTGGCACCTATTTAGACGTGTAACACTGTTGAAGTAACATCACCTGAGGAAGGGGGCATGTACCCCCCGAAAGTTGTGAGATGTGTGGTCTGTATTAAATAAAATTTACAATTTGGAGTGCCACCCATGCCTATTTGTGATTCCTGAAGTGAATATCCATTGAGGGTTGGATTGTTTGGAGGAGTGAGCACCCACACTTGGTACGAGTGCAGAGGACACTATTGTTTCTTCGTGCACATATAAGATGCCCTAATGCTCAGATCACCCAAACTACGTTGAAAATAAGATGTGCCCAACTCTGAACACACAGATAATTACCCACTTACCCTATGACAATCAGAGCAGGGCCTGCATGAAGGTGTCAGTTAGTGCAGAGTTAAGGGAGAAATTGAGGGTCCGCAAGTGTGCATATGCTCACGCACCCGTGATTTTATTTTCTTTTGCTCTGCCTGCCACTTTAAAAAAAAAAAAAACATTTTCCCATTCTGCAAATTAAGTGAGAGGGAGTTAAGAATCTCTTAAATTTTGGGGGGTCTTTGTAGTTAGCCAGTTTTCAGTTATTGTAAGAGAATGGAAAGCTACCAGTATCAATTGCGCACACCAGATTACTGGATCAAAGAATCTCAGGCATTAAAAGTGAAGGGTTTGGGGCTAGCAGCACCCGGACCACTGTGGGAAAGCGGTGAGTAATTATTTCCTGGATCATCTGTGTTAAACGACTGTCTGTGTCTGTGTAATTGGTCAAGTGATAGACGCAGGGTTTGTGACACCCGGGTCTCCTACTAACTTAAGTGAGTTTAATGTATTGCTAATTAGGGACTATTTTTGGGATTTAAATTCCACTTGGGTCTTTATTTGCATTAAAATGGGGAATTTTGGAAGGCAGCACTACATGGCCAGGTGTCTCCTGCACAAGGGAAATGATTCCTTCCCAATGGGCACCAAGCACATACAGCACCGCTAGCGCACTATAATGGAGGGGCTACAGCGCCGGCTGGTGTGGCGTTTTGCATCTAGACCACTGTCTTGGCCCTCTAAAGACAGTAGTTGGACCTTAAGAGGTAGAGGCCTCATTTCATTCATGCCGTCTGGCAAGAGACGGAAGGTAAGTATCCTTTTTATTTTTGTAACTTAGTCACCTCTATTCTGTGTATAATCTCGACGGTTTCCCTGTATTATTTATTATGTAACTTATGTCTGATTTTAAACTGTCATTTCACCTTACTTGTTAGTGTTTCTCTGTTAGCAACCCTTTATCTTTATCTATATTTATAGCTGGAATATCCAATATACCTCACGCTGTAGAAGTTTAATGATCATTTGATGTATACATTCAATTCCTGTGCATGTCAAAGTTCCAGTAGTTGCAAGTGCAGTAGTTGGTCGGGGCGAAAGTAGCACCATGAGAGAGAGAGAGAGAGAGAGAGAGAGAGAGAGAGAGAGATAGGGGGAAGTGCTGTGAGTGATGGATGACAAACACATGGTAGCACAAACACCACACACGGTTACACAAACATACTGCCAGAATCACCCAGTTACAAACACACTGCCAGAATCACACAGTTACAAAAATGCTGACAGTCTCACAGTAACACAACACACTGCCAGAATCACACAGTTACACAAACACACTGCCAGAACCACACAGTTACAAACACACTGCCAGAATCACAAAGTTACACAAACACACTGACAGTCTCACAGTAACACAAACACACTGCCAGAATCACACAGTTATACAAACACACTGCCAGAATCACAGTTACACAAACGCTGACAGTCTCACAGTAACAGAACACACTGCCAGAATCACACAGTTACACAAACACACTGCCAGAATCACACAGTTAAAAACACACTGCCAGAATCACAAAGTTACACAAACACACTGACAGAATCACTCAGTTACAAACACACTGCCAGAATCACAGTTACAAACACACTGCCAGAATCACAGTTACAAAAACACACTGCCAGAATCACAGTTACAAAAACACACTGCCAGAATCACACAGTTAGAAAAACACACAGCCAGAATCACAGTTACAAAAACACACTGCCAGAATCACACAGTTACAAAAACACACTGCCAGAATCACAGTTACAAAAACACACTGCCAGAATCACAGTTACAAAAACACACTGCCAGAATCACACAGTAATACAAACACACTGCCAGAATCACACAGTTACAAATACACTGCCAGAATCACACAGTTACAAATACACTGCCAGAATCACATAGATACAAGGTGGACTGCACTCCAAAATAGAACGTTTTATTCAAAGCCAAACATCAAACATGTTTGTAGGAGTATAGGACAAACATCTTCTAGAGATTTACAATTTTTACCATTACATGGTTATATTTACATCAGGCCCTGCCCAAAGAGCCTACAATAAGCACATTTATTTGACACATACAACTATCAGATGTATGTTATTATGGTGGGGAAAACCGGAGGGCCATTCAATGAATTTGCCATATACCACGATCTGCTGGAAGGTCAGTTCCACAAGGTTCCCTGTTCTTCACTGTAAAGAAACATTTCCAACCTGAAGTTTCCACAAAGTCCTCTTACATGGATATGACCCTTTCTCAAAAAGTACCAACAACAAAGTTTCCTGATCTTGACTTTATATACCTACAAAATAAAAAAAAAACACAGTTAAAGGGTAACTGGTAGGTCCAAACAAGTTTGTTTTCTTACCTTCACAAAATGTGCTCTGAATCACATGAGTGCATGTTTGGGCCCCTAAAGATAGTGTTTGCACTGACAGCTTATGTTCTGTATATAAAGGGCACCTGCAGTCTTCTGCGTGAGAGTTCTTTGGCTACTGTCAAGATCATTTAAAGTTATTGGATCATTTATAACTATAAAGTTCACATCACATTTTTGCAAGGTAAAATATCAAGATAAATGTAAACTGTAAATGGTTTATAATGGTTCCACTCTAGGGACTTCACAAATTAGAAAGACACTTTTAAGGTAAAGCAACTGCTTCTTATTCATTAGAATCGGATGTGTTGTCACTGGCAATGATGAGTGTTTGTTTCACAACTAATTAGTGCCATAGCATCAGCATCTTGTATTACTAATTGCGGTTGGCAGGGTCCTTTAATGTGCCCCGTTGACTAATAGGAAGCAACATGACTATTCATTCCAGGTTATATTGTAGATAGAGAGAACTCTTACTCTTAATGTGTGTGACCAGTAGCGTACATGGTAAAATGATACGCTACAGTAGAATACCTATACCTATTAGGCAGTGGGACGTTGTGGTGGGGAATCTCCCAGCTTATTAAGCTGGCATTAAATATTATGTGCAAACAGCTGTGCATCTCTGGTTAATTGGTTTTCTCTTTGGTTACTCACACAACCACCCACAAAGTGGGCACTAACATTGGCTACCCGGAATGTACATTGGGGGGGAATCTTAAGTGTGATAGAGGTATTATTCATTGGCTAATATGAGATAAGTGTGCAACAAGGAAAAGTACCTACGTGTAAGTAAATATATTATGGTGTACACAGGTTGCGAATGGTAAATTGTGGGGAGGCCTAACCTGCCTGGTCCATTTCACTCAGCACCAATTGCAGGATTGTCCCAGGTTTCAACACTGAAATTTTAATTGACGGAAAACCCTGGTTGTCAGTTGAAATTTTAGTAATTGATGATGGCAGCTGTTAGCTTTGACCCCAAAAGGGTCTGGGAGAATGAAAATTTCCAATATAGTGCTCACAACTATACATGCTTACATGGGTGAGAATCATACAGTAAAGTCTGCTGTAAGTGGGAATCACAGCTTTCTCTAACATGAGAGATATTCCATTCCATTTACAGTTTAGTAGATATTTTACCCAACCTGTGAGTTAGGGACATGGAAATACAGTTTTTTCATTTACTGTTGTCTCACCAATAATAATGGCTCAGCTTACAAGTAATTGCAATTATAAATGGACAAAATAAATAAAGAAATGGGCAGTAGTTATAAGAGCGCCAGGTTAATTTATGAGATGAATACCATCCTAATTTGCATTTTTTAGTAAATTGATAGTTCTAAAGGGCAAATGCATGGAGTGAGAACAGTAAATTGGAAAGGCTTGAGGTTCCCAGTTACCTTTGCCTCATGACAAATTCGCATTAAGGCAATGTCACGTGTTTTTGAGGGGGGTAATAAAATAAAATTATGAAAGCATTTTTAGGACAAAGGAAACAGCTTCAATGGAATTAATTAGATTGCCCTGTGAGAATAGAACGCTTGTTCTCTGCCACATTTTGAATTGTCAAGTTTAAAATTAGATGCACACTCTACAGATTGATTTGGTAATTCGTATTCTGGAAACTCTCACTAAGGGATGTAGTACATTTGCCACAGTACAATGATAAAGCAAATACTGTAAGGAAAAAAACGGTGGGTTTTGACATTTGAGGAAAGTCCCTGGTTTTGGTTTGTTTTGATGCTGATACAGACACCAAGATGATTTCAAGGCTAACAAATACAAATGGTTTAAGTTCTTCATTTCGTATATGCCTATTTAATGTACCTATATTCATTTGGTACAGAGCTAAGGTGACTACATACTAGAAAGAGTAAGGCACCAAGTAATTAAGTTGGTTAGTAAAGCATTTGTCTTATTTACAGCAAACTTAATACAAACTAGACAACAGAAGAAGGTTAACAAATAATGCTATAACACACATCCGAACAAATACATAAATAAATTATTTAGACTAAGTAAATTGAAGCCCTACATAACACTTCCAGAATGTGGTAATGGCAAGTTCATTGAATAGCTTAAAATTACTGGTATTAATTACTGGTATTATGCATGATAGATTGGTTGGTACAGGGATACTATATAATATTGGGAATTACTGGTATTAATTACTATACTGTAGTTCTGGTGGTACGGTGTATTACTATATAAATGAGAAGTATGATATTATCCATATACTGTGAGTTCGAGTTGGTACAGGGTACTTGTAAATGAGAATTATGGTATTAATTTCACATATAGGGGGCTGATGCAATAATCTGTTTCCGACGCCAAGCTACCTGCCCGAGTGTCCCGCGATGCAAATATCCCTGTTGCGTAGATTTTGTACTCGCGGATCTCTGCCAGTTTTAAGTGCGCCGGCTAATGCTTCCTATTCAGTTGGCGTAAAAGTTTTTCGCGATACATGGTAAGCGAAAACAAAACCTTTACTAAGGGCGGTTTGCAATCCGCTGCGCCCATGTCTTATTCCGAAGCATTCTCGGATGCAGGCATGGCACAAACTCATTATAACCACACGGTAACCCTGATGATATATCGGGATGCCGTGGGGTTTCATAACTGGACTTGGGCCATTTTGCGCCCAATAGTTGAGTTGATCCGCCATTCCTACTGTTAGTTTTGGTTGGTTACAGGGATACTATATAATATTGAGAATTACTGTATTAATCCATATACGTAGTTCTTGGTTGGTACAGGGATACTATTTAATATGGAATTACTGGTATTAATACATATACTGTAGTTCTGGTTGGTACAGGGATACTATATAATATTGAGAATTAGGGTATTATACATATACTGTAGTTCTGGTGTGGTACAGGATACTATATAATATTGAGATTACTGTTATTAATTAAGTACTGTTAGTTGGTCTGGTTGGTACGGGAACTATAATAATATTGAGAATTTGGTATGTACATATACTGTGTTCTGGTTGTGTACAGGGACTATATAATATTGAGAATTACTGTATTAATACATATACTGTATATCTGGTTGGTACAGGATACTATAAATTATTGAAGATTATGGATAGTATATAATACAATACTGTAGTTCTGGTTGGTACAGGGATACTATATAAATGAGTAATTACTGGTATTATACATATACTGTAGTTTCTGGTTGGTACAGGATACTATATAATATTGAGATTACTGTATTAATACATTACTGTAGTCTGGTTGGTACAGGGATACATATAATATTGTAGAAATACTGGTATTAATACATACTGTTTGTTCGGTGGTTGGTACAGGGATACTATTAATATTGAGAATTACTGGTATTGAACACATACTGTAGTTTGGTTGGTACAGGATACTATAAATATTGAGGAATTACTGGTATTAATACACATACTGTAGTTCTGGTGGTCAAGGATACTATATAAATTAGTGGATATGACTGGTTAATACATTACTGTAGTTCTGGTGGTTACCGGGGATATATATAATATGGAGAATTACTGGTATTAATACATATACTGTAGTTCTGGTTGGTAAGGGATCTTACATATAAATTGTGAGAAGGTATGTATATAACATATACTGTAGTTCTGGTTGGTACAGGGGACTATGTAATATGAGATTACTGGTATTAATACCTATACTGTAGTTCTGGTTGGTACAGGGGATACTATATATATTGGGAATTACTAGGTATTAATACAATAACGTGTAGTTCTGGTTGTTACAGGGATATATATAATTGGGAATTACTGGTATTAAACATATACTGTAGTGTTTCTGGTTGGTACAGGGATTACTATATAATTGTGGAAATATATGGTATTTAATACATATACTGTAGTTCTGGTTGGTTACAGGGATACTATATATATATTGAGAATTTGGTATTAATACATAACTGTAGTTTGGTGGTACAGGGATACTATATAATATTGGAATTACTGGTATTTAAACATATACTGTAGTTCGTGGTATTGGGGATACTATAAAATGATGAGGATAATACTGGTATGAACATATACTGTAGTTCTGGTTGGTACAGGGATAATATAATATTTGAGAATTACGTTGGTGATTAACAATACTGTAGTTTCTTGTGGTACAGGGATATATACATGAATATTGAGAATTACTGGTTTAATACATATACTGTAGTTTTTGGTGGTTTACAGGGATTATAAATAGTATTGAGAATTACTGGTATTATACAATACTTGTAGTTCTGGTTGGTACAGGGATACTATAAATATTGAGAATTACTGGTGGATTATCTTAAAAACATATACTTGTAGTTCTGGTTGGGTACCAGGAACTGAATTAATAATTGGAATTAATGGTATTAATACATATACTGTAGTTCTGGTTGGGACTACAGGGATTACTATATATATTGGGAATTTACTGGTATTATATACATTATTACTGTATATGTTTCTGTTTACAGGGATACTAATATATAGTGGAATTACTGGTATATAACATATACTTGCGTTCTGGTTGGTACAGGGTACTATTATATTGAGAATTATTGGTATAATACATAACTGTAGTTCTGGTGTTGTACAGGGTACTATATAATATTGAGGAATACTTGTATTAATACATATACTGTAGTTTGGTTGGTACAGGGTACTATATAATTATTGGAGAATTACTGGTATTTAGACATAATTGTTAGTCTCTTGTTGAATCTCTTATTACAGGGATACCTTATATATTGAGAATTACTGGTATTTGAATACTCTATACTGTAGGGCTTCTGGTTGGTAACAAGGGATACGTATATAATATGAAAGAATGACTGGTATTAATTACATATACTTAGTGTTCTGGTTGTGTACAGGGTGGCTTCTATATATACATGGAATATGGTATTAAGTAATATACTGGGTGTTCTGGTTGGTATTTAGAGATACTATGTAAATATTGAGGAAATTCCTGGTCGTGTGATACAATTTACTTGTAGTTCTGGTGGTTTTTACATGGGGTTACTAATATATTGGAGGAATTATGGGTTTATTTAATACCTTATTTACTGTAGTTTCTGGTTGTTGTTGGTGATTTATGGTCATTACTATTAATATGAGAAATGGACCGCGGTCGTTAATAACTATTACTGTAGTTCGTGGTTGGGGTACAGGGATAGAATAATATGGGAATTTAATGGTGGGTTAGTTAATACATATACTTGTTAGTTGGGTTTTGTTTACAGAGGGATTTTACAGATACTATTTAGGAATAATGGTATAATAAACGATATACGTTAGCTATTCGGGTTTTGTACAGGGTACTATATATATTGAGCGGTGGATTGTACTTGTATTTAAAAATATACGGTAGTTACTTGGTTGGTACAGGGATACTATATAATATTGGAAATTACTGGTATTAATACATATATTGTAGTTCTGGTTGGTACAGGGATACTATATAATATTGAGAATTACTGGTAATAATACAGATACTGCAGTTCTGGTTGATCCAGGGATACTTTCCGTTTGCCGTTTGGAGTCAGGAAGGAATTTGTTTTGCTGTTTTTTGGGGGTTTTTTGCCTTCCTCTGGATGAACTGTTAGGTAGGGTTTAAAAGGAGGGTGAAAAGGTTGGACTTGATGGACACATGTTTTTATTCAACCTCAATTACTACTGTATGTCACTATGTTACTAATAAAAAAAAGTGGTCCCAACTGTATCAGCAAAAGGTCCCAAATGCACACTTAGCCTGGTATGGTGCAGACGTCTCCGACCCCCACCCCAAGGGGCATAGGAGTATGGTATATGATATACGATATATCAAAAGACAAGGTGAGAAAGTCACACTCCAAATGTAGATTTATTAACTAGTGAACCACAAACTCACAATGTTTTGGGGTTTTACCCCTTCATCAGGTGAGGTAAAATTATACCATACTGGTATAGAGAATAAAGCAGTGGATACTGGTAATGGTAAGGGATATTTGGATGGAGATTGTAAATGGATTCTGGATATTGATACTGGTGTGGAGATTGGAGCTGGATATTGGTACGGGATACTGGTATGGAGATTGGAGCTGGATATTGGTACAGGATACTGGTATGGAGATTGGAGCTGGATATCGGTATGGGATACTGGTGTGGAGATTGGAGCTGGATATTGGTACAGGATACTGGTATGGAGATTGGAGCTGGATATTGGTACGGGATACTGGTATGGAGATTGGAGCTGGATATTGGTACAGGATACTGGTATGGAGATTGGAGCTGGATATTGGTACAGGATACTGGTATGGAGATTGGAGCTGGATACTTAAATTGAAATTAAAATATAGATATAGCTGACCAGGTTTTGTTATATAAAACTATAAAGAAATTAATATAAATGAGGTGTAAAATAAGAGGGAGGGGTGTGTATGAAATCATCTGTCACAGTACTCACTGCCTTTTAACATCATGTCATTTAACAATAATAACTGCAAACAAAGATAACTTAAAGGGGAACTATAGTCACTAGACAACATTGTCTCAACAGACAAACCACTGTACAGTATCTTACCTCTTTTTCAGTGACTTGGTTGATTTATTAAATTAACCTGTGGGTACTAGGGGTCAGCTTGCACCGCTTTGTTTTGGTGAAGGTCCAAGTGTAAGCAGTACATACTCTCTAGTGCAAAGCAGATCAAAACAAGAAAGCTGCAGCCTGGCCACCTAGAATCTGATAGCACAGAGAACTACCTCTGTTAGGCACAGATAATTTTACATTTCAGAACCAAAAGGATATTTAACTGTGTTGAAAACAATCTCCCCTCACACATTCCTTTGCATTTCATACAAAAAACAAAAGAAATTTGTGGTTTATTTCCTGAAAAGCTTTGAGGAACAAAGACAAACAATTCACAAAAAATTCTGGGGATTTGAACCTTCTGATCTTCAAAAGACATGCAATTCATGCAGGCTATAGGATAAACTGCATGTTTACTAGCAACTTTTAAAGCATTATAAGGGACTTCCATATTGGTGTGGCAACATCTGTACAGAAAATATGTGCATAGAGACATTGATTAGTGGGGTCAGGGGATGTGGCTAATAAGTGCACATGCTCACAAGGTTCTTTGAAGACTACATAGACTGTGAGTAGTACTGGCAACAACATGGAATCTTAGTTAAAGAATCTACTTCTTACTAGAGATGGCCGAACTTCCATAAATCCGTTCTGCTCAAGGATTCACAGATTTCCGAATTTTGCCGTTAAAGTTCATGGGGAAAATAATTTCTGACTAAAATATAAGATTAAATAGCAGTGGTAACTTACTGTAAATAGCTTTGGGACCTGAATATTAAATTCGAATATGATTAGTTAATCTGTGATCATATGATTGCAAGCATTGAAATATTAACCAATCTCAATTGGATTTGGTCCTTCAGAAAACCTATACAAAGAGGTGCAAACCCCATGGAGCTCAAAAGTCATCACAGTGATGGCAGACATCAGTGGAGTTGGTGTCGCCGGCTGAGAAGAAAGAAGACTTCGGATCAGTGGCATCAAGCAGATTTCATAGTGACATCACAAAAAATTTAACCAGACACATTTAAACACTATTAAAAGATATAGAAAAAGAAGTATCACCAAGTTGCTTGTGAAGGTTCTCATTCATCCAGGTCATGGTATATCTGTTGTATTCAATTAGATCAACTGGACTTGAAGTTTAGTTCTTGAAGACGTTTCGCTAGTCATCCGACTGTCTTTCTCAATTCAGAATGACTTGTACAAGAATCTTTGGCAATTATGTACAAAGGAACGTGACTGGTTCAAGAGAGGTGTTAAGGAGGCCATTTATGTGAAAATAAAGAAACCAAGCCTAAATAGAGGGTTCGACACCAACTGTCTGCCATGTACAATGCTGTTTTGACACCTTACTCTGGGCATTCCTATAACACCTCTTAGCCACTATCCAATCACGCCCTTAACACTTGGCTGTGATATGCTAATTGGGATTTTCCAGGGTACATAATTGCCAAAGATTCTTGTACAAGTCATTCTGAATTGAGAAAGCCAGTCAGATGACTAGCGAAACGTCTTCAACAACTAAACTTCAAGTCCAGTTGATCTAATTGAATACAACAGATATATCACCAAATTGCAATGCTATTTTGAGTCAAAATCCAAACATGTGCAAAATTATGAGAGTAGGCTTATGTCATAGTGAAAAACGCATTTGAACATTTTTAAATTATATAGAATACGAAGAGGAACTAAATGCTTTTTGGGGTCAAGATCAAAATCTGTACAAATTTATGATGTCATGCGGATGTCATAGTGACATCACACAAAAAATTCAACCAGACACATTTAAACACTATTAAGAGATACAGAATAAGAAGTCGCACCAAGTTGCAATGCTTTTTTGAGTCAAAATCCAAATATTTGCAAAGTTACAATATAAGCTATCATAGTGACTATGAAAAGGCAGTGACTAAAAAATGCAATCACTAGAAAATGCAGCCATACACATTTGAACACTATTAAATGGTATACAGGGCCGTCTCTAGACTTTTTTGCACCTGAAAGAACATTACAAATGCTGCCCCCCGCTGCACCATGCTGCCGGAAGGGGTGTGGTTTTATATTTGAAAGTAGGTGGTGCTTTGTCCAGAAGTGGGGTGTGGATTGTGCAGAATTGGGAGGGGCTTTATACACTTTGATTTAACTATTGTAATTATCATTGTATGTACATATCAATACTCCATTTGTTTACAGTATATTAAAGGACCCACCCTCTAGAATAGTACCCCTACCCCAGACCCAACATACTTTAACTAACCTACCTTAAACTGACAAACTCTATCTACTGGTAGCTATGGGAATTTCATTTCATTACATACTGGTAGCCATGGGAATTTCATTACATACTGGTTGTGGTAGCCATGGGACTTTTTATTACATACTGGCAGCAAATTGGCAATTTCCTCATATACTGGTATCCATGGGAATTTCATCACATACTGATGGTAGCAATAGGAATTTCATTACATACTGGTAGCCATGGAAATTTTATCACATAATGGCAGCAAACTGGCAATTTCATCATATACTGGGGTAGGCTATTACCTACTCCATGTGCAGGGAAATGACCACAAAGTCATTATATATGCAACACACTCTCACTATACTGTATATATGCTCCCACACAGTAACTGGCCCCCATAGCAGATTATGCCATGGGGGAAGGAATTTGTATGCTGGTGGTGCCAGAGGGATGGGGGTATTTGCTGTGTCAAACTGCCATCTATATAACTGTGGCACTGGGTGGGGATATTTGTATGCTGATGGTGACAGGGAGTATGTGCTCTGTGCCAACTATAACTGCCACGTTGCCACAGTACATACCACCCCTTGCACCATCAGGCCAGCACACAAATGCCTCCCACCCTGGCACGGCACCAGTATCAGCCAATGAGCTAAAACCCTCAAAGGCCAATGAGACTCACACAGTTAAAGATAATTAATAATTAATATATGTTATCATTATGCATGCTGCTACTCCAGTCCTACTTTGTAGTACTCCTGCACTGCACTAACCTGCAGTGCAACTGTCTGTTGCAGGCCCGCCAGGCCAGGAGATTCTAAATTGAGGTAGGGTGGGTGAGGTTGGAGAAGTTAGCCTCCACTCCATCACGACCGTCATTCCTGATTCCTGTATAAATGACGCGCTCTGCTCTTCCAGTGGCCGGAAACCTATCAGGAGCTGGAGGTAGACGCACGCAGCAAAGCCACGCACCCATGTGACAATGGCGCACAAGCAGACACAGCTATCTCGTGCACTGTGGCCATGAGGACAGTCACATGACCCCTCAAGTTGAAGTGAGTGCAACCATTTTGATTTTTTTTTAAATTATAAAACGTCTGCCTCCCTACAGGATGCCGCTCTATAATGAGCTTCACCTTGCATCATTAGGGAGTGGCCCTGATGATATAGAAGAAGAAGTCACACCAAGTGCAAGTACTTTTTTTGGGTCGAATTCCAAATTTGTACAAAATTATGATGTCATGCTGATGTCATAGTGACATCACAAAAAATGCACCCAGGCACATTTAAACACTAATAAAAGATATAAAACAAGAAGTCGCAACAAGTGCAATGCTTTTTTTTTAAAAAAATTCAAATGTGTACAAAATTATGATGTCATGCTGATGTCATAGTGACATCACAAAAAAATTCAACCAGACACATTTGAGCACTTTTAAAAGATGTTTTTAATGTGGGAAACATGGGTTTTCTCGTCTTCTCCTTTAACTCTCTCTATATTTCACTCTCACTTTAAACTTCTCCTTTAAACTATCCCTATTAACTATCACTTTTACTTACCTTTAAAGAGCATGTCCTCCCCCAAAACTACATTTTAACCCACTACTGGCCCCACTGTGTAGTGTAGTAAAATCCTTACCATACACCCCTGCTCCAAATGGCTGCCCTGTAATGGCTCTTCTAAGTCCAAAATAGTAAAGAGCAGGAGCCTGTGTCCCATACTGTGTCTGCATCCTGTCTCTCCTCCGGGAGAAGTTTGCCATGCACACTGAAACCCTCCCTCTCCTAGAGATGGTCGAACTATTGAAAGTTCGGTCCGTTTTCGAACTTTCGAACTAGTTCAGTTCGAAAGTTCGAAAACGGACCCATTAAAGTCTATGGGAGGCAAATAGTTCGAAAAGTTCGAGTCAAATACAACTAAAATATTAATGGTAACTTAATGTAAATGGCTGTGGGACCTGGGAAATGGTCTGGGGAACATGTTCCAATATCCAGGACTTTCGTAAAATCTATTGTACTCTCACGCCCGCTACTTTCATACTCTCGTGTTTGAACGTTCGATGTAACATGGACATTTTACTCGCGGATTCGATACTCGCGTATAGGTTCTAATGGACACTTTACTCGTAGATTCGATGTTCGCGCCTAGATACCATGTACATTTTACTCGTGGATTCGATGCTCACGTATAGGCTTTAATGGACACTTTACTCGCGGATTCGATGTTCGCGCCTAGATACCATGTACATTTTACTCGCGGATTCAATGCTCACGTATAGGCTTTAATGGACACTTTACTCACGGATTCGATGTTCGCGACTAGATACCATGTACATTTTACTCGCGGATTCGATGCTCACGTATAGGTTTTAATGGAAACTTTACTCTCGGATTCGATGTTCGCGTCTAGATACCATGTACATTTTACTCGCGGATTCAATGCTCACGTATAGGCTTTAATGGACACTTTACTCGCCGATTCGATGTTCGCGCCTAGATACCATGTACATTTTACTCGCGGATTCGATGCTCACGTATAGGTTTTAATGGAAACTTTACTCGCGGATTCGATGTTCGCGCCTAGATAAGACCCACTGCAATTGGACAACATTATTGCGGAGCCAGGCAGGCTTGGCCCCTCCAGACAGACCCCATACCCCATTGGCTTCTCTCCCTCAGAGTATGCTTCGTGCAAGGGGAGGCAGGGAAGGAGATAGAGTTTGTAGGAACAGCACCATTGAGTAGCAGTAGATTCACTTCAGTTTGACAACATTATTGCGGAGCCAGGCAGGCTTGGCCCCTCCGCACACACCCCATTGGCTTCTCTCCCTCAGAGTATGCTTCGTGCAAGGGAAAGCTAGGAAGGAGATAGGACTGTTGGGTCTCAAGATGTGTGAATACAGGGGTGGGTAACTACAAGAGCTAAACCACCATGCTGAAATCCACACACAGAAAGCTCAGAAAAATCTCTCCAACTCCTACACTGTCAGGTCTCCAATAGATACTCTCCAACACACTGACTAAATGGCACTGGTCGCATTGCCTTTTATACCCAGGGGGCTGGCAATGCTCAAATTAGATGCCATTTGGTGATTTTGGACATGTGGGCACTTTTTTTTAAATTCGATGCAGTCGAACATTCGAAAATCATCAAAAGTCCGGGAAATATCGAAAGTCCGCGTCCGGGATAGTTCGAGAAGTCCGGGTCCGTCCGGAACTCGAAAGTTCGGCTGGAACTCGGGTTCGAGTTCGAGTTCTATGCCATCCCTACCCTCTCCCTCATCCACTCCCTCCCTCTCCCTCCCGTTTCTTTCTCTCTCCCCTTATCCCATCCCCCAACTGCTGTAGTTTTTTTGCAGAAAAACTTAGCCGATCTATACTCACACTGCCTGTTTCCCCCGGCTTTCTGTACAGCTGGAAGCCACGTCCGTGATTGGCTGCCTCTAACCCAATCACAGACGTGGCTGCCGGTCCGGCCCCCTGCATGCAGTTTCATGCAAGCAGAGGGCCGTGTCAGATCGCTGGGTGAAACAGGCAGTGTAAGTATAGATCGGCTACGTTTTTCTGCAAATAACTATAGCGGATGGGGGGGGGGAGAGGGAGCCCTACACTACAGAAAAATTTGTAAAAAGGGGTGGACATGCCCTTTAAGATTGTGGGAAGACCTATAACCAGTTGTCATAGGCTCTACCCAGCCTCTGAAGAAGTGGTACGCCCATGAAATGTGTCAGGCGGGTGGTCCACATCAGAGTGATGTTTCATAGAGTGTATCAACCTTGTTTCTAAAATGTTCTAATATGTACTAAATAAAGTTACTTTTTATTCTTACCTTCGTAAGTGGTGCGGTCCATCCATATTTGCACTTTTAAAAGATGTAGAATAAGAAATATTACCAAGTGCGATTTGAGTCAAAATCCAAATCTATGAAAAATTATATCATGCTGATGTTATAGCAACATCACTAAAATTACAGACAGACACATTTGAACACTATTAAAAGATATAGAATAAGAAGTTGCACCAAGTGCATTGCTTTTTTGGTGTAAAATTCAAATCTGTACAAAATGATGATGTCATGTTGATGTTATAGTGACATCACAAAAAAGCAGCACCCAGCAGGGCATCATCATTTTTCAAAGATTTGGATTTCAACCCAAATCGCACTTGGTAATATTTCTTATTTCTTATTCTACATCTTTTAATAGTGCATTTTTTGTGATATCACTATGACATCAGCATGACATTATAATTTTGTACAGATTTAGATTTTGACCCAAAAAAGCATTGCTCTTAGTTCATCTTCTTAATCTATATATTTTAATAATGTTTAAATATGTCTGGGTGTATTTTCAGTGATGTCACTATGACATCAGCATGACATCATAATTCTGTACATATATGGATTTTGGCACAAAATAGCATTGCAACTTGGTGCGACTTCTTATTCTATATATCTTTTAATAGTTTTCAAATGTGTCTGTGAGCATTTTTAGTGATGTCACTCTGACTTCACCATGACATCATCTTGTTTCACAGATTTGGATTTTGACCCAAATTGCACTTGGTGAGATTTCTTATTTTACATCTTTAATAGTGTTCAAATGTGTATAGGTACAATTTTTTTTGTAATGTCACTATGACGACAACATGACATCATAATTTTGTACAGATTACATTTTTTTCACAAAAACCATTGTACTTGGTGCAAATTCAGATTTGGAATTTGACCAAAAAATGTATTACACCTGGTGTAACTTCTTATTCTATATCTTGAAGTAGTGTTCAAATGGGAGCATTTTTTGTGTGATGTCACTATGACATCAGCATGACATCATGTTTTAGATTTGGATTTTGATCCAAATAGCACTTGGTGACATTTCTTCTTTCTTATTCTATCTTTTAATAGTGTTCAAAGGTGTCTGGGTGCATTTTATGGTGATGTCACTATGACATCAGCCAAATGTCATAATTTTGCACATATTTGGATTGTGACTCAAAATAGCATTGCAACTTGGTGCGACTTCTTATTCTATATCTTTTAACAGTGTTTAAATGACTGGTTGAATTTTTTGTGATGTCACTATGACATCAGCATGACCTCATCATTTTGCACAGATTTGAATATTAAATCAAAAAATCATCGCATTTGGTGCAACTTCTTATTCTATACCTTTTTAAAGTGTTCAGATATGTCTGGGGGCATTTTTAGCAGGATAAGAATAAGGAGACAAACTTAGTGCAATGCTTTTTCGGGTCAAAATGAAGATGTTATGCTGATGTCATTGTGACATCACTAAAAATGCAAATCTGTACAAAATCCAAATCTGTGCAAAGTTATGAATTCATGTTGATATCATAGTGACATCACTAACATCTGCACATTATTAAAATAAATAGATTAAGAAGTCGAACAAAATGCAATGCTTTTTTTAGGTCAAAATCTAAATCTGTAAAAAATTTGTCATGCAGATGTCATAGTGACATCTCAAAAAAATTTTACCTAGACACATTTGAACTCTATTAAAGGAACACTTAACCCAAAAAAATAAGTATTTGCCATTCGTTTGTATTATTCACAGGGAGGTGAGAACGCTTATTCTCACCTCCCTGTGAATAATATTACGCTCGGTGGACCTGGAACTTACCTTACCGCGATTCACTCGCAGCCACTTCTTCACTGACAGCCACTCTGTCCCGACCGCGCGCCCTATCTTAGGCGCATGCACGCCACTACAAAAGATAGGGTGCGCGATCGAGAGAGAACAGCTGTTCTGTGAAGAAGCGGCTGCGAGTAGAGCGGCGGTAAGGTAAGTTCCAGGTCCCCTGAGCGTAATATTATTCACAGGGAGGTGAGAAAAAGCGTTCTCACCTCCCTGTGAATAATACAAACAAATGGCAAATACTTATTTTTTGGGGTTTAGTGTTCCTTTAAAAGATGTAGAATAAGAAAAAAGAAATCTCACTAAGTGCGATTTGGGTCAAAATCCAAATCTGTGAAAAATAATTATGTCATGCTGATGTCATAGTGACATTATTAAAAAATGCATACAGACACATTTAAAAAGTATTAAAAGATATAGAATAAGAAGTCACACCAAGGAATAAGTAGTCACACCAAGTGCAATACTTTTGTGGGTCAAATTCCAAATCTGTACAATATTATGATGGCAGGCTGATGTCATAGTGACATCACTAAAAAATGCACCCAGATATATTTAAACACTAAATAAATTAAAAGATATAGAATAAGAAGTCACATCAAGTGCAATGCTTTTTTCGTTTAAAATTCAATGTTTTCATGCTGGTGTCATAGTGATATCACAAAAAATTAAATCAGACACATTTAAATCACTAAAAATGCACACAGACAAAAATGTTTCTGACTTTTACCTTGCCTTATTGAGGTACGAGGCATGCTTAGTGGCGCTAATCCCTTGGAAGAAGGAAGAGTTCTCACCCCCCCTCCCTCGGTGACGAGCTGCATAAAATTATAAACAAGATTTTGCTTTTGCTTGCCTCTCCGCTCACTAACCAATCCGTGACCAGGAACGCGTCCACCAATCACTGAGCGGTAAAGGATGAATCATGCTCCACCATTAGGATACTCTCCCCATGTGGCCAGCCAATAAGAAATCGCTATGCACAAGCTGAGCATATTAACAAAGCAGCTAGATTGTCATTTTTACACACACAATGAAAGGCAATGTGCAGCACTGTCTTAACGATGCCTGTTAGGTGATTTCTGTTTATTTTATTGGCAACCACTCCTCGCGGGTATACATGGTATTGTCTTATTCCGCATCAAATATTATGGAGGCGGAGCTAGTAGATGCGGAAATTTAGTGTCAGGATTTCTTCCGCAAGAGTTCGGACAAGTCCATGCGCGTGCACATATTTGATTGACAGACACAGGGTAGTCAGGCCTCAAGATTTTACTGATGAAATACTGGTAAAGTCAAAATCTAAATCTGTAAAAAATTTTCTAAATAAAGTAAGCTGTATGTAGAAAAATTGTCTCAGCGTTTCGGGAGGGTGGGACCTAAGGGACTTAATAGACAAAAGTCATTTTGTATGGTGGACATGCCCTTTAATAGTGTTGAAATACAGTTAGGGAGATTCAATAAAAGTTCTTATCATTTAAAATGGTGCTAATTTTGCCCCAACCAATCAGATCTTATTTAACATTTGAAAGCTAACATCTGATTGGCTGGGGCAAGATTAGCACCATTTTTAACAATAAGAACTTTTATTGAATAACCCTGTGTATGTCTATGTGCATTTTTTTATTTATGTCATTATGACATCAGCATGATATCATAATTTGTAGATATGAATTTTAATTTTGACCCAAAAAAGCATTGTACATGTGACTCTTATTCTATCTTTTATTAGTGTTCAAATTTGTCTGGGTGCATTTTAGTGATGTCACTATGACATCAGCCTAATATCATAATTTTGCACATGTTTCGATTTTGACTCAAAATAGCATTGCAACTCGGGGGAACTTCTTATTCTAAATCTTTTAATAGTGTTTAAATTTGACTGGTTGAATTTTTTGTGATGTCACTGATATCAGCATGACATCATTTTGCACAGATTTGAATTTTGACCCAAATCGCACCAGAAAAGCATTGCACTTGGTGTGACTTCTTATTCTATATCTTTTAATAGTGTTCAAATATGACTGGATGTATTTTTTAGTGATGTCACTATCATAATTTTGTACAGATTTGGATTTTGTCACAAAAAAGCATTGCACTTGGTGCAAATTCTTATTCTATATCTGTTAATAGTGTTCCAATGTGCCTATGTGCATTTTAGTGATGTTATTATGACAAAAGCATGACATCATAATTTTGACAATATGAATTTTAATATTGACCGAAAAAGCATGTACTTCATGCAACACTTATTCTATCTTTTTATAGTGTTTAAATGTGTCTGGGTGCATTTTTTGTGATGTCACTATGACATCAGCATAACAATCATTTTGCACAGAGTTGAGTTTTAAATCAAATAAGCATCACACTTGGTGCAACTTCTTCTATATCTTTTAATGGCGTTCAAATTGGTCTGGGTGCATTTTTTAGCAGGATAAGAATAGGAAGACAAACTAAGTGCAATGCTTTTTGGGTCAAAATCTAAATCTGTGCAAAATGATGATGTGCAGCAGAAGTCATAGTGCCATTACAAAAGAAATTAAACTAGACACATTTAAACACTGTTAAAAGATACAGAATAAGAAGGCGCACCAAGTTGCAATGCTATTTTGATTCAAAATCCAAATACCGTATATACTCGAGTATAAACCGAGGTTTTCAGGCTTTAAAAAAGCCTGAAAATCTTACCTACCTTGTCCTGCATCCGCGCGATACGCATCCTCAGCGCGCATCCTGATGATGTCTCTACCCGGCGCCTCTCACTTTGCGGCGCCAAGTAGTGACATCATCCTGAAGCGCAGAGGATGTGGAGCGAGGAGCGAGCGGCCGCCGGACAAGGTAGGAGAATACCACAGGGACACCAGGGCAACATCAAACATCTTAAGTGGCAAATATTTACAAATAAGAGTAAAACCTTCTTTATTTGTGCATACTGTATGCACAAATAAAGGAGGATTTACCCCTATTTGCAAGTATTTGCCACTTAAGATGTTTGAAAACTACAACTCCCAGCAATAAAGCATGCTGGGAGTTGTAGTTTCCAAACATCTTACGTGGCAAATACTAACCCCCTTGGTTTATACTCGAGTCAATAACTTTTTTCTCCTTTTTAGGTAAAACTAGGTACCTTGGTTTATACTCGGGACGGTTTATACATGAGTATATAAGGTAGGTGCAAAATTATGATATTAATCTGATGTCATAATCTGATGTCATAAGAGTCGCACCATGTTTTTTGGGCCAAAATTAAAAATCATATCTACAAAATAATGATGTCATGCTGATGTCATAATGACATCACAAAAAATGCACATAGACACTTTTGGAGACTAATAACAGATATAGAGTAAGAAATGCGACACGTGCAATGCTTTTTCGTGACAAAATTCAAATCTACAAAATTATGATGTCATGTTGATGTTAAAGTGACGTCACTAAAATATTTGCACATTATTAAAATGTATAGAATAAGAAGGCAAACAAAGTGTAATGCCTTTTTAGGTCAAAATCTAAAAAATTATGTCCTGCTAATGTCATAGTTACTAAAAATTTGAACACATTTGAACACTATTAAAAGAAATAGAATTCGCACCAAGGGAAATAAGAAATCTTACCAAGTGTGATTTTGGTAAAATCCAAATCTGGGGAAAATGATGATGTCATGCTGATATCATAGTGACTTCACATAAAAAAATTCAACCAGACACATTTAAACAATATTAAAAGATATAGAATAAGGAGTCGCACCAAGTTGCAATGCTTTTTTGAGTCAAAATCCAAATATGTGCAAAATTATGATATTAGGCTATCATTGTAATATCACAAAAAAATGCACCCAGACACACCAAGTGCAATACTATTTTTGGGTCAAATTCCAAATCTGTACAAAATGATGATGTCATAGTGAAATCATAAAAACATTCAACCACACATTTGAGAACTATTAAAGGATGTAGAAGAAAAAAATAAGAAATCTCATCAAGTGCGATTTGGGTCAAAATCCATGTCATAGTTACATCACTAAAAAATATACACAGACACATTTGAACACTATTAAAGGATAAACAGGGTTATTCAATAAAAGTTCTTATCATTTAAAATGGTGCTAATTTTGCCCCAACCAATCAGATGTAAGCTTTCAAATGTTTAAAAGAATCTGATTGGTTGGGGCAAAATTAACACCATTTTAAACGATAAGAACTTTTATTGAATCTCCCTGATAGAATAAGAATTCGCACCAAGTGCAATGCTTTTTTTTGTTTAAAATTCAAATCTGATGATGTCATGCTGTCATAGTGACATCCCAAAAAAGCAGCACCTAGCAGGACATCATAATTTTTAACAGATTTTGATTTTGACCCAAATCGCTCTTGGTGAGATTTGTTATTTCTAATTCTACATCTTTTAATTGAGGTTAAACGTGTCTGGGTATATTTTTTTTGTGATGTCACTATGACAACAGCATGACATTATCATTTTGTACAGATTTAGATGTTGACCAAAAAAAAGCATTGCACTTGTCTTGTCTTCTTATTCTATATATCTTAATAATGTTAAAATATGTCTGAGTGCATTTTCTGTGATGTCACTATGACATTAGCATGACATCATAATTTTGTAGATTTGGATTTTGTCGCAAAAAAGACTTGCACTATGTGCGAATTCTTATTCTATATCTGTTAGTGTTCAAATGTGCATTTTTTAGTGATGTCATTATGACATTAGCATGACATAATTTAGTAGATATGAGTTTTAGTTTTGACCCAAAAAAGCATTGCAACTCTTATGCTATCTTTTAACAGTGTTCAAATGTGTCTGGGTGCATTTTTTAGTAATGTCACTATGACACCAGCCTAATATCATAATTTTGCACATCTTTGGATGTTTATTTAAAATAGCATTGCAACTTGGTGCAACTTCTTATTCTATATCATTTAATAGTGTTTAAATGTGTCTGGGGTTACTATGACATCAGCATGACATTATCATTTTTTACTGATTTGAATTTTAAACCAAAAATCATTTTTATTATGTGCGAATTCTTATTCTATATCATTTAATAGTTATCAAATGTGTCTGGGTAAATTTATAATGATGTCACTATGACATAAGCATGGCTTCATAATTTTGTACAATTTTGGTGCAACTTCTTATTCTATAACTTAATATCGTCAAATGTATCTGGGTGCATTTTTTAGTGATGTCACTATGACATCAGAATAACATCATAATTTTGTACAGATTTGGACTTTGACCCAAAATAGCATGGTGCCACTTGTTATTCTATATATTTTAATAGTGTTTAAATGTCTCTGGATGAATTTTATTGTGATGTCACAATGACATCAGCATGACATCATCGTTTTGTGCAGATTTGAATTTTAAACCGAAAAAGCATTGCACTTCGTGTGACTTATTCTATATCTTTTAATAGAGTTCAAATGTGTGTGGGTGCATTTTTAGTGATGTCACTATGACATCAGCATGACATCATCATTTTGCAGATTTGATTTTTGATACAAAAAAGTGTAACTTCTTCTTCTATAACATGATATTGTTCAAATTTGTCTGGGCGTATTTTTTAGTGATGTCACTATGACATCCGCATAACATCATCATTTTGTACATATTTGGATTTTGACCCAAAATAGCATTTCAACTTGGTGCGACTTGTTATTATATATATTTTAATAGTGTTCAAATGTGTCTGTGCTCTTTTTTTAGTGATGTCATTATGACATCTGCATGACATCATAATTTTGCAGATTTGAATTTGAATTTTAACCCAAAAAAGCATTGCACTTGGTGTGACTCTTATTCTATACGTTTAAATATGTCTGGGTTCATTTTTTATGATCATTTTCACTATGACATCATCATTTTGCACAGATATGGATTTTGACCCAAATAGCATTGCAACTTTGTGCGACTTCTAATTTTATATATTTTAATAGTGTGTCTGTATGATTTTTTTTGTGATGTCAGAATGACATCTGCCTCCTGTCTCTCCTGTGGGAGAATTTTGCCATGCGTACTGAAGCCCTCCCCCTCCCTTTCCCACTCATTTTGCTCTCCCTCCCCCTAGAACAAAACCCTTTTGCTGTAGTGTAGGGCTCCCTCCCCCAACCGCTATAGTAATATGTGCAGAAACTCCCCCGATCATTACTTACCTTGCCTCTCTCCTCCGGCATTTTGAATAGCCAGAAGCCACATCCGTGATTGGCTGCCTCTCAGCCAATCACGGATGCGGCTGCCGGTCCGGCCCCCTACTTGCAGTTTCATGTAATCAGAGGGCCGTGACAGTACTTCGAAGGAGAGAGGTAAGGTAAGTTATGATCTGGGGAGTTTCTGCAAATATTACTATAGCGGTTGGGGCTGGGGGATTCAAAAATGGGGTGGACATGCCCTTTAAAAAGGTGCAATACTGGGAAATGCATTCCACAGAGCTATGCTAAGATTGGAGTCACTTTTATCCTCCACCTGCAGCCTTGCACCATGTTGTTTCCAGAAGTTTACCAATTAAAGGAGTACTGCTGGAGGGAATGCATGCATGTTCTATAAAATTGATGCAGCAGGGAAAGGTTTGTATAAACAAAACCCACTCCTCTACGGTAAAAATAAAAAACGGAACCGGACCGGAACCGCATTAAGTCCACTGCCCTCTTGCGCAAGGGAGGGCTAATTACCTGAAATTTCTACCCTTCAGGCAGTGTTCCGACTTTTACTCAAGTAATTGCGGAACCGGAACACAAGCTAAGCTAAAAAACGGAACATTCCCAGAATGAAGACCAGTGATGTGTTGGTTCCGGTTTGTACTTTGCTGTATAGAGAGAAGTTAAGTCCCTGCTGCAGTGCTGGGTTAGTGGCTGAGATGGAACTTAATAGCTGAACTGTCCACTGTGCGATCACTTCCCTCCCCTCCACCTGCATGGAAAACCCGGACATGGACATCTGTACAGGATTTACCAGTGTGATCAGACTGGAGGTTTCCATGCAGGTGGAGGGGAGGGAGGTGATCGCACAGTGGACAGTTCAGCTATTAAGTTCCATCTCAGCCACTGACTCAGCACTGCAGCATGTTAGCATGAGTGTGTCTGTTTGTGTGTGTCAGTATGTGTGTGTCTGCATGAGTGTGTGTCAGCATGTGTGTGTGTGTTGGCATGAGTGTGTCTGTGTGAGTGCATGAGTGTGTCTGTATATGTGTGTGCCTGCATGAGTGTGTCCGCATGTGTGTGTCAGCATGTGAGTGTGTGTGTCTGTATGAGTGTGTGAGTGCATGTGTGTGTCAGCATGTGTGTATGAGTGTGTGTCTGCATGAGTGTGTGTGTATGTCTGCATGCATGAGTGTGTCATTCCGGGAGTGTTCCGGTTTGGTGCTCACAACTGCAACCCCTCTCCTTCCTCGTCTTAAGGGGGGACAGGTCAGTGTGTCTGTTAGCATGAGTGTGTGTGTCAGCATGAGTGTGTCTGTGTGTGTGAGTGTCTGCATGAGTGTGCCTGCATGTGTATGTCAGCATGTGTGTCTGTGTGAGTGCATAAGTGTGTGTCTGCATGTGTGTGTCAGCATGAGTGTCTGAGTGTGTGCTCAGTGTGTGTGAGTGCATCAGACAGTGTGTCTATGTGTGTCTGCATCAGTGTGTCAGTATGAGTGTCTGTGTCTGCATGAGTCGGTCTGTATGAGTGTCTGTAAGTTTCTGCATCAGTGTGTGTGTGCATGAGTGTGTGAGTAGTGTCTGGGTGTGCATGGGAGTAGTGCCTGTCAGTGTGTATTGGTGCACCTGCCGGTGTGCATGAGTAGTGCCAGTCAGTGTGTGGGAGTAGTGCCTGTCGTGCCTGGTAGTGGTGCCTGTTGGTGAGTTTGGGAGTAGTGCCTGTCGGTGTGTGTGCCTTTCGGTGTGTGTGGGAGTAGTGCCTGTCGGTGTGTGGGGGAATAGTGCCTGCCGGTGTGCATGAGAGTAGTGCCTGTCGTGCGTGGTGCCTGGTTGGTGAAGTTGGGAGGATTGCCTCTTTTGGTGTGTGTGGAAGTCCCAAACTCTGTGTGGAAGTGCCTGTCTCTGAGTGGGGGTGGAGCTCTCTGTGTGTTTCTGTGTCCATCTCTGTGTAAAAATAAACATCGTAACTGGACCAGAAATTCCAAATATGTTGTGGCTTAACATTGGCTGTTAAGTTAATATTCTGACTTGTGCTACATTAAAAAACGGACTGGATAAATGTAAAACTGGAACATCAAGTGGTCTTGTGCATCTTCTAGCCATCTTAGTGCCCTAAGCGCTCTCCCTCCCATGCGAACCACCAAACTTGACCAGCCAGACTGCAGATGGGTAAGAATCTGAAGAGTTGGAGACCCTGGGGTACAGACACCATACAATATGCCAAAAATGTGCTTTATTATACCATCCGCACTGCATGCTTCAGATCAACTGATCCTTTATCACACTTGATAAAGTATCAGTTGATCCGAAACATGTAGTGCGGATGGTATAATAAAGCACATTTTTTGGCATATTGTATGGTGTCTTTGTACCACCAGGATCTCCACCTCTTCAGATTTGTTACCTTTATGATTGGAGTAGAGCGAACTGGAGATACTTGGGGTGAGCACGTATGTAGGCTTTATTCTTATCTGACTTATTCATTCTGATACTGTCACTGCTGCTGTGGATGTTTCTTTATAATGGGACCGATTTAGTAGTTGGTAAGAGGGGTGCACACTGTGCCAGGTGGGGCAGGCATGTATACTCACGTTTGTGCGTATGGAGTGTCACTGTCCATCAATGAATTACTAATTGAAAGGACAGGATAGGTTTCAGTGGATGTGCAGTGTTTTTCCAGCTGGGTGGCATGAAAAAGTAGCCGGATAGGGCAGAACACGGAAATTTGATTATTGTCATTAACCATTCAGTGCCAGCAGTTTTCCCCATAGTATTGCTTTTACGACTTTCAGTGACAGTAGAGTATTAGCATTAATCCTTTAGTGCCAGCCGATTTTACTATTAATACTTTAAGTGCCAGCAGTATCCCAGAGTATTGCCATTAACACTTTCAGTGCCAGCAGAGTATTACCTTTGACTATTTCAGCTGCCACCATTGACATGTTATAAAGTATGTACCTGCTGTGCAGGGTAGAGATAATATGGGACATTGTGACTCCTTTAGTATAACAGAGATTATAGAGAGCTTATGGGGGTGCTGGGAGAAAACTGGGTGCATTATTATTTAGGTACATCAGGGTACAGAAATGAATGTGTTGTAAAGGACAGGGGAAGGGTGGCTGCACATAGCATTACAGGGATGGTTACTGGGTGCATTGGTAAGGAGTTATTAGGGTACGTGGATAAGCAAAGTGTGACAGTGCACTGGTATTATTGCAAGGGATATGGGGGAAAGAGTAGGAATGGGTAACAGAGCCATGTAGTACAGGGGACACATGCCGTGAGTGTAGTGCCTGTTGCATCGTGTCACCATGGCTGAACACACAAAGCCGCAGCCCCCCAAAAACAAAACACTGCTTCGAGTGAATCTTTGTGTGTTTTGTCCATGACTTTTTTTTTTTTACCAGCTGCACTTGGGCATCTGGAAGTTGTGTTGCTTTTAAAGGGTATTTTACTGATGCCCAGAACCCCTTTTTCTGCTTTCTCAGTAAAAAGTTGCAGTCTGCTTCTCCGTATCTCCATGTGCAGATGTCTGTACCATAGATTGTTACGTTGTTATATAGATTGTTACATCAATTGTTAAAGTGTTAATAGAGCCACAAGTAAGAAGCTGCAATTTTGTTTCAGAAAAGTATCTGCCCTGTGCAGCAGTGAACTGTATCTATTTTCTAACCATAGTATAATGAAACAGAGCCTTCTTACAACAGAAGGTATTTTGCAGTCCCATGCTATATGAATAGCATTGCCCCAAAAAATCTAAAAAACAAGTAGTAATTTTTTCACTCCCAAGTTTTCCAGAGTAAGGGGCGGATTTATGCAAAACTTCCCCTTTATGTCCTTTGGTTAAAGCATGTCACCAGAACCGCTGGCTTATAACATGCAATATAACCTGTGGAATAGAGCCATTCATCTGACCTGCAGACATGACATGTTTCGATCTTGTTAGATCTCGTCAGTACAAGATACAGATTGATGGCTCTATGGGGCTGTGTTGCATATTATAAACCGGTGGTTCTGGGCCCATGCCTTAGACGAAGAACATAAAGGGGGATTTTTCCCTTACTCTGGGAATCCTGGGAGTTAAGAAATTACTCCTTTTTTACTACGTTTTTTTTAGATTTTTTGGGCAATGCAGTTCATATAGCATGAGACTGCAAATACCTTCTGTTTTTAAAAAAATTCTGCTTCATTTTTATACCTTAATGTCCCCCAAACATATAGGAGAGATGTGAGAGAGCAGAGCCACAGAAGGGATTGGGCTGTGTGAGCAAGTTATGAAGCATATTTGGAAAAGGTAATTACAGCAAAGAATGAGTTTGCAGTGTTTTGGGTTTTTTTTTAAATGATGATGGTGGACATTGGGCCATATTCATAAACGCACGTTATAGCTAATGTATGACAGTGGCTGTACATGTACATCCGTTATCATACATTTACAGTGAACGTTCATTAATTAATGAACGTTCGGCCATAGAATACCGTGTGGTAGTAAAATACCGCAATGGTATTCTATGAAGGAATGTAAATCTACGATCACGGTCGTAGATCTACTATCATAATCGTACATTTACCATTGTTATCATTAATTTACGTTAGTAATTGTAAATTAATGATCGTTTTAACAAATGTTAGGCACGGTATCGATTAAAAATGATACCACACCTTTACAAATATGGCCCATAGTAACAAAATAATTACATAGTAATTGAGGTTGTATAAAGACATACGTCCATCTAGTCCAACCTTTATACCCTACCCATAATGTCTGTATAACAGTTACATAGTAACAATGGCTCTGTGTTAAGTGAATCCCTGTTGGAAAGGGATCTTGGAGTTTTGGTGGATAACAAACTTAAAGGTAGCAAGCAGTGCCAGGCGGCAACAGCCAGAGCCAGCATGGTATTGTCTTGTATAATGAGAGGTATGGATTCAAAAGAGGAAAATGTAATTCTCCCTCTTTACAAAGCATTGGTAAGGCCTCATTTGGAATATGCAGTGCAATTTTGGAATCCTGTGTACAAAAAGGACATCTTTGAAATGGAAAGGGTTCAGAGAAGGGCAACTAAATTAATAAGGGGATTGGGGAGCTTGAATATGAAGAGAGACTGGAAAAGATACAATTATGTACGCTGGAGAAAAGGCGCTTGCGTGGGGATATGATTACTGTGTATAAATACATTAACGGGCCATACAATAAACTATCTGGGGCATTGTTCACCAATAGAACATGTCAAAGGACACGAGGACATCCCTTAAGACTTGAAGAAAAAAGGTTTAGGCTTCAAGCTCGGAAAGGGTTTTTCACTGTGAGAACGGTAAAGCTATGGAACTGTCTTCCAGTGGACGTTGTAATGGCAGGTTCATTGGTCAGTTTAAAAAAAAAGCTGGATGAGTTTCTGCAAACAAGAAATGTTGCAAGTTACTGGTATTGATACATAAAGTAGAGTTGATCCAGGGAAATTTCCGATTGCCACTTGGAGTGAGGAAGGAATTTTTTCCCCCTTCATAAAATTGGTGGGGGTTTTTTGCCTTCCTCTGGATCAACAGTTAGGCAGGAAATGAGGATATTGCTAGATGGGTTGGACTGGATGGACGTATGTCTTTATTCAACCTCAAATACTATACTATAGTATTGGAGGTTATATAAAGACATACGTCCATCTAGTCCAACCTTTATACCCTACCCATAATGTCTGTATAACAGTTACATAGTAACATAGTAATTGAGGTTGTATAAAGACATATGTCCATCTAGTCCAACCTTTATACCCTACCCATAATGTCTGTATAACAGTTACATAGTAACATAGTATTGGAGGTTATATAAAGACATACATCCATCTAGTCCAACCTTTATAGCTTACCCATAATGTCTGTATAACAGTTACATAGTAACATAGTATTGGAGGTTGTATAAAGGCATAAGTACATCTAGTCCAACCTTTATACCCTACCCATAATGTCTGTATAACAGTTACATAGTAACACAGTATTGGAGGTTGTATAAAGACATATGTCCATCTAGTCCAACCTTTATAGCCTACCCATAATGTCTGTGTAACAGTTACACAGTAACATAGTATTGGAGGTTATATAAAGACATACATCCATCTAGTCCAACCTTTATACCCTACCCATAATGTCTGTATAACAGTTACATAGTAACATAGTAATTGAAGTTGTATAAAGACATACGTCCACCTAGTCCAACCTTTATACCCTACCCATAATGTCTGTATAACAGTTACATAGTAACATAGTAATTGAGGTTGTATAAAGACATATGTCCATCTAGTCCAACCTTTATACCCTACCCATAATGTCTGTCTAACAGTTACATAGTAACATAGTAATTGAGGTTGAATAAAGACATATGTCCATCCAGTCCAACTTTTAAACCCTCTTTTTTAACCCTACCTAACAGTTGATCCAGAGGAAGGGAAAAACAATTGGAAAGTATCCCTAGATCAACCAGAACTACAGTATATGTATTAATACCAGTAATTCTCAATATGTTTTAGTTTTAGAAACTTATCCAGATCACTTTTAAAGCCATTCAATGAACTTGCCATTACCATATCTGCTGGAAGTTAGTTCCAGTTCCACCGTTCTCATTGAATACACATTCCTAACCTGAAGATGACTCTTATTTTCTTCTAGCCTTAATGGGTATGTCCACCCTCCAACTAAAATTTGGTATCCTGCAGGAAATAGCTATAAACCTCAACCTTGTGGGGTTTTTAGCATTCAAAGACTTACCCAAATGTACTTACCAGACATCATTCCCTCGCCGCGTTCTGCCTTTCTTTCGTGCCTTTTCAGTGAATGGAAGACAAGCAGAAGGGGCTCGACCACCATCAGCTCCTATGACTGGTTAAGGCATCGTGCCTTAGCCAATCACAGGAGTAGATGCCGGTATCCACACGGAAGCCAAGACCACTGCCAAACACCAGACACATTTCATCCTAAAGACTTCAACAATGGCTCAGTGTGCGAGTGTGTATGTTCAATGTGTGAGAGAATGTTCATTGTGTGAGACAGAATGTGTGTGTACTGTACGTTCAGTGTGAGCGAGAATATCTAGTTCCTGAGAGAGTGAAAATTTGCTGTGCATGGTAAGGTTAGTATTGCAAAAGAAGAGTTGGGGTGGAGACTGGGATGGGGTTAAAAGTTCATTCAGGTGGTGTTTTTGCCCTTTATGTCTTTGTCTGCTATGATATTGGCACATCCATAACTGACTGATAACTGAAAGAACCAGGAAGAAGAAAGAGCAGTAACAGAATATCAGGCAGCATTTCAGGCTAGACTTACATCTCTCAGATTTCTAACAGTTCCCAGGGTACAGACCACATTCCGGCCATCAAAACAAAGTTCTCAGGGTGCAGACCCCCCTTTCTGGCATCCAGAATAAAGTTCCCAGAGTGCAGACCCCTGTTCCAGATGCCAAAACAGAGATCCCACAGTGCAGACCCCTATTCCGGCCTCCAGAACAAAGTTCCTAGGGTGCAGACCCCGTTCTGCCCACAAAAACAGAGTTTCCATGGTACAAACTTCTGTTCCTTGAGCCAAAAGAGAGTTCCCAGAGTGCAGACCCCTGTTCCAACCACCAAAACAGCATTACCAGGGTGCAGGCCCCCATTCCAGCAGCCAGAACAAGTTCCCAGGGTGCAGACCCCTATTCTGGCCACCAGAACAGAGTTTCTAGGGTGCAAACCCCCATTCCAGCAGCCAGAACAAAGTTCCCAGGATGCAAATCCCTGTTCCGTCCGCCAGAACAAAGTTCCCAGGGTGCAGACCCCTGTTCTGGCCACCAGAACAGAGTTTCTAGGGTGAAAACCCCCATTCCGGCAGCCAGAACAGAGTTCCCAGGGTGCAGACCTCTATTCTGGCCACCAGAACAGAGTTTCTAGGGTGCAAACCCCCATTCCGGCAGCCAGAACAGAGTTCCCAGGGTGCAGACCCCTGTTCCAGCCACCAGAACAGTTCCCAGGGTGCAGAGCCCCATTATGGCAACCAGAACTGTTCCAGCCACCAGAACAGTTCCCAGGGTGCAGATCCCCTTTACGGCCGCCAGAACAGATTTCCCAGGGTGTGAACCCCATTCCGGCAGCCACAACAGAGTTCCCAGTGTGCAGATCCCTGTTCCAGCCACCAGAACAAAGTTCCCAGGGTGCAGGCCCCGTTATCTGACAACCAAAACAGAGTTCTCAGTGTGCAAACCCCCGTTCTGACCGCAAGAACAGAGTTCCCAGGGTGCAAATCCTCTTTCCGGATTCCAGAACAGAATTTTCATGGTGTAAAACCCTGTTATGGCTGCCAGAATAGAGTTCCCAGGGTGCAGGCCCCCATTCCGGCAGCCAAAATATAGTTCCCAGGGTTCAAAACTCGGTTCCAGCGTCCAGAACAGAGCGAAAGCCCCCGCTCCGGCAGCCAGAACAGAGCCAAAGGGGTCCAGACCCCCATTCCGTTGAGCAGAACAGAGCCAAAGGGGTCCAGACCTCCGTTCCGGCAGCCAGAAAGCAGCCAAAATCATCCAAACCCCCGTTCCGGTGGCCAGAACAGAGCCAAAGGGGTCCAGACCCCCGTTCTGGCAGCCAGAAAAGAGCCAAATGGGTTCAGACCCCCGTTCCGGCAGCCAGAACAGAGCCAAAGGGGTCCAGACCCCCGTTCTGGCAGCTAGAACAGAGCCAAAGTGGTTCAGACCCCTGTTCTGGCAGCCAGAACCGAGCCTAAAGCATCCAGACCCCCATTCCGGCAGCCATAACAGTGCCAAAAGCATCCAGACCCCCGTCCCAGCGGCCAGAACAGAGCCAAAGGGGTCCAGACCCCTGTTCCGGCGGCCAAAATAGAGCCAAAACCATCCAGACCCCCGTTCCAGCAGCCAGAACAGAGCCAAAAGCATCCAGACTCCCATTCCGGCAGCCAGAACAGAGATAAAGGGGTCCAGACTCACGTTCTGGCGGCCAGAACAGAGCCAAAGGGGTCCAGACCCCCGTTCCGGCAGCCGGAACAGAGCCAAAGGGGTCCAGACCCCCGTTCCGGCAGCCGGAACAGAGCCAAAGGGGTCCAGACCCCCATTCGGGCGACCAGAACAGAGCCAAAAGCATCCAGACCCCTGTTCCGGCAGTCAGAACAGAGCCAAAGGGGTCCAGACCCCCGTTCCGGCGGCCAGAAGAGAGCCAAAGGGGTCCAGACCCCCTTTCCAGCAGCCATAACAGTGCCAAAAGCATCCAGACCCCCGTTCCGGCAGCTGAAACAGAGGCAACGGGGTCCAGACCCCCGTTCCGTCAGCCAGAACAGATCTAAAAGGGTGTAAAACCTTATTCCGGCATCTATAATAAAGTGGTGTAATTTTATATTGTCTTATGACAATATGGTCTGAAACGCCTGACGCGTTTCAGACCACATGGTCCTTAATCATAGGCAATCATTGTGGTCTGAAACGCATCATGCGTACAGAAATAAAGCTGTGAATTCATTCATTTGTGTGTCCGGATTCCTCTTTCATATATCCCGGTGGATGCAGTGTCATTTCTTTTTCTGCTGTATTCGTGAGAGACAAATGGTTTTACTAAGTGACAGTTATAGAGTCTGTGGAGCTGCCTTTGTATCTTGTCTTTTGTTCTACTTTAAAGTATCATCTGTCTTGGTATGATCAGATTTTTGGGATAGATACAACTTTAGGTGCCTGTAACTGTTTAAACTTGATTCTTAGCTCCAAGATTGGGAGATAAACAGTCAGTCAGTGTGCTGTAGGGTGTATACTGTAGCAGTTTTGTTAGTAATGTTAGCATTTTTAAAGGACAATATAATGCCTTAAACCACCCATCCTTCACTGATAGTACCCAGGGTGGATATTGTATTAATATATTTATATAGAGACTACTCGGTAATTCACCCTTATTATTACTCCCTACCATTAAAAATTATTTCGGTCTCTTTTTTAAAAGAAATTAGCCACCAGGTAGGGAACCAACACAGACCCTGTATAAAGTAAAAGCAGTTTTGAGGGTTCTTTACTTTCCTTGTGTATTAAAGCTTGATTTGTATTTATGTTTTTTCTCATTCTTGCCATAACTTAAATGAAATGGAACATTCTATGATGTCTCTTAGCGGTGCTGTTTAAATAAATTGGTCTAAACACACATACATAACTCCGTAAAATAAGAAGGATATTGTCTGCTTAAACTATTTTCTTTGCAAGAAACATCATATAAAGGGTAAAGATTTATTTTAATGCATTTCTAAGGACACAGCATGCTGATGCAGATGCAATGGATTCTAATTCACTAATAGCTTTTAAGTGGTTTGGCACTGTAAAATAAACATGATAGTATTTGCATGATATTGGCAAATTGATCGTACCATGCTGAAATCAGCAGAACAGAAATATGAAAATGTTAAAGGAGAAGTTCACTGATTTACAGTCCAGAAACTGCTGATTAAAACAATCTATTAGGGCACAGCCACACTGCAGCGCAAATGCAATCGCACATGGAATCACATGCGATTTCATGTGCGATTTTGATGCGTTTTCTTCATTAGGTATAGGAAAATGCATGCAATTGCGATTAAATGCGGAATGCAAATCGCAATCACAACGCACCCGAAAATGCTCGTTTTCGGTGCATTGCCACGTTTTTAATGATTTGAAAAAAACGCAAGCGCAAACGCAGAAAAATCGCAGCAGTGTGGTCTAGCCCTTACTTGAGGTTTTTATGTAATCCTTAATCAGAGATACAAATTAAAATCTTACAGTACAGAGAGCCCTGCAGTTTCTGCCCCCTTCACTAGCTTGTTGAGGTCAGACATGCTCAGTGGGTTTTACCCTGGAAGAGAGAGAGGAACTCTCCAATCAGCTACTTTGTATCTCTCTGTAATAAAGGGAAGGGAGAAGTAAAATTGGTACTGATACTCAACTACTCTGTTTACTGTCTGATTTCAACTTCTTTGTTTTGTTTTTGTGAATTAAACTTTGCCTTCATCTGATCTTGGTGTTAGTTTGTTTTTGTAAACCTGTCCCGCTTATTGGACTGTCAATCTACCTGTTTCTTTGTCCCTGCAATGTCTTATATTCCACAAGCCAATGAATCTCCAGGGGGCTTGAACATTTGTGGTTAATGCATCTTCCTAAAGTCTATGAGGCCACAGCCACACTAAGCACACGCAACTGTGCAATAGCATACACACACTTTGTGCTCGTTGGGGCCCGCTTGCGCTGTGATCCCTGTCATTTTGGGAAACCAAAAATGGTGATTGCATGCACTCCAAACATCGGATCGCAGTGCAAATGGCCCCAGCGCACCTAGTGATCATTCCAATTGGGCCACACTAGTGTGCGATTTTTAACACCTGATCGGATCGCGTGTTAAAACGTCCGGATGTGGCCTATCCCTATGTAAGAGATCTACTGCAGCTGCAAGGCAGATAGACTTACATTAAAAAAATCTTTAACACATCTAAACTATTCCTTTAAAGTCCCCAAAGACGGTGTCTCTTTGTACAGGGCTTGCAGAAATCACCCCACACATCTGCAACCATTAGTTCTGGGTGTTTTATGCTACATGTAGTGTCTTCATTTAACCTTTCAAGGAGAATAGGCAGCAAACCTCCTTAGACTGCAAGCAAATAAAGAGTCAAACAAGATTAGAATGTGTATTTTCACCTATCTGGACTCTGGGAGTGGTGGATGGTGAACAGTTATCAGAAGTTTAAGTTATTGTGATGCTAAGCTTGAATTGCCCCCATTCCTTTCTGCTGTGTTCTTTTTAATGTGCTTCTTTTATCAAACACATGAGAATGCGCTTATCTCCAGAGTCTACCCCATCTCTTCCCTTTTGCCCCTCTTGATGCTGTTTTAATGCAGTTTCATATTTCCATATAGATTGTTGTTTGCAAGAGACGTTAGCCTGTGACTTTATTATTTCTTCAGAATCCAATAAACATGACTGAACGCTCCCAAATGTTTAATGGATATATTGTACACTTTTCTATTGGGCAAACTGTACACCATATTAAAAGTTATATATCATATTAGTCCCTCTTTAAAAGTAGAACAGGGACAGCAAGTGAATGAAACTGCAAAGCTTAGTCAGTTTCCAGATACATGGGAAATAGAAAACGTTCTAAATGGCGCAAAGCCTTGTCTGAATTTAACAACGTAGAAGGTGACGAATGTGCACAATAAACACAGACTGTAAAAAGTACGTTTAACACAGTCCAACGTGCAGCCCTCTACAAGTCCCAGCATTCCCTGGCTGCAGGAGAAGTTTCGACAAAACACTTCCAGTCTTTGCCTGTGTACTCCAAGCCGCCTTCTCCCCTTGGTTCCCCTGCTGTTAAACTCCATTTTAGAGCTGCCTGTCAGCACAATGGGGTACTTCACATTTCCTGACCACGGTCCTATGATATAAAAAAAACAGTAACCGCTATCGACCTGTCCTGACTGTGACAGAATATGTTTATACTCTATAAATGTTATAACTCTCAGAGTGAGGGTGACTTGTATGACTTATATTAATGGGGAAACCACTTAGTTCCCATGTGTTTATGATGTCATTAATATTGGGCCTCACTCCGACTATACAATTTTAAGGGGTAGGGTTGTAAAGTATAATAGGTTTCTTTTTATCATATGGTTTTTAATATTTTTTTGATGTGTCCTATTTGTGTGATATAATGCCGTTTTTTTCAAATAAAAATATATGGGTCTATAGGTGTGTGTGTGTGTGTGTGTGTGTGTGTGTATAACTAAAATGAAAACTTGTTCTAGAAGCACATGGAGTCACATCAGCCCAATGGCAGGGAAGATACATGGTTTAAAAGTTGTCCCATTGGGGTTGCCATGTTTGCTCCTTCTTATGCACATACTCAATAGTCATGACTTAGGGACTGAGGTAAACTAACATAGCAAACTAACAGGGCGATGTACCAAGTGAAATTGGAGTTTAAGTCGCATTAACCACCGCAATTGATGTAAAATGCCAATTTAAGCAACTTTTGGAAATTTATAAACTAAAGTAATATATTGATAAGCAATCCACTTTGCCTGCAGAGAATCGTACATTGCCCCCAATTTGATCCATCAAGATTGGCACATGATAAGCTACAGTATTTTGCTATTGCAAATAAATACTATAAGATTGCAGGCTGAAGTAATGTAGATCTTAAGTCTGATTCACACCTGGGCAGCAACATGGGCTAGTTATTAGAATCATTGCAAGGCTGAAGTCCTGTGTAATATAGTAACTACTGTAGAGATAAACTAAACTGTTGAGCTTCGTTCTTACAGTGGTTCTGTGGAACCTATTGAAGTTCCGAAAAATTCCTTTTTAAACCCAATTGAATCTGGAGCTTTGATTGCAAGTTCGAATTTCGAACACATTTTCTACATTTAATTTTTACATTTTTGATTTTCTAATGTTTCAAACCGGGACTCTTCTCTACTAATACTGGCCAGGGCCACCATCAGGGGGTAAAGGGGTTACTCTAGTATGGGTCCCGGACTTGGAAGGGGCCCAGAGAGTGAGAGGAAGAAAAAAAAAATTCCCTGCAATACTGCATTCCTAGATAGAGAAGACAAATAGGGCGTGTCAGCTGCATGGCCCGTGACTCAGTCAGCAGGATGCTTTACTGTCTATGAGGCTCCGCCCCCTCCTGCCCCTTCCCTGAACTTGTAGCTCTTCTGTGCTGTGATCTCCATAGAGAGCAGGAGGGAGTAACTGTAAGTTATACTGATCCAATTTCTACTTATGAGAGTCCATGGACATTGTTACCCTCTGTCTCACTGCTGTGAGGGACTGATAAACTTCCTCTATGGGGCTGCTGGGGCCAGATCCTACTGTATATAGCAGTAATGGAAAACCTTATAACTTCAGATGTTTAAGAAACTACAACTCCCAGCATGCCTTAAGTGCATTCTGCTACCAAGGCATGCACTACACATGGGGTAGGTAATAGTCTAATAGGGCCACTGGAATATTACCTACCCCATGGGGGAAGCATGGCAGCTCCACACCATCTTTATCCTGCCTATATACATATCTCCATCTCTGTGTCACATAGCAGTATGGCAGCTCCACACCATCTCTATCCTGCCTATATACATATCTCCATCTCTGTGTCACATAGCAGTATGGCAGCTCCACACTGAGATGGAGATATGGATATAAGCAGGTTAGAGATTGTGTCACATAGCAACTTCACACCATCTCTATCCTCTATCGTGTCTGAGTTGTTTCGTGTTAAGGGGGCCCCAGAAACGTACCCAGTATGGGGCCCAGAAAAGTCTGATGGCAGCCTTGATACTGGCCGTTATTGGAGAAAAATTGTAAAGCCATGCTTCCCAATGTGATATCTAGTTACTGTGGGCTTTACACTTTGTATTAACCGATGCAATATTGAAAACTTTAAGTAGTGCAAAACTTAACGTCTCCTGGAGGATGTGTAAGGTGGTGTTACTCACTGTCCTCAATCCCACAATGCAGTAAATCCCACAATGTGATTACTGCATCAGGGGATCTCAGGCAGGTAAGTAACACTTTTTTAACATTATTACAGGTATAAACTTTTTAGGGCAGGGTCTGGTGTGAATGGATTAAATAATTATAAAGTGCTGTGTAATATGTTCAGTGCTATGAGCTAACATTGCAGTGTGTACCTGGCTCCCCACTGGAACTAGAATTAATGTAGCTACATCACAATGAAGCCTATAGTTAAATTTGGCTAAAATCCACTATTTCATTTCTAATGGGCGATAACCTAGACCTCAATATGTCTATTTCACAATGTACATACTTACCTGCCC